>JBAMHW010000017.1:19745124-19761035 GCA_037177495.1 Rhadinocentrus ornatus | reverse complement strand
TCCCGTTCCACCACATCCCAAAGCTGCTCTACTGGACTGAGATCTGGTGGCTGTGGAGGCCGTTGGAGTCCAGTGAAGCAGCAGTCGATCTTGGCCCCATGGGGGCCAAGTGTCTCTGGCTGAGGCCCTCCTCTGCTGCTCTCGGGGTGGGTCCGGGGCAGTCTTAGCTGTTGGGTGGCTTGGATTTGTCCTCCAGGGTTGCTGCTGATAGCCCGGGTCTCTGGGCTGCCCTAGTCTGCCTCTAGCCTCCATAGAGGCGTGGTCACATTCGCAGGATCACACTCATCTCTGATCCCTCCTCATTCCTCATCCTCTGCATGCTGACACGGTCACTGAGTGAGAAACTTTGTTTTAGGTTATTTATTTGTGTGCTTCTGGTGCTTTGGTTGTTGTCGTGATACATGTTTTGTTTTTGTTTTATTTGTTTGTTTTGTTATTTTCTTGGGTATTTGATCTATTTATGTGTTTATTTTATGAACTCCTGATTACTGTCAGCTTAGTTTACCTGTAAAAGCTGTAGGGAATTCTCTATGTTTCTGTGCAGGTGCAGTAGTTAGGTTAGGTTGGATTAAAGGCTTGTTGCTACAGGAGTTACACAATCCTTCCAAGTTGCCTAGCAATTGGATGACATCACTAACCTCTGTTACGTCATAATCTCTGGAAAAGAGACATTTTCAACTCAGTTCTTTTCTGGTTAAAGGCGCCAGGTTGGCCTTTTTCTGTACTTGTGGCATCCGTTTCATTTTAAAAGGAGAAAATGGAGCACCAGCTGACAAAATGGCAGTCGGTGAAAGACGTTGATGAATATTTTGAGAAGCTTGCTGAAAAGAAACTAGAGCTAAAACATCAGCAGTCCGCTTACGGCAAAGTATTTAGCAAATCTCGAACAGACTGTCGTTTCTGTGTGGCTCAAATCCAACAGGAAAATGAAGCGTTGAGCGAGTTTAAAAGAGAAAGAGAGAGAATTACTAAAAACTATGAAAGACAAGCTGATGCAGAATGTGTTTCCAAGATGAGTGAGGCTGAAAAGTGTGAAATAGAGAAGGCGAAGCTGCATCAACTTCGTGAAGAAGCTTTAAGAGACGACCTACTGAAACAGATTAGGGTAAAAAAAGAAATGTCAGCATCAGAGAACAAGCATCGGAGAACAAATGCAACAGACAAAAAGCTTCTGCAACAAGAAAATGCAAAAGAAATTAAAGAAGCAGAAAGAAATGCTGAAACAAAGAAAGCCTTCTTAAAGCAACAACTTGAGGAAATCTCTGAGGAAAAACTCCAGAAAGAAAGTGAGATGATGAAAGAAAAGACTGAGGATGAACACATGGGTCACGTTGGACACACGGGGCAACAACAAAGTAGAAGCAGCTTTACTGACGTGGCAACACTTTGTCAAAATCGTTCAGAGCTTGTTTCTCAGAATTTATCTGCCATTCACAAAAAGCAAGCTGCCATTGCTGCTCTGATGGAGGAGAAAATCGAGACAGAGCAAAGATCCCTAGATGCCAAAAAGGAAAAGCGGCTGGAAGAGGAAAAGAAGAAACGAGCTGCAAACCTCAAGTCCATTTCGGAGTACAGAAAGTTCCAGATGAAGGAGAATGAGGAGAAGAAAAAACTTGAAAAACAAAGGAGGCAAGAAGACTGGATCAACCTCCTATCAAAATCTATCGAGATGCAGAGTAAAGATGCTGAAAAAAGACGAGAATTGAACCTGAAATGTGCAAAGAAAAATCGGAAGATTGCAGCAGAAAAACAGGCCTGTGCTGCACAGAAGAAAAAGGCTGCACAAGACGAGGAATCCGGTTTTTCTTTTAATGAGACGGAGGATACTTTCAGGTTCTTATGCACAAACAAGCCCTTACCTAAAGTTTGTGCCGAACATATTGGTCTTTTAAAACAATGTGAAGATCCTGCTGGCCTTCAGACAATGGAGGAGAAAAAATGTGTCCTCCCACCAGCTACATCCATAGTCCCAAAGGATCAGAGCAGCATTGTCACACCACACCACCGCATAGGACAGAAATTCAGATGCATTCAAGTTAGCCAAAGTCGTCGAGATCCTAGCGATTTTCGGACAGCGAAGAAGAAACTCCTGCTCCCACCAGCTACACCCATATTCCATAAAGAAGAAGGCCAGCTGATGAGCTCTTACTTACACCAGTCAGACTCAATGATGTTGAAGCCAGCAAGAACAGCTACGAGCTAGTTGTTCCACTTTTACTACCTGTTAATGCACATGTGGCAAGAACAGTGTGGCACATTTACAGATCCAGTAGTAGCATGAAAAAATGTCATAAAAAATACTGAATAAAAGCAAATATATAAAAATGATCTTGTTTTAGTGTTTGACTTTAATTTAATTTGCTTGGATTCTTTATTTTATTATTTCTAAATTTACATAACTTCTAATTTTCTAAGCAAAAAACGAAAAAACTAAATGAAATTGAAGTGGGATGTCTGAAAATGTTCATCTCTTGTTTCTTGCTAACTGCTACAAAGTTTAAGCTTAATCTGTGAAAGTGTGTCTGTAGAACAGAGATGACGAAATCTTGTCCACAATGGTTCACCTCCGATGCCAGTCCATGGACGTGGCTGGTTCTTCCTGCCCCTAAGCCCACCTAATAAACCAATTGAGAAGGGATCCTCAATCCTGATCCTTGAGGGCAGATGTCTTGCAGGTTTTAGAAGTTTTCTTGCTGCAACACACCTGCTTCAGACTCAGACATGTACAGCTTGACATCAAACTCTGCACAAGTCTTCTAATTACCCATTAATTTGAGGCAGGTGTGTTGCAGCAGGGAAACCTGCAGGACACCAGCCCTCGAGGACCAGGATTGAGGATTCCTGCACTTGGATATACAGTACAAACACCAAATTATGTACCTGTAGGGGCAGAAACAATGCACTATTTGTCCTGAAGGGTCTTTACTGTCGCTTATCCTCAAACCAGAAAGACTTCTGAGATTTTCCATGTTTTTTCTGCTTGGTCGTGCTTTCCTCCCAGTTGCGAAACTCAGCTCACGCTTTCAGCGGAGGTCTGGAGAGCGCATGAGAGTTTGCCAAAGCAGTCTATATGGGCTTTGCGGACTTGGAGAGGGCGCTCCTGTGGGAGTGCTTTGGTAGTATGAGGTTTTAGGGCTTCTGATAGGGGCTGTTCAAGACCGGTTCCAGAGCTTGGTCTACATTGCCACTGGTTTTCAGTAAGGGCACCAATTTTTTTCATAACTGCTATGAACAGAATTTCTAGGTGCAGAAGAGGCGACGAGTGGGTCCAGTTTGGTTGACTCAGGATTTGGTCTCTGATGATGTGGTCCTGTTTGTTTCATCAGGCTGCGATCTTCAACACTTACTGGAACAATTCACAGCCAAATATGAAGCGGTTGGGATAAAGATCAGCACCTCTAAATCTGAAACCATGGTCCTCAGCTGGTATCAGAGGGGAACGTAGTCCTGCCCAAAATGGAGGAGTTCAAGTGTCCCGGGGTCTTGCTCAGAAGGAAGAATGCAGCAGGAGATTAGCGGGTGGGACATGGCGATGTCCACAGTGATGTAGACTCTGCATCAGTCTGTCCTGGTGAAGGAGGAGCTCAGCCAAAAGGCAATGTTCTTACCCTCACCTATGGCCACGAACTGTGTGTAGTGACCGAAAGAAGAAGATTCTAGATTCTAGAGGCCAAAATGAGTTTTCCCACAGGAAGTCTGGGCTTTCCTGCTGTTTCCCATGAGACCCGACCTCAGATAAGCGATACAACATGGATGGCTGGATGGATCTTGAAGATATGAAAGGATTGAAAATGATGTACAGCTATTTGTCTGGGGTAAAACTGGAAATGGGCCAAAGACCAGTTAAATTTCCAATAAAAAGTTGTGAAGGGTTCTGAAACTTCCCAAATCTAAAGGCTGAATGAATGAAAGATGCAGGTGTTACTTATCAAGGGAATCAGTCAGGTCAATAAAACAATTTGAACTGCAGCCAACTTGGACTTGTGTAGACACACTGGGAATGGTCAGAATAATTCGCAGTTTATGTCGAACAAATTTAAATAAACTTTTGATGTGTGTTGATTTAAACACATAGAAATGGATGTAATTTAGCCTTTACTGGTTAGTTGCAGGGTAGTATCAGCATTTGTTGCAGCTACAGTGTTCAGACTGCAGACTCGGTCTCAGTATGATGTAAGCAAATTTAGATTTTCTTTTTATATTTACTCAGTTATTTTGATATGCACTCATTATATCTGCTTAAAGAATGTAATGTCTAATTCCTGAGTGTCTGGGCTCTGTTTTTGGATTGTAGTGGTGGAGCCACTTGGGGACAGAATCCAGATAAGGCCTTGCTAGTCATCTGGACTCTTCTGTTGTGTTAATAGTGTGTCATATAAAAAGCACCATCCCATTTGACCTTGGGGAACACTCCTTAGAACCGCTGCATGCTTTCTACTGCCATTCGGATCATGACTTCTCATCGTGTCTTTAAGAAAGATTTCCACAGGGTGGTGAGACATGAGGTAGCAACTTCTGTCATTACATCCACAGGTTGTTTGTGTAAAGACGATATTTAAGGAAACATGATGGATAACCTTGAGTAGACAGACTTGGGCAGCCATACACAATAATTTTAAATCCAAACGTGCAGAAGGTGTTATGTGTTACAAGATGACAGATGAGCTTAATCATTAGTGCTATGGCAGGGTGCTACTACTCATATGTTCCATATTCCAACAACATCTGAGGTCAGGGTTAAAACTGAGATATTTTAAATCGGATGGCAGCAACACGTCTATAAAAAGTAGTTCCTGGGTGATGTTTAGCGTTGTGTAGCGCCCCCTCTTCTTCTAACAACTGTCTGTAAACATCTGGTAAGTAAGGGGACCAGCTGCTGGAGTATTAGGAGAGGAATGTTGTCCCATTCTGGTCTGATGCAGGATTCTAGCTGCTCTACATCCTGGACCTTGATTGCTGGATTTCTGCGTCCATGATGCTCCAGAGGTTCTGCATTGGTGAAAGGTCTGGACTGCAGGCAGGCCAGTTCAGCAGCTTCTCCTGTGAAGCCATGCTGTTGTGATGGATGCAGGATGTGGTTCAGCATTGTCTTGCTGAAACCTGCAAGGCCTTCCCTGAAAGAGACGTTGTCTGGATGACCTTTAGCCTTGTCCCATGCACACATAGATTCGTCTCAGTTCTCAGAATCTTTCGGTGATATTATACACTAAAGATGGAGTGGTCGTTGTAATTTTACAATGGTAACTATTTTTCTAAAATTGTTCCACAATATTTAGACCAGATTTGTCTCAGAATTGTGAACCTCTATCCATCTTATCAGTAATCAATGATAATATGTCCTTACACCCACTTTAGGTGGAAAAGTTTGAAACCTACTTTTCATCTTGGAGAACCAACCTTTAGAAATCACAGTGGTAGTGAATTGGATTATAGATTAATTAGCATTTTATTCTGTTTAGCTGAAAATTATAATAAACATGATAATACATTTGAGTTAAAAACCTAGTTTTATTTTCATATTAGAAACCGACAGTTTCTAATATGAAGTCCTCTTTCTGGTTGATGCTTATGTTCTGTCCCTACTTTAGAGAGTCCATTCACTCATTGGTTCCATTTCTTGAAGACTTCACAAAGCGATAATCATCTCATCTCATTATTTCTTCTCCCCTCATTCAGCTTTTCTCTGTGTTGTAATTTTCTGGCTCCTCCTGCTCTTTCCCAACAGTTCTGACCTCCACTGTTTATGTAATCTCTTCCTCAAGAGAGGAAGTCTGTTTAAACACATTTTTGCATTATTGATGATTACGTTGATGGTGGGACATGTATATTGATACCATGATGTGTCATTATAGCTGAGATTTCCCTCATCATCCTCACTGTTCTCCTCATGTGTAACTGTTGACTTTGGCTTTGAATTGTAATCTTCTCCCACCCTCACAATGCTTTCTGAATTAATCCATTTATTGGCAGTTACTTTAAAACAAACAAGTCATATTTGTTTGTTAAAGTGACTGCCAAGTCCCCAAATAAATCCCAGTTTATTATTTAGTTATCTGTTGCTAAATTATAAGGTTTAAGATTATCCAATCTCAGCCATGATTCAAGACAGCAACTCTGACACAAGTCAAATTTGGACTCAAGTCTGAAGTCACTAAGAACCAAGTCAATTCTCAGGTCCTTTGAGCGACGCCTCACCCATGTCTTGCAAGTTAAAATCAAGTTCTTATCTATTCTTATGTACATGTAAGCTGAGGTCTCAACAATTCCTACTGATTTCACATGGTTCAATTTTGTGTGTTGGGTCCAAAGGCCCATTTACACTCCATTTACTTACATAAATACAGAAGGTTGTTCCTTTCAAAGGTCACTGTCCTCATACTTCCATGCGTCCCTCATGTTAGCATGGTTGTTAGCCGCTAGATCCTGCAGAGGGCAGTGTAGAGTTCAGAGTTCGCCTCAGAGTTCCAACATCAGTTTTAGACATAAAACAAACATGGCGACAGACTGTGATAATGTACATTAGAGCTGGATACGATGTATAACTGATTTCCCAATATTGTTTTTGCCTTATCCCGATACACAAAATATATCTCTGCATATTAGGAACCAGGGACCTGGACTCATAAACTTAACAAAAGCCAATGTTTCCCCTGCCATTATATTGGGGGCCGCCCCAACCCCCTAACATTAACCCCCACCACCCTTAAAGATCACGTTTAAGTTTTGTAATTACTGAATTGCTATGTTTTTTCATTTAATTACTTTATATTCAAAAGTTATCTTTTTGTTGTTGTTGTTGTTTTGGTTATTTCTATTTTGCCCCAGATCACATCAAAAGAAATCTTGGATTTCCTTTTCTTTAGAACTGGTTTATACTTTTTCTTTTTATTATAAAATATAAATCGCATGGTTTTATCCATCTTATTGTCATGTTGACATGTAATTACATTGTCTTGTCTGTACGAGCTGCGTAAATCACTCTAGAAATTTCTAAGGTAAGATTTAAAGCATATAACATCAATCTAACTACAATCTGGCATTACATACTTCAAGGCTGAGACTTTTGGAATTTTCAAGTTTAAACTTGTAAAAACTAAGAAGTCCATAGATTTAAATGACATAAAACCTTATGTTCCCTTTAATTATGTAAATCGGTACAATCGGTC
This sequence comes from Rhadinocentrus ornatus, assembly GCA_037177495.1. NCBI lineage: Eukaryota > Metazoa > Chordata > Actinopteri > Atheriniformes > Melanotaeniidae > Rhadinocentrus > Rhadinocentrus ornatus. The sequence goes on along the minus strand of JBAMHW010000017.1, from coordinate 19,753,869 downwards.
CAAACATCAGTAACCTCGTAATCTCACCGACCTTTTTGTTGGTATGGTTGTTAGGCAGTAAGCGAGGCAACAAGGAAGACAACCACGATGGTGTACATACTCTGAAAGGCCATTAAATACGTTGTAGCTTCTTCTTCTTTGTTACTTTCGCTGGTCAGACATCAGCTATACTGAGCAACACTGCCCCCTGTGGTTTCCACTGGTAATAATTCATTTGGTACATCAGGTTATGCATCTGTAGGCTTTCTAAAAACAGACCTTATTAAACACATTAAGAAAGCAGAAAACGGACAAAAAGCTCCGTATCTGTCTTTAGCGTTATGCATAAATAGGCCTTAAGGATGCATTCAGACCAGGTCTCCTTAATCAAACTGTAGTACATTTGAGTCTGATTCATTTAGGAAGGAATGAATGAACAAGCAAACTCCAATACTCATCAAAGTGAACTCTTAACCTAAAAACGTCAGATTCAAATTTACCAAATAAAACTGAAGTGCAATAATTAATAAATGACTGAGTTTTCTTGTCTTCTTTTCGTGATGGGTCAGGCAAGGAGGGAAATGTGTTATTTAAAACGTTCGGTTGGTTAAACTAAGTGCAGTGTGAAAGCAAACTCAGACTGAACCGGGTCTAGTGGACTATTAACCGCATAACCATCTGCGTAGCAGAGGTGCACTTCAGATCTAGAAGAGGTGCTCATCGAGCCTACGCAGCCGGTGGTGACGGCAAAACCGACCTTACACAGACGCCACACGAGTATGAATCCAACTTTAGTGTGAAATTGACTTAAAACATGGTAAGTTTCAAAAGCCCCCAGACCCAACCGGCAGATGTAATTTAAAATCTGAGGTGATTCCAGCTGAAGACAAACAAGCAAACCTGTCAATTCTAATTAAGATTTCAGCTGAAACATGAGGTTTTAAACGTGTTGTGGTACTATTTGAACTTGTGTAGTATGAATCCAAATCAAAGTCAGATTATGATGCAAGGCTGTCTCTAAAAGCTGTTTCCTTTAAATGGACAATCATTTCCCTTCAAGGAGCTTAAAGGGGTCTTTTATATAACTGAGGCCAAGTTCTTTCCATGCAGCGGCCTAATAATCAAATACTCATTGTGTGTGGTGAGGTTCCACTGTGTATATATAAAGTGTGGCGGTGTGTTTATAATACAAGTGTCTCTGTTTTCTTGTGTGTGTGTGCTGCTGATGTCTTTAACCCGGGTAGATGTCATTTCCTCTTTTCAGGCCGACCAAATCCTTCAACTTCCCACACAAAAGCCCTAACAGACACTAAAGATAAATATACTTCTCAGGGTCTCTCTGCTTCACAAACACTCCTTCTCTGTAAGGGTTTTGGGCAGTTCACACACTTTTTCTTCCTCCCTCTCCTCAACCACACACATTTGTGCTTGTATTTTTTTTAAAGTATAATGCATCTCTTTGCTTCTATCTATGAGCGAGTAATGGCATTTTACAAAAATCTCCCCAATCCCTCAGGGATAAAACTCAAACTGGCCCTCACAAACACAGATGTACACCCATGAACAGTCTGAGCAGGCGTTGTGAGGGAGGGCGGGAATTTGGTGTTTCACTAAATTGCACGCAGACTTTTTGCATCAAGTGTCAGCCCTGCTGCCTCCTCTTCCTCCTCCTCCTCCTTGTTCACTTTACTCAACTTGTCGGTCCAGCTCACCCTCTTCCTGAGCTAGAACGGAGTGCACTCTGCTGTCATGGATTAGAGACTATCCAGGAAGTTTTCTTTTCAGTGGGAATGGCTCAGACCTCGGCTGTAAAAACGCGACTTCGAAGATCTTTCAGCGAGCACGTGAAGGACTCCACCAACAAAGCTTGGGATATCTTCTGGAAGAGCGTGAGGGAAAGGAGGCTGTGGGGTGAGTGTGGATATGACACGAGTCACACTGTGGAGATTAAGGATGTTTTGCAGCTGGTAAATTTCTGAAACTCAGCTCGGCTTGATTTTAGCAGAAGATGTTCCTCAGTGAAGAGAATATCTCTTTAAAAGTGTTTTTTAGTCATAACTGCATACACTTGAGGTAAAATCCAAAAAGGTAGTGCACATCTGTTGAATAACCAGAGAGGAATCCGATTCCCAAAAGGAATGAACGTACAGTACAAAGGCCAACTCTGATAAAGTGAAGCAGAACTATATTTGAGAGGTTTTAGTACAGACAGTTCAGATGAAATAATAATAATAATAATAAAAATAGGTCAAGTTTGGCCATCTACTCTCAAAGTCCTCCAACTGGGACACCTCAGGTTTTAAATGGTTGTCGATTCAAACTTTCTGATAACCTTTTATCATAGGCTATTTTAGAAATTGTGTCCTATAATGATATGAACAGATTTTGGCAAGTAGTACACAGTATGAATGAATGGTAATGGACTTTACTTATACAGCCCTTTTCTAGTCAAGTTGACCTCTCAAAGCACTTTAACACTACAAGTCCCTTTCATCCATTCACACACATTCCCAAGTCTTTATGTTAACAACGGCATAGTTTAATTAAAAAAAGAAAGAAAGAAAACAAATGACAATCATATAAATGAATGAATGAGGATAGTACCTCAGTCTGGACGGTGATGTTGCAAAAATGTCCTCTATCTTTTTGTCTTGCAGGGAACTTGATGAAAACAGTAAGCGAAAAGTACTATATAATGCATTTGTCTGTTTATGTATACCAGGGAGCTTTCCATTTTAAAATCATCTTTTACCCACTTGTTCACAGTAACATAAATGTCAACCTGTGGTTCCTGAATCGTTTTTGGCTTTACTGGTTTCTTTAGTGGATTTATAAGACTCTTAAATTCTGTTAATAATAATAATCTTTGGCCTGATCTCAACATCCTGGTTGGCCTCTGCCTCCTGCTGTCCATCAAATGTTGATAAAATGACTCCACAGACCTACGAGTGTGATGTGTAGCTGTGACTGGCAGTGCTTTCATGTCTCACTGAACCAGTGTTTTTCTGCTCTTGGTGCGCGTTCTGAGGGCAGCTTTAAAGCGGAAAACGGGAGTGCTAAGAGGAGTCTTTGGTTTTCCACTTACAGGAATCTCAGCATGTCGTCCACTGTGAGAACTTGAAAGTTGCTCTCCATCTGAGAGGTCAGGCAGTCTCGGCAGGAGTCCAGCAGGGTTGGATCACAATTAACCTGAAGCAGGTTTTATTAGAACCTGGAGGCTGGAGACAGAGGGGCTTTTGTGTGTGTCTGTGTGTGTGTGTGTGTGTGTGTGTTGAGGAGGTTAAGTGGAGGCTGGTTTTGTTTTCCTGGAGGTGGGATTGTGGTATGCATGCAAGTGTGTGGGCTTGTTGGGTGAGCTTGCGACTGGAAGGTTAATTTACCAAACAAGAAAATGTAAAGATGTAAGAAACTTTGCCTCCACCTGCTGTTGCCATGCGAAAACATTTCAGGTGTAGTTATATTGGTGGCATATATGTAAAGCAGGAAGTGAAAGGGTGGAGGATTTTAAAACGTAACCAGGTTAAGACCTGAATATTTTTCTGCTGAATGAGCAGACTGAATATGGAAGGACAGGCCTGGTGGGCGAGGTTATTTTTCCCTTCAATCACCTGCTATTGTTAGACATCTCATTTGTAGTAAGATTTATAAATAATGAGCGATAATATGTGCATATCTAATGACAAGAACAAGCAGTTTGATTTGTAACAAACTGTCTCCTGTCACCTCTCAATATCCAGTCTGGAAAGCCAGGAATTGTCACATTCAGGCCCCGGCCTTTACTTGCCCTCCAGCTCGCATTGCACCACACTTTGTAATCACTTCCAGTTAGTGGTAAGCCCACCTGGAGGTGAGTTTTTCTGGCTGCGTCTGGGTGGTGGCCCAAGACTCGGCCTCAAGGGCAAGGGTCAGAAACTGCATTTTGCCTGGGCCAAATTGTTTCTGACCACCTAAATTGTTTATTTTAAGTTTATTTTCTATTATTCTATATGTAGTAATATAGCCTGCCTGCCTAGGTAGGTAGTAAGTAGGTCTATGAATCAACCACTATGCCAGTGTTTCCCAATCCAGGTCCTTGGGACCCCCTGCCCTGCATGTTTTAGATGTAACCCCACTTTAACACCTGAATTAAATGAATAGCTCGTTAACATGCTGTCTTTCACCTGGTGAGGAAGTTCATTAATTTGAATCAGGTGTGTTGGAGTAGGAACATGTCTAAGACATGCAGGGTCGGGAGTCCTGAGGACCTGGTTTGGGAAACACTGCACTATGCAAAGGTAGACCCTACCAGGGGCTAATGCCCACAACAAAACAGCGCTCAGGATCTTGGAGGTACTCAAACCTCTCCACCCTATTAAGGTGACAATTCACAGAGGAGCATCTGATTAGGTTTCTCTTGGTCACCTCCCCCTTCTCAGGTTTTTCAGGCTTGTCTTCTAAATATAAGGGTCCAGCTCCGGTCCTTGATAGCTACTTCCCTAAAGGTTTCGGATGTTTCCTTAATTCAACACACCTCACTCATACTTGAGGACCGGCATTAAAGGTCCCATATTATATAATTTTTTCAACAATTTCATATGGTTTCAGAGGTCCAACAACCTTGTTTTCAAAGTGTATTCAGCCTTGGTCCTGAATTTCAGTCATTCTAAAAGTAGAGGGAAGTGGTTATTTCCCTTAGTGATGTCACAAATGGAAAGATCTCAGACTCACCTCTTTGAGCACACATTCGATAAAAAGTGGAGCAAGCAAGTAAGAGAGGTGACGGAATTTTCTCATTTTGGGGCCTCATACACAGGCTTTGAGGACACATATGATTGTTAGAAAACCTTTTAAAAAGTTAATAATGCATAATATGGGACCTTTAAAGAACATGATGCACTGCCAGTGACCTGCACATGTAGGCTGAGGCATAACGCAGGCCTATACGAAGAGTTGATTGACAGTGTGATGTGGCTGGATTTTTTTTTTATTTTAGATAGTCTGAAAATGACAACCAGTCATCATGTTGATAGAAAAGTGTCTCACCTTTAAAGAAGTACAGAGTCAATGCTGATGTTGATAATTTGTTTGGGATCTTTTAGATGTAAGACATACCTTGGGGAGAGGTAGAGAAGTCAAACTCTGACTTGTATCTCAACAGCGAGGTCTAAGTTTTTTTGTTTTTTTTTGCTGATCATCCGACTTCAGTGCGATGAGGCAGGTTGCAAAACTGAGAAGCTTTTTTGTCATAATCCTGTAAAATGTTCAAACTTGAAAGTGACTGCAGCGATAAACTGACAAGCTGATGTTGTGTAATCCTTGTTGAACAGACTGTCACGGCCTTCACGTACAAAGAAAGCCTCTGATTCTCCGTCTGCCTGCATGTGTTTAGGTCTGAGTGTGTTTTGTAGGCTTGACTCCGACAGCTGGTTTTGTTTTCTTCAGTGAGAGCCGATACCTCCCTCCAGCAGTGTGTACACTTACGTCAGCGTGTGCGTGTTGAGATTAAATCTTTGGATGACTTAGGAGCAGTCATGGTCACTGGTTGGCTGAGATTGATTATGCAACAGTGTAGCCTAACATTCACACATGGCAGAGAAGGGAAACGCACACGGTGCACGATGACTCTAAATAAACTTGCAGAAAGTAAATGAAGTGCATGACTCTATGACTGAAATCACATGTCACACCTGTGAGATTATCAAGGAACAAAAAAATCCTTTTTTAAAGGTTGAACCTTAAAGCAAGTTTGCTGAATAACAGAAAAGAATGCCAGTGGGATATTTTCTCGCTTTATTCTTAATAATGCTTTTTTTCCTTAATGTTATGGTTTTTGCAAGATTCTACGTAATTATTTAAACCTGAAACTGACCTAATGAAAGACATCTGAAACAAGATGGCTAACAAGGTTTCCATGTGTTTATCACTTGGTTTTATCCATCCGACTCACAGCTTTAGGAGACCAGCAGCAGGTCCTGATCTAATAAATCTACAGAGACACAATGTGAAAACAGATCCAGACTGACCAAAACTGCTCTAATCTGAAATAATGTAATTTATTAGAACTTGATAAACAACATTTATAATCCACCTAATACTCGTAAAGTAAAGAAAAACCTTATTTTAGCAGCATTAATGCCATCATGGATAGGTTAAAACTGTCTTCATTTAACTTTTTTATTTATATTTGTTAACGTTGTTTTTAAAATGTTTATTTTAAGTTTCATTGATTGATTTAATGATTTACTTTTAGTTCATATACTTTCACAATTTGGTACGTTCTGAATTTTTAAATGTATATATTATATATAAAGTATAATAATTTTATTTATTTATTTATTTATTTATTTAAAAACATGGCATTTAAACCCCTGAATGCAATCATGTTTATTCCCAATATAACTCAACATTATGAACTGCCAAAACTTGGGGGTCCCAACCCCCCATGAGGGTCCCCAGATAACTTCATGGGGTCATTGGATCATTTAAAAAATATAGCCTACATTATCAAATAAATTTGGTATTTTAATTAGGGCTATCAAAATGAATGTGTTAATGCAAATACATTAATCTGTAGAATTAACGGGTAAATTTTCTAATGCATTAATGCATAAACAACAATGTTATTGATCATACCATCTTCAAAATATAAATTTGGCATTATCTCAGCAAGAGAAGCTAATTTTGACTTAAGTTATTTTAGGAATAAATATGATTTCTCATATTTATCAGGACAAACAACAACAAAGAACACACATTAATGCATAACCCGTAGGTCTCTGAAAAGCAAAAGTGAAGCTCGTTGGGCGTTCCGACCATCGCCATCTTGGCAGCCTCACGCCTGCCGTCACTCCCGGAAAATACAAAAAATGGGCAGAGCTGAGAGGGGGGCTGTGAGCGTGGGGGTGGATGATTGACGTCTATCAAACTCCGAGCTGCCTGTAGCTTAGAGCTAACTGAGCCAACTCGGATCTAACGTGAGCGAACCGACTAACAAAGGTAGGCAAGGCTAAAGCTAAGGCATTGTATCAGTCGGCTAAAATCCGCGGTTGCGCTACACCAGGGGTGCCAGCTCCGGTCCTCAAGGGCCAAAATCCTGCAAGTTTTTGATGTTTCCCTGCTCCACAACCATATGACTCAAATTGATGAGTCATTGTGCAAAACGTAATAGGCTGTTGGATCTAATTCATTTGAGTAGGTGTGTTGAAGCAGGAAACATTACTTACTGCAGGACCGACTTTGGGCACCCCTGTGCTACACTCTCCCTTCTTGCCACGGGTATTTATACATGTCAATCAAACGGACACGCCCCTAATTACATCGAATTTCAAGATTAAATAACATCCAAACGGATGAGTTAGAAAAAAATTCACCATGCTCACAGTTGTCACGAAGGTAAACTTGACCTATTAATCCTAAAATGATTTTTTGTACCGGGCTTTAAACATGTTTATTTCTGCTGTGAAGTTGGTCTTGTTACAATGGGAGTCTATGGGGATTTTGGAGCCAGCCCCTAGCGGATGAGGGGGGAACTGCAATTTTTTGCACTTCAGTTAGTCTCAAGTCTCAACTCGGAGTTTTTAGCAGCATTCACTGCTCTTCAGTGCTCATTAACTGTTGAAACTCCACTAGATGCCAACTAAATTATCTCTGCAGAAACCAACTTCAGTAAAGAGAATCAGAGCAAAATTAGAAGTTTTTGTACAGATAATTCAAGCAAGTTGGCTAAAATAGCCTAAATCAGTTTTCCAAGTCCCCCGCTCTGGATATAAAATCTAAAACTGACTAAAAATAATGTTGATTTATATGAGTTCAACCTCAGATAAGTGTTACTTCCAGGTAAAGCTGGCATTACAGAAATAAAGTGTGAAATGAATCCGACTCGTCCCTCTCTTTAGGAGTGATGACCATGTTTAACTGCAATGTGAACACGATCCGCGAGAGCTGAAGCTTCAGTCTTTTCTCTCATCCCTGTCTCTTGTCACTTCTGTCACTTACCACCTGAATCTCTCCTCCATGCGAGCATCTCCTGTCCCTCTTCATATTTCTGCTTCTGTAAAGAATAAAAAGTCATTATCACTCCGGGACCAAATATGACCATCCATTCAAACCCTGCAGACGGTGTTCTTCCAAACAAAGCGTACGCCAGAAACACTTTGTAAACTCTGCTGGAACTTTTTACACACGTCTGCTAAGACAGATTCCTGGTATTAAACTGTGAAAGTTCCCAGAAAGCAGCCACCAGATGCAAACATCTAAATGAGTCCAGACGCGGACGTCTCTGGTGAGGCTGGATGGCTAATATCACGTTACAGTTGGAGGTTTCGGTTAAATTTTTTGTTAAAGAAAAAAAACTTTGTATAAAAGACGTTGTTTAACCCATTAAGCTGATTTTGTTGCCTAGGGAAGGAGATCATGTTAAAGGTTAAATTTCCAACATTTTGGGGATTAACACTCCATCACTAGGAAAAGATATCATGATAAAATGAATATTAACAGGTTTCTGTACAACATCGTCATTGAGATGTTGGTCAACTCAGTAGCAGAAATCAGGGCTCATTTGTTAGCTTAGTGAATTACACTCACACAATATTTAGAGGAAATCATATAAATTCATATAAATTATGTGAATGAATGCCAGCTAAAAGAAATTTATAATGTCATAACTTTTCCACGGTAGAAATGACTTCATATCTTGCATAGAAATATGCAACACAACTGCATCCAGGATCTCTTTCCATCTGGATCCTCATCATACAGGATCCACTGCGGTAATAATTCCCCTGATGT
>JBAMHW010000017.1:19708669-19731293 GCA_037177495.1 Rhadinocentrus ornatus | reverse complement strand
GCACTGTTTTGGTGATGGCTTAATCTCGTTGTACCTGTGTATAATGACAATAAAGGCATTCTATTCTATTCTATTCTTTGTATCATAAATCTTTGTATTGTCATTCCCTTATTATACCAGTGACACAGTTTTCATGTGTTCCCACCATTTTATAGACAGAATTGGACGGTCTAAAGGAGATTATTGGAATCTGAATACCAACTATGATTTCATGTAGACGTTACATTTTGTCATGACTTCTTCATAATAATACTAATAATATAATATAAAAAACTTGTTTTCAACTTTCAGGCAGTAAAAAAATAAATATTTTAAGATTGAAGTGCACGTCAGTTTAATTTCCTTGAATGGAAATTTTATTATTTATAAATCCTTTAGATCATCATATTTTATTTGTGTAAGAAAAAGAAACTGCTGTCTGGATCTCCGCAATGAAAAGCACCTGCATATGTGTTAAAGCGACAGATGCACCGGGCTTTGAAAAGGAAACCGAGTGAAAAGAGGAAAAGTCAGGATCCCATCCTCTGAATCTGCATTGCTTTTATTCTCCTGGAGGAAATGTGCTTCGGCTGCTTTCAAAGACAGCAGAGGTGAGAGGAGGAGGAGGCCACCGGAGAGGCAAAGAAGGAGCCAAAATGGCTGTTTTTGTCATTATTTCAAAGTAGATTTTCACACAGGAAGGGAATGGCAGTAAACCAGGAGCCAGCAGTGGAAAATAGCTTCTCTGAAATGATGTGTACTCTTGTAGCAGCAGGGTGTTCAGAGGCTTGGAGAGTTAATCTTTTTTTCTATCTCAGGTAGGAACTTAATGCATCTAATCATGTAAACATGGTGAAGACAACTTGCTGAAGTTCAATATAGGCATCAGGAGGAGGAAGAAAGAGGATTTAAGAGACTTTGAAAATGGCATGGCTGTTGGTCTGAGTGTTAATTGGGATTTTCACACACAACCATCTTTAGGGTTTCCAGAGAATGGTCTGAAGAAGAGAAAATATCCAGTGAGCAGCAGTTGTCTGGACCAGAATGTCTAGTTGAGGTCAAAGGAGAATGGGCAGACTGGTTGGAGATGATAGAAAGGCAACAGGAAGTCAGATCAGCACTGGTTCCAACCAAGGTCTGCAGAACAGCATCTCTGAACACACAACACGTCCAACCTTGAAGCAGATGGGCTACAGCAGCACAAGACCACACTGGGTGCCTCCTGTCAGCAAAGAACAGGAAACACTGGACAATAGGAGATGGAGAAACGTTGCTGGTCTGATGAGTCTCCATTTCAGCTCCACATCCAGATACTAGACTCAGAATCTGCTGGAAACATGAAAACATGGATCCAGCCTTTTGTGGAATGTTGAGAGGGATATTTTCCCTCTTTGGGCCCCTTAGTACCAACATGGCCTGGTTTAACCACAACAGCCTACCTGAGTATTGTATTTCCTGGTTCTGATGGAGGTTTTTCTCAACACTGTATCTTCATGCATCATTTTAGGATGGAGACAAAAACAAGATTTGACGTATTCCGTAAGCCAGTAACTCATTTGTCATTATAGAATTTATTCGAAGATAAACTTAATCATGTAGTTTTCAGTACTTAAACTGAAGGAAACAGTTTGTAAAACTGTACAACATTAACGGATAAATTATCCCAAGTTTTCAAATTGAATAAGATTGAAAACCTCACTGTGTGTCTCCAACCTTGTTGTTTTGCTTGGAGCAGCATCTAAAATGCTCCCTGCAACAGACCTTTCCCAATTAAACTCACAGGCTCTTATTTCTGTCTAATAATATGACTAACCATAAAAAACAAATCAAGTGTGTGGAATCAAGTTATTAGCATGGTGGTGTTGGTAAATCCAGAGTTTTATTCAGGACACACGGCTATGCAATCCTTGTGCACGTGAAATATCTTCATTTTTTGTTTTACAATTTGTTCCCACAGATTTCCGTGCATGGATTTACAAACAATTTCTTTAACCACAGGGGAAAAAAACATGAGAATGATTCTGAAGACTCACACGTGTATTAATCAATATCTGGCCACACTCCTACCCTCGCCCAGAGTCACGAGAATGCCTCTGGATTCCACCGGGAAGCTTAAGGACATGTTTGGGGACAGAAAAGTCCAGGTCTCTCTGCTTAGGTTGCTGGCCCCGAGACATAGTTAACATTCAGGACTGACACCAACAAGTTGTTCTGACTGGCATAGATTCCTCGGACACCTTTGAATGTTTATGTTTTTGCTTTTATCAGGTTTTCAAAATAATTACACATCATGTTTGCATTTAAACAAGTTTATGGGCTAAATACTTTCTAATGAAATACACATGAGAGCCATAATTAGCTGATACCATTTCTGCTAATAATTCCCCAAATGAACTGAATTTACATGCTGTGCACAGTTAGTCTGCAGTGAGCATGTCCACCCAGCTATTTATAACCTCGACTTTCTCACCCAGCAGCAGGGCAACATGCTAACAGAGGAGAAAATGAGGTCTGTTTTGGGGGCAACACTGTGCGAGCAGAGCACCTCAACCACACAATGCTACCATCCTGCATTATCGCAACCAATTTGTCCCCTGCGCCGGAATCAGGTATCCCTCCTGCGAGACTTTAAAAGGAGCAAGAAGTAAACAGATCCTCCCCCCGGGTAGTGGAATGGAAAGTTATTCAGTCACAGATGCACAAATGATGACTATCAAGGAAGTTTTAATGGATGTGAAGATGAACATAACCCACTTTCAGGTAGACTCGCATGCTGGAGGAAGCAGAGCAGTCAAACACTGCATGAAATAACAAAAGCTCGCCTTCCGTGGGGAAGAAAACGACAACACAAAGCACGCCGGTGCTTCGGTTCAAACCAGGCCTTCGGCAGGAAGTTGAACAGCGGCACAGCAGGTGCATGAGGGATTAATAAAAAAGAAAGAAAAAAGACATGAGCTAATCAGCTGTGAGGGACAGGAAGGCTCAAGAAGATTTCGTTTGACAGTCAAAAAAAGACAAGCTGAAGAGTTTCTGGATGAGCTGATACAATCTCAGCTTCAACGCCTCAAACGAAGTAAACAAGTAACCTGATTTAGTAAACAACTAACACTACTCAAGAAAGGTTTAGTGGGAAGAGCTGACAAATGGCTCTCAGGAACGTTGCTGAACCGTCGGCTCCACCTGACCTCATTTTTCAGCTGATTCAAAATGACTGACTTTGTGTCTGTAAGTAAGAGAGTTCGCTCTGATTGGTTCCTTCTAAAGCTGAACAACCAATGTTGTTTGTCATTAGTCCGAATGCTTCCAATGCCACGTATGAAACAAGGTTCTCAGGAATGATATTAATAACTCACAAGCCACTTGATCAGGTCCACCTTCTAGTAGTAGGTTGGACCCCCTTTGTCCTTCAGAACTGCCTTAATTCTTGGTGTCATAGATTCAGCATCACACCATCAGCAGCCTGAAGCGTTGATCCAAGGCAGGATGGGTCCATGTTTTCATGATGTTTCCAGCAGATTCTGAGTCCAGCATCTGGATGTGGAGCTGAAATGGAGACTCATCAGACCAGCAACGTTTCTCCGTCTTCTATTGTCCAGTGTTGGTGAGTCTGTGTGAATTGTAGCCAAGACATTTTGGTCCAGACAGCTGATTTGTATTTAGCCATCTGAGGGAAGGTGGGAGAGCAGTTCATGATCCGGTTCCCTCAGAACTGTTTTCCTTCAAACGTCTCAGTCTTGCATGCAACCATACCGGGCATTTCCTGGAAACTCGAATCACCTTCAGATAATGTCTTTTTTCCCAGACAGAGCTGAAAACAAACTGAAGTGAGCTGTCAGCTGCTTGTCAGTAATGTATTTCACAGCCTTAATTAACTTCAGTTCTGCTGCAATATTCAGTGTGCATCTTTAAACCAGAACAGCAGCATCATGCTTAAAGCGTAAAACGAGAAATTATGTTTTCTCTCTACAGTTTCTGCTCAGGCTTAAGCAAAATTTCAGTCGTTCTGGGATTGCTTCTGCTCATTATTTGCATAAAGTGATTCTCCGTGCATGAAGGCGTCAGTCGTTTCACATTTAAAATGCTGTCTTTGCTGTTCTTCCCACTGTCACTCCAGGGCAAACTGCTGGGAATTGGCTGAGCAGGGATGCTCTTCATACATGTTTTAATGTTTTGTAAATGTGGAGCAACATGTGTTAGAGCTCTTTACGGCTACCAGACGTCCATGTTTACTCTGCGTGAGTCTGTCATGATGCCTCTTGTAAACAGCTATTACCAAAAAGTATTACCAAATATGTACACAAAAGTTCTGGGTAGATGAAGACTCAGATAAATGGCATATTCTAATTGCTGTCAGAGAGCGTCTTGATTGGACTGCAGGGCCGACCGTTCAGACATGTTGGTTGTAACAACAGCTGTCGTCTGTGCTTGATGTCTGGACACATTTTTCTAAAACAATGTAAACCTTAATTGAGACATTAAACATGATGCTCAGCATTTAAACAAGTTATTCTAAAACATGGAGATTTTTAGAAATTTGATAGCTGATTAAAAGCGATCTAATCAACCCTGCTGACATGGATCTCTTACCTGCTGCCGTGTTGTATCTTTCTGCACCCAAATACCAAAAAATGTATAATTCAAGACCAAGTTATCAACAGGGCATCATGAAGTCGCCATGGGATGGGGACACCGAAGGGAAGCCATGTGGAGCACATGACATATTACACCATGTCATTTATTTATTTCACAAAGTGTCCAAACTCACTGCTTCCACGGGAAGCCAAGGGGTCACCGATTAATTCAGTGGGTCCCAAACTTTTTTGGCAGGGCCCCCTTTTCATAAGCGGTGGAAGCAATTATTACTTCTTCTGCTACAGTGTGAGAATTCACTGCTTTGTAAACTAGCAGCAGAATTTAGAGGTTGATTCTTTGACAGTGTAAAGATCTGAGTACTGGAGTTACATGATCTACTTTCATGGTCTTAGTGGGGTCTCGAGCTGCGCTCTGGACTAACTGCAGCTGTCTCATGGACTTTTTAGGGACCCCAGCTTGGGAACCACTGGTCTAGTCTACTAAAGATAAATGCATAAATACTGCTGACACATCAGTCCTTTAATCCTCCAGATGTTCAGGTCGACTCCACACCCATCTAAAGCCCCTTTTCCACCAACGGATGCGGGTTGGGAGCTCTTTTTGTGTTTCCATACGTGAAAACTGGGAAGGGTACCTTAATATCCAACCCAACACTTCCTGCTTTGTAAGGACCCTTTCATTGGGTTACAAATCTAACCGACCCGACACACAGCATTCTGTTGATTGGTTGAGGAAAAAAGTCACTTCCCGTGCAACCTGGTATCAAAACATAGCAGGAACGGCTCTTTGTCTAGAGGAACAAGTTTGTTGATTAAATCTCCATTTAAAATGGCGTCACGAAGCACCTCCAAGTAGAAAGAACACAAACTGTTGGATGACCTCCATCCTCCTCCTTTGTTTCTGAATCATGCTTTGGTCCTGCCTTAAGGAAGGTGCTGCAATGGCATCATGCTATTATGCAGCTGAGACATCTATCGCTATCTGGCTGATCCTCCACCTCTCAGGTAAGGTTACGATTGGCTGTGAAAACACAACAAGATTACAGTTTACAGACCCTAAACGCACCTTCCCGACCCGCGGGAGGAAACGAGGCTTTAATGTGATGCTGACATCCAGAGTCCAGGATTACTTCCAGGGTTCTGTCTGGTTGTCGGTTTTTAGCATCACTGTTAGAAGCTGAGTGCTGACTTTTAATCTTTTTTTTCCCTCGACTCCATTATTTAAGTTTAGTCTTCGTTTAAGTGAGGAAAGTTCTGGCACATCCAGTAGTAAAGGCACTTCCTACACACCATCATGTTTGCAGACTTTTTGTGGGATTTTTAGGGAAACAATTTCACTGTGGAGCTCCTGTTCAATGGTGCAACTGCTGTCTAAGTTTTTTAGACGGGACAGAACATTAAGTTTGTTGTTTTGTAGTCAAACTGTTCAGCTCTGTTAACCCAGTAAGCTCAGTTACAATTCTATATTTCATCCATTTACATAGTCAAATTAAATAATAATGGCCCATTAATATGCTCTTGACTTTGTGCCAAACACGTTATGATCATTGATCCAGTTCTATTTTCTAATTATTGGATTGGAAAGTTCGGGTCTGGATGTGCAGTGTCTGCTTTAACAGCTTCATTCATTCCGAATCTGCTGACGGATGAACAGAAACAGAAACAAAAACACTGCGCCTGACGGTGTGTCTGGATTCAGCTCTGCTGTTCAGGAACTTCACGAGCCCCTTTCATCAGACTGACTTCTGGCAGCCTTAAAAGGAGTCGACCTGTCGGGTGGAGATAAATGTCCATGGTGGCTTTGTGTTTGGACAGAAGCTGCAACCGAACGTGGCAACTTCAAAACAAACACATCACCCAGCAACATTTCTTAGCCGGAGGGCGGCTGGCTCTGTGTGCAGCTGTTTGTCAAATGTGTGCAGGGCTTTGGGTTCATGTATAAGAAAATAACTCCCGATCCCATCCCGCTCCCATTTAGAATTACTCCCGCTCCCATTTTTTAAATTTATTTAGTCTTTAGGCAATACATTTTGATTAAATGTTCTCCCCATTCTTTTTTAGACCAACTAAGTATTTATAGCTTTTTTTGGAGGTCAGTTACAATAAAAAAAAGTGAACAACAATAAAACAGTACATAGTTCACACCATGTCTACCAAATCAAGTTGTATTTCACTCATTTCTAAATGTCCTTAACTAAACATGTTTTACAAGCGGCACACAATGTGTTGGCACCGTAGCCCTCGTTTCTCCTAAAGTTCATTAATATGTTCCTACCAGTTCTACCAACTTAATAAACACGTCATTACTTCTAACTTCGCCTTGGAAATAATTTTATGCCATATCGGTTTCTCCGCGGGTGTTTGCTAACTCAATTCCTTTTCTTATTTCAATTCCGGAGGGGAAGTAGCAACCCGAAAGCAGTGTTGACTTCTGGGTAGTGTAATTCTTTTTTACGTGGTTACAGTGTACGGCTGTACCTGAATGTCCACCCTACTTCCTAACCCAGTGCCTCTCAACCATTTTTGAGCCAGTGCTATTCATTATCCAGGTCCCTTAACGCCCCCCGCCCTTATAATAAATAAAATTATTACAAAGCTGTTGTACTGCTGAAAAAAATTGCGCTTGTGCTTTACTGGGATAAAAACAGAACTTAATGCAAAGGTTGGATTGGAAAGTTAAGATATTTAATAGATCAGTAGCAGCACTTTTTTTGTGTGTGTTATGTGAATTTTAGATGTGGTTATGACTTGTTTCTTATAGTTTTAAACTGCTTTGTGAAGAAACATCTTTGTACAGGGAATAGTTGAGATGTGGTAATTTTAAAGCACAATAAAAAATAAACACTAATACTGAAAAGTAAAATCCTAAAATGAGATTTCTTTGACTCGTCAACAATAACAACACATATAGAGGAAAAGAAGTTTATTAAAATCATAAAGTCCGTCTTACCTTTGCAGTTATGCAGTGGATTGTGCATTTGTTTAAAATGAATCACTCAAGTCCAGGTTATTTTCATTAAGAGAAAAGATTTTTTAGGATTGTGTGAGCCATCTTCTTGCAGTATACGAACCTTCTCGTATACGATCTTTTGTATTTGCTGCGGCTCATGTTTTTTTTTTAAAAGAATTTTATTAGTCAGTAAAGTTGCCAATCATCAACTGCCAAGCAAATCACACCGCCCCCCTATCATAATTATTGCTCCTAGCGCCCCCCCTGACGTTATTACAAGCCCCCTGGGGGGCGGTACCGCCCCCCGTTAAAAAGCACTGCGCTAACCCCTCGTTTACTACATAAGGCTGCACTATAGCAAACTACATAGTGACTCATTCTCTTGGCGATTCAGACACGAAGCAGCTGTTTTTTCCTCGCCGCAGACCACGTGACTACCAGCCGTCACAACGGCAACCACAACTCGAGTCAAGATGTCATTCATAATCCAATCCAAAGTTGTGTGTAAATATTTTAAATTTTATTCTTTATGTTGTATTTTATTCTTTGTTGCATATCTATTTAATAAAAAATTTTTTTAGCCTCCTTGCGCCATGTTGAGCTTCTGCCCGCAATGCATTGTGGTCTATATTGACCCGTCTAGTGACCATCGATGCTCACTACTTTTTAAGATGCTTTGTGGGTAATTTTGAGTGCCCTACTTTTTCTCTCTGGACATTCGGACACCCCTATAAAATGGTGTGATCCCTATATATGGCACTATGTAGGGTGTAGGGTGCACATTCGGACACAGCCTTGGTTCATAAAGCGAAAACCACAAAATGGCAGCAACTGTCTTTTTTTTTTTCTTTGGCTCCCGGCAATTAACATTTTATCCTGTACCGTCCCAATCACTTGATTAATAGTGAAATTGATTCCCATCCCGTGGGAATCCCCCGGGAATCCCGTGACCTATGGGATTCCTGAAAAAATGTCTGCCTCTACTGCATAACCACCATAGGCTCTGTGTAGCTCCGCAGAGGCTCGATGCGCACCTCTTCCAGACCTGACGTGCACCCCTGCTACACAGATTATTCCGCGGAGGTTCTCCCTTGTGATTGGTCAGTTTGGGATCATGTGTTGCCAGATATCTGGATCTTCTCGTTGAATTTGTGTGTTAACCACCGTTTTTAAAAACTATAACCAGTGGATCAAGTTGATCGAATTGAGGCTTCAGGAATCAACAGAACTCCGACCTGGTGAGTGCGAGTATAAATCCGCCTTCAGTACGGCGACGACCATCATGATGGGGCACCGATGTGGTCGATGGGAATGAGTTATCGTCTCCTCTGCCTCCCTAACCTTTATGTTGCATTGCATCACCGTTTTTGTTGTTTTTGTCCTTGATGTCACGTCTGCCTGATTAATTTGAGTTTTACGTAACATGAAGTGGTTCTGTATCTAGCTTGTTGGTTCTTAGCTTTATTTCCAGTGGAGCCTAACTTTTCCAGTACAAAGCAGTGTGGGACCAGTTCAAATATTAACACTTGGTTTAATTGATTTCACACATGGTTTAAATTGTATAACCGAACCAAATTCACTGACAATTTACAGGCTAAAATTTTGTCAAATATGACATGAAAACAAACCAAAAAAATCATAAAGACATTTATATGAAATAAAATTTAAAATACTCGCAGTGGTCACTTGGTTAAAGGTTTGGAAATCTCTACTTTAGGTGGTTAGCTGACGATATGTTGCGGCTAAATTTAAGCTCATGTAGCTTTTTTTTATACTCATTACGACTGTGGTTACTAAGCGACGAGCTAGCAACACATGAGTTGAGCTTATTTTCACAAGAGCTGATGTTTTCTCCTTGTTTTTACAGCATTAACCGTAATAGTTGCTTGGATCACTACTTCATGATCAGCGCCTTATCAATCATGCTTTGCAGACTTCTGGTTTGATTTAGCACCAAACAAAATATTTTAGCTTCAGCTTAAAAACACAAAAAGCTAAATTAGAACGTAAAATAATGAAGAGACAGGGGAGGTTTCTGTGCTGCTTACACTTAGGTGTGCACCTAATTAGCATAAATACTCACCTGAACTAGATGCAAAAACCTCCTCCACAATAAATCATCAATGTGTGCAAAACTCTCAGGAGACCAGAGTAGGAGCTTTATTTTGCACATTTTCTTTCATATTTGGAATTCATGCACCTTAAACAAGATGAGCTTGATATAAAATAGAGGTTATGAGGTAAATAAGTCACTGAGCATGTAAAAAATCATGGGATCTGTGGGTTTTTTTTTTATTGAAATGTTTATTTTCTTGTGGTTGTGTAGAGTTACGTCTCTGCAGGCTCGTCCTTTTCCTGTGTGATGTTGCCATCACATCTTTGATCTGCCTTGCTGTATTAGAAATAATTTCTCTGTAATTGCTGCATCAAATCTGTGTTGTCTCTTCAACAAGCAGACACCAGAGTATTTTCCCCACACAGATGAAAGGAAACCTGAGCCATTGCTTTTAAAACTGGGTGTAGTTTTGACTTGACAGTGTGGATCCAATAGGAATTCTAAACCACTTGCTGTATTATGGAGTCTTGGGAGATTTCTTGTCATCTGCTGCATGCTGGAAGAGTTTTAGTTCACTCATTTTTCCCACCTTGCTTCATTAAGGTTTACAGCTCTCTGAAGGTCCCAGCATAGCATTTCAGTCAGGTTGAGGTCTAGACTTTAGATCATGTCAAAGCCTTGTTTTTTTATTTTTAAATCATTCTGTTGAAGATCTGCTGATGTGTTTGGCATCATCGTCCTGTTGATGAGACAGTTTCTGCCAAGCTTTAGCTACCAAAGAAATGTCCTTACATCTGATGCCAGAAAACTTTTGTACCCAAATGAGGTTATGGTCCACTCAATGACTGCAAGTTGTCCAGATCATCATCCCCCCACCACTGTGCTTGACAGTTGGTATGCTGTGTTTGGTTTTTTGTGCATTTTGAGCAGACATGTTCATTTTGTTCTGGTCTGTCCAGAGGACATTGTCCCAGAAGTCTTGTGGTTTGTTCAGATGTAGTTTAGCCAGCCTAAGCCGTGCTGCCATGTTTTTGAAGAGAAGAGACTTTCTGCTGCAACCCTTCCACAGTAGTCAGACTGCTTCAGTCTTTTTTCTCACTCGATTGTGATGAAGCTTTCCAGATTTGTGATCTAGTTTCTTTATTTCCACTGTTCCAGTGTTATTTATGCGTCAAACAGCAGCTATTCTGCAAAAGAACGGCTGGAAGTCAAAGCCAGATAGATGTTTTTCCTCGGTTTCTGAAGAAATGTCAAAAGCATTTTTATAGTGTGGATTCCAGAAAGAAGCCGCCTAAGCACAAGTACAGGTCCTGTAGCCTTTTCATCTGTTTTTTTTGGCAGAAATCCAGAGTTAATATGTAGGATTTATTTATTCTGCACACAGCAGAGGACATTTATGGTTATTTATTTGTTTCTATATTATTTTGTTATGTTGGCATCAAAAGATGTAAATAAATAACACTTAAATACTTGTGAATGTGACCTTACACATGGTGTTGGGACGTTAATGGATAATCTTGGTTTTTTGGTTGTTGTTTTTTTCCTCATATTGGCCGGAAACAAAGATTTGTTTTATCATGACCTGATAGATAAAGCCTCAGACCTGAGGATTGATGATATTGAGTTGTTCCTCTTCTTCAATGGGCACCCTGATGAGGCCCTGGTGGGCACCTATAACCTGACGTTCAGCACCTGCTCCCACTGCTGACAGTGAAGTGTAAATTTAAAGTAAAAGATGCAAGGCTGAGCTGTGTGTGTGTGTGTGTGTGTGTGTGTGTGTGTGTGTGTGTGTGTGTGTGTGTGTGTGTGTGTGCGTGTGCTTAACCTGCCAATGATCTAATATGTTTTTTCTGGCTTTGCTTTAGTGTGTGGTCACGGTTTGTAACAACAGGCTTCAGGGATGGAAATGTGCAGCCAAGAAGCTTCATATCAGCCAGGAAGAAACACAAACCACACTTAAGATGAAACACACACACATGCAGTATTTCAGAGCTTTTTTGCAGACCCTCTGATCCACAGCAGGACAAGAAACATCTGCACGTCTGAAGAACAAGTTTACAGAAACCCCTGCAGATTATTCTCACATCAAAATGCTGTTCCAGCAACTTTTTCTTTCCTTTCCCATCTTTTTGGAGGAAACTGCTCCTCTCTGCTCCGGCTTCTTGCACCGGCCTGTTCCGTCTGCCGACATTCAATTTGCAGTTAGCCCACTTTCCATTTGCAGTTAGCCGGCTAAATGTGAGACTCCAGGGATGAGAGGAGCAGAGGGAAGTTGAGCTATCGTCGTCGTGCTTCATTACTTCACTTTTCGCCCTTGCGAGTTAAAAATTCAGCAGAAGCGTGAAGTTAGAGGAGCTGAGAAGTTTGGGGAACGTCTGCTGCTGTGATTTGCCTTCCAAAGCTAATAAGGCCCATGTTTTTCTGGTTTTGTATCCCTGCAGGTGTTCATGTGCATTTTACATGATGCCAACGTGAGTATGAGACAACCGGCCGAGTAGGTAGCAGAGACGGAGGACGGTGGGATATTTTGTCTCTGAGCTGCTGCATTTTAATGAGAACAAAGCTAATGACACAGCCAGTCCTGCTGAATACAGTTAAATGGTCCATCACGTCATTACTGCATTAATCTTCTGTCTGCTTTATGCGGACATGTTATTGGGTCATACCTGACCAGTAAGAACAGCAAAGCAGCAGCCTGTCAGAATCATTATTTGTTCCCATTTCCATAGTTTTAGACAGAAAACAGGATTTTAGCAGCAACAAGGCGATTCTCAAACAGCTGTTAGCTGGAAACTAGTTCTGCAACTAATCGTCTATTCTGATAGTTGATTAGTCATCGACTATTAAAACGACTAGTCGACCAATTGGATTATGTATGTCATAATTATTAAATTGATCTTATTTCACTTTCAGCTTTTAAATCGTGCATAAGGTTATGTAAGTCCGACAAGCCTCCTATTTAAATATTCAAGCATTGGGGACGTACTTCCATGGTACGCAAGGTCCGCTTTACAAATCTCACATGTATTTAATTTATTTTGTAAGTTTAACGTGAAGTTGTCCCAGACTTTTGACGTCCTCTGCCACCGTTTTGTTTCCTGGTCGGCCGCCATATTTTTCCCCTGGTGGACTTTATTCCGCATGGATAACTCAGCAGAGATAGTAAAAAAAGACAATGTCTCACTCTGTAGTTTTTTTTTTTGTTTGTTTGTTTTGTTTTGTTTTTTTACCAACAATAGTCGATGGGTAAATTCGTTGTCGACTATTTTTATTGTCGACTTATCATAGCAGCCCTACTGGAAACTTGGCTTATCTCAGCATGGAGGCAGAAACTGGACACGTGGAGGACAAAGAAAGAAGAATCAGGACTAAAAACTATCTACAACAGGTGAACAGGATCAGAAATCCAGCAAAGACCTGAACCTGAGAGATGCGTCTGGACCTTTACCTGAAATGGTCTCCATGGAAACGTGGCTGTCAAAAGCCATTCTTAAGGAAGGAAAACAGGGAGAACAGGCTAAGGTCACGTGACACAAGAACTGGACTGAAGATCAGTGAAAACGGGTCTGATGGAGGATGGATCTTACCCAAAACCCGGACGTCAATAATACTGAAGCAGTGCAGGATCATCTGGACAGAGAACAGAACAAAAGGAAGAAACATCCCAAGAAGAGCTTTGGAAAGTCCTTCAAGGATCATGGAGAAATATTTCTAAAGGCTACTTAAGAAATGAGAGAAAGTCTTTTTAAACAGGTTTAATAAAGCTGCACAGACCAAATATTCACATTCAAACTCTTTAGAGTTGGAAAAACTATGTTCTTGCCTCAAACTGTATTTATTTGCGCTTTTATGAATAAATGGCTGCTGCATTTTATGTGAAATACTGTAAGTTGCTCAACACATCTTCTATTACATAAGTTTTCATACAAATGCTCTGCGTTTTTAAACCAAAATACCTGAATCTCTGAAATGAAACGAGGCTGTGAATCCGGACAAGCATGATTCCCATATGCTGTAGCCAACTTTTCTCACTGGTAGCAACCTGCTAAACAGCTGGGACTGTTTTTGCTTAACACTAATATGCAACCAACATTACATTCAATTTATCACCAATAATCTCCTCATGCCCAAAATAAATGAAGTATATCTTCACTACTACAAGGGGTGTATGTATTACCTTGGTCTCAACAGAAAGCCTGTGAGACATGTGAGATTACTACAGAAGTATCAGAATCAAGAAATATAGTATGTTTTTCTGGGTCAAAGTAAATTCACCTGGAACACAGTAGAAAATGTAAACGCTTATCCTGAAAGAAAACCACATTACTTCCAGTGAAAATCAGAGGATAGTAGCCCAGTTCATCTAGGAATGAGTAATATCTGATGAGGAACTGTGCAACAGAAGAAGGTAAAAAATAAGCTTTCCAATTGTTTTATAGGGGTGTTACGCAGGTAAATATCCCAGGAGCCATCGGCCGATGATGAGGATGTACACCTTTATCAATAATCAAAGTCAGGAGAATCCAGGGATAGGCCCACCTTCACCTGAGAAACACCAAGATAGTCTATGATAGGAAGTGTGAATCCTTCACTATAAAGCCTCCTTCATCTCCATGGAAACCAGCAGGACCTTCATGTTCATTTTAAACAAAGGCAGAGTCATAGGAAAACACAATAGCAGAGTTTTTAGGGCTGGAATCAGACTTTTCACCACAAAACAGCAGCAGTTTGACCTGGTTTCTGATTCTGGCTGCTAGATCCCAGAGTTTCTGTCCCACAGTGAGACAGACGTCTTTGTAACCAGCAGTGTCTGCTTTCATACAACTCCCTGTTTGCTTGAAGTGGAGAAATTAGCAGAAGCTCTAAAGTACAGAGCTCATGCCTTTCTTAAATTCCCATGTAACTGAACTGTGTTTGGTTTGGATGCAGATGCTTAGTAGAGTCTTTTAGCTGAGTTTCTCCCCATCATGTCGCTATGCTACATGTTAGCATTGCTGCTCCCTAGTGAGTGCAAACATCTTCTGAACTACTTGTTTTTTAATGCTGCTCCCTGTACAGAGCGCTCTCATCAAGAAGAGATCAAAAGGAACCAAACTTCATGCAAATTACATCTGAAATTGTGGAGATTGGCATCTCTCTAAAGATGCACAGCTGCAGAGCACCAAGGCTTTCTACATCCAGGTTACCCTGACTGCAAACACAGTCATTGCAACCATGATTCACATCAGGTGGATACAAAACTATCAGACCTCATATACAGAGAATAAAACTGGGACTCTGGTTCACAAAGACCTGGACCTTTAACTGGACCAGTTCCCATTGCGGTCAGTCATATTTAACTTTTAGTGGCATCTCAAACTTCTCCCTGGTGTTCATGTTGTTTTTGTCTTTTCTATTTCTATCCAGCTGTTTTTATGTTGAACAAAAAGCAGAACATACCAGATAAAAGCTTAAAAACTGACATCAGCAGGATTTCAGACTCTTTTCAGGGAAAATCTTTTTCTAATTTCCCTCCACACTGAGGCATCCAAATGTGACAGCTCATTTTAGGAAATGATTGCTGGCATGAAAACCTAAAACTCATAATTGAGCTCCTATTAAAACTTCCAGCTACCAGACGTTGGTGTGGACGCACACGCTGTTTCTGAAAGGAAGCAGCCGTTTTTATAATCGCTGCCATTATCTTCCATCTCATCACTGTCATTGTCTCAAAGTGTCTGCAGCATGTCGTCATGGATGGAGGGATTCAATAGAAAATTACCTTGCATGCGACCTGCTCCCATCTATCAGCTTTGTTCTGATTGTCGTCTCCGTTAATAAGTAATGGAAACCTACCAAACGGTCTGGCCTCAGTCAGAGTTTTTATTATTTATGTGCAGTTACCGTAATGCATTTAGTTGTTATATAACAAGGTAAACAAGCTGCTGTGACAGATTAACATAATCTATTAAAGTTCTTACACACAGCTGTGAAGAATTTGTGATCTAAGAGTTGCAGCAGGTGTATGATGAGCCCTCTTCAAACCACAAATCACAACCTTTTGTCCCAAAAATAAAGAGCAAAGTATATTTTCTCACTCAGGTTTCATTAGGCTTGCAGGTGGGAGCAGATGCCTGATGTGTTTGAGCTGCACGGCATCATTGCATCAGACTGCGTGATGCAAACAGCAGGTGTGTTATGCTTCTTAGATTTAACGCCACTCAGAGTTTCCTGCAACTGCTCCTCCAGGTGGAAAGGATTCAGACTCTCACATGAGAAGGAATTTTTCTTATAGTCCTGCCACCCGATGCTGCATTTATTAGAAGAGTTTTCTAATAAATGAATTACTCAAGAGGTTTTAAGAAAAACAAAAGCAACAAGGTTCTTGATCAGCAGTAATGAATGAACCTGTCAGCAATTGGATGAATTTAAAAATGAGACAAACAAAACTAAGAGTCAGATTCAGTGTGTCAAAACTGCATCAATCTCTTGATCCAGCAGCTGTTTTAACAGCAACAAGTGGAAGCAATGATTTTCTGGAGGATGTTATTAGTCTCTCACATGCTTGTGGAGGGATTTTTGTCCACTCTTCTGTACAATGATGCTTCAGTTCATTGAGCTATGCGTCTCTCTGAAGGTCCCACCACAGCATTTCAGCCAGGTAGAGGTCTGGGCTTTGACTGGGTCATCCTCTGGTATCCAGTGGAGTTCATGGTCCAGTCAGTGACTGCAAGGGGTCCAGATCATCATTCCCCTCCCACCGTGCTGACAGATGTCTATGCTGTTTGATGTGTTTCGTTTTTTTCTGCATTCTGAGCAAACATGTTCTCTCTGGTCTGGTCTCTGTTCCAGAAGTCTTGTGGTTTGGTCTGATGCAGCTTTGCCAGCCTGAGCTGTGCTGCCATGTTGTTTTTAAGCCTCATATGTGATCCCTTTATGTACGTGAATCCATACATCTATGTTAAACATTGTCAAGCATCACTTCCCACACACTCCCATGCATCCTTTATGTTGGTGTGGTTGTTAAGCTATATATCCACTAGAGGGCAGTCCAGAGTTTAATTTTCACTTCAGAGTGCCAATAGTAAGATGGCAACGATAGAGAAGATGGTGATAATGCGCATTCTCAGTAAGAGACATTAAGGAGGCAGCTTGGTAGACGGAGGTGATCCATGTGACCGATAAATACGACACAGCTTCTTCTTCTTTGTTCCTTTCACTGGTTCCATGTGAGCTATACTGCTCAACGCTGCCTCCACTGAAGTATGCACGTAAAGGATGCAGAAGACAAACAGAAGGATTCATCTTTATCCTCGTATAACATAGAGCTTAAATGAGGCTTCAGAGAGAAGATTCTTTCTCCTGCAACCTTCCAAACAAGCCACTTGTTCCGTCTTTTTCTAACTGGAGTCATGAACATTAACATCTAACATGCCAACTGAGGCTTGGAGAGTCTGAGATGTAGATCTTGGGTTTTTTCCAGTTTCTTGGAGCATTGCACGGTCTGACGTGCAATCTTGGGAAGGTTGGCAGCTGTTAAATTGACAGTAGTTTGGGAAGAAAGTGTGTTGACGATTTTTTACGTCCTTTACATTTGATGCAGGTTTTTGCTGTCTCTACATTCTGTTGGTGTAGTTTGACGTGTGTGTACTCATGTATAACATGAGCAGATTAAGCTGCTACCTCAGGATATTGTTAATACTCAGGAGATCATTTGCCTGGTTAAATAAAAGTTAAATAGAGTAACATATAATTTCTTTGAGCATTGAACCATCTGACCCGTCAGCTGCTGGGTGTGAAAGGAAATGCCACATTATGGCATCTGGCTGTAAGTACCACTGCTATGGTGGACAAACAAGGACTCCAATTATCCACAGCTCTGACGCTGAAGCTTTGACAGTAACCTACATTTTTCAGGTGTTGGAAATGACCTCAGGTGACACTAAATGCAGCAGTGGAACTGATACAGATTATCATCCTTTAACAAGGACACTCACCGTACTGGAGCATCACTCAATGGCCATTTTAAAATAAGAATACTAAAAGCTGAATTGTGCATCTACTCAAACAGGAATAAATGTAATACCGTACATGATGTAAAGCTGGTTTCCCAAGATTCATTTCCAATCTCTGACTCTGACAGAGCATTCACTCGCCTGCTCTGAACCCGAAAAATAACAAAGCAGAGTTCTTATACTCAGGGAGGATGGAGATCATAGAGGTGAGTCCAGGTTTGTGGAAGCCATTCGCCCAACTGGATCTCATTACACTGTGATGTTGCCCCGTAAAACCCCATTCATCACTGTGGGGATGGACAGGAAGGCTGGAGGCTGAAAAACAATCTGTGTCTGAGCTGGAGCTCGGAGGGGGCTCACTGTCTGCGGATCAGGTTTAGAGTCCTGCTGGTTTGTAAAATAATATCTGTGAGGACGGTTTTACTTAGTTCATCCTTGTTTTGGGAAACTTTTTAATAACTACTAGATGGTTTCTAAACTTTATAGGAAGTCGACATATTCTGTGTCTAACCAGCGCAACCAGTAGAGCAAGAAGAAGACTATGTTAACATCTGATAATGGATTATATAGACTTTTAGGTTCTGCAGATCTCTTCATTGCAGTTGAGTTTGTTCATCCCTCTTGTTTAGTTGATTTGGACATCAGGTGATATTTGCATGTAAAATCAGTGAGTATAAAAAGTAATTTCTCTACAGCAGCTGCATTAATTAATCTTTAGAGTTTTGGATTCTTGAGCTTTGACAATAAACATACGCAATAAGCTATTTAGAAAGAACAAATTAAAAACTTCAAAATACTTCCATTACATTTGCTGGCTAACCATTGTTCCTGGCCCCCTAGGGCTCTGGTTGGGGCTAGCTCTGCTGTTTTCTGTGTGGGTGCAGGCCCGAACTGGCCCACGGGAGAAACGGGACAATTTGAAAGTGGCCCGACAGACCTGCATGTCACAAAAAAAATTAAAATCACGGTGCGTTACATAGATCTGGCTGATTGGTCTGCCTGGCACAGCAGTGCACAGACAAATTCACGTGCTCGTCAGTCTTCGCTAATAATGGCGATTGGTCAAAATGATTAGCTCCAGCAATGCGTGCAGAGGTGGAACAGCTAAGATGGAGAGAAACGTGAGCATACGTGTACAATATATGAACTAGGGCAGCCTGGGTGAGTGTACGACTCCTAGCTTGACTCCTTGTCCCAGTCCAGCCCGGGGTGGGTGCTTGGTCATCCCTGTGTTGGGCTTCCTGGGTTTCTTTTATACAGTTACTGTATTATCCCGCAAGTTTACTCAGCAGTAGCTACAGGTTTTTTGTACTCATTGATGCTGTTGTGGTTGTTTGTCTTGCAGTACAGGCTCCTAATGATGGTCTACTTTATTTTCTCTCAGAGACCCGTAATGGACAAAGCGGCACTGATAATGATTTAATGAATTAATTAATATCTTTTTTTTTATACTCCGTCTCCTTTTATTTCACTTTATTCTTATCTATTCTGCTTAAACCTTCCCCTTGCTCACCGGCCCTCAGTGGTTCACCTCTGTTGGCACTCCAGGGACTTGGGTGATAGTTTTCTGATTTAATAAAACAACTTTCTCATTTGGTATTATTTCACACTAAGTTTATCTCAACACTTTTGCCTCCTTCAGTGTCCGGTTGTGTGTCGTTATGTAAATCATCCCAGCCTCTGCTCTATGTGATATGAATGCATTAGCATGGAGATGACAATAAGGATTGATTTCCCTGAATAAAAAAAATAATAATATTCCCACCAACAAAATAGATAGGATTGTTTTGGGTTTCATGTTTTTTTATTTTTTTATTTTAGATTTGTATGTAAGAATGACGATTAAACAATCTCTGGTCTGCTATCTGCTTTGATAAGTGACCAAAGGGGTCCTGAAGACAGTTTATTTGAGGTTCATCTTAGTAGATGATAAATGGCATACGGACATTTTAAGAAGTGGTCAAATGCTTGTAAAAGTCTAATTAAGGCCGAAAGGTAAAATCGAACTGTTTCGTACAGATATGCCCACAGAGCTGTCCATGGTGCTGAAGTAACAGCTGCTTCATATTACAGTAAATACTATTTTGCACTACATAAAACTTATGACTGTGGTTACAAATGGTTTACATGTAGTTGGATGGATGAGAAACACTTAAATATTCCTATTAAATTTCTTTTTTAAATAATTCCACAGGTTGTTTTCCACAAAGTCCAGAAGGAAGGTGAGATTTATTAAGAAAATGTATCAAATTAGATTACACATTGGCAAAAATAGCATTTGCTGGAGCACTGCCGGCTGAAGCAAAGCAGTGTGAGTTGCTCAACATTTTATCTGCTTCAGTTTGCTTTTAATAAGTTAACTGCAGCACATACGAGCGCACATCAATGCGTTGACTCACAGCACAGTCATGGATTCACAACAGTTATTAACAGTGTCGCAAAAGCTGAATCAGGTGTGAGGTTTTAGCAGATTAGTTGGACTCATCTGAAGACAACAGCACCATGTAACCCCCAAAAACATTGTGGTGGCAGCTCTGGAAAGACACCTATATTAAGCTTAAAGCTAAAAGATCTGCAGCATGTTCACATGGAGGTACCAGCTGAACCACTGAGCAGTCACCGCAAACATGAGCTGTCTTAATATGAGAACATAGAGAAATTTTGTGCCCGTTTTGCACAATTCACACAGACTCACCAACACTGGACAATAGAAGATGGAGAACCATTGCTGGTCTCATGAGTCT
This sequence comes from Rhadinocentrus ornatus, assembly GCA_037177495.1. Taxonomy (NCBI): domain Eukaryota; kingdom Metazoa; phylum Chordata; class Actinopteri; order Atheriniformes; family Melanotaeniidae; genus Rhadinocentrus; species Rhadinocentrus ornatus. The sequence goes on along the minus strand of JBAMHW010000017.1, from coordinate 19,710,978 downwards.
CCATTTCAGCTCCACATCCAGATGCTAGGCTCAGAATTTGGAAACATCATGAAAACATGGATCCATCCTGCCTTGGATCAACGCTTCAGGCTGATGCTGGTGTAATGGTCGAGGGGAGATTTTCCCTTAGTACCCACGTGGCCTGGTTTAACCACCACAGTCTACCTGAGTATTGTTGCTGACCATGTCCATCCCTTTATGACTACAGTGTAGCATCTTCTGATGCTACTTCCAGCAGGATAATGCACCATGTCACAAAGCTCAGATTATCGCCACCTTTAATTGTTTCCAGTTTCAGAATGACAAATTTTCTTTCCGTTGGATCAGAAAAGTCCCAGGAATATTTTTTGTTCCGATCATGATCAGGGCAGGTTTAAAGCTTCTGCCTGACACTGTTTTTGCCCTCGACGAGCTCTCGTTCAGCCTCCTTTGTTTATTGGCCTTGTGTTCCTGTGCGGCTTATCATCCATCTCATCTTCATTATGTCTTCCCAGACTGTCGCATCTCTTCCTTATCCACCACATCACAGCTCCTAAGCTACTTCTCATGCCACTTTGCTCCCTTGTGCTTCCCTAAACCCTTCCCTACTTTTTTTTCCCCATAACACAGTTCCTCATCTCATCTCCTCTCTTATTAGCTCTTCCCTCTTCTCCCTTCTCTCTGATTCCTCTCTTTGATGCCATCTTTGTCCCCACCGTTTCTGTGTCAGGACCACCCATGGTTCTTCTCTTACCCTGTCTCCATGTGATCCAGGGCCCAGGTGGCATGATAGATTTCAGTCTGGCCAGGGACTGTTTGCTCCTGGACCACGGCAGCTCCGGATAGTGCTGGATAAGCAGGTCGGGATAGAGTTAGTGTGCATGAGGAGAAAACAGCTGACAAAAGCACAGATAAATGCATCTCTTTTCTTTCTGCTTGTAGACAGGATGAGGCAGAATGGAGGAGAATAAGCCACTTTAATGTGGAAACACTTCTGGAAGAAGGGAAGAGGGGCAGATCTAAATCAAATTATCTTTATCCGAGAAGTATGATGAATGAGCAGGAATATGCTTCAGAAGCACTGGTGCAGAGAGGTTGGCACCTCAGAGTTTCCCTGCACATAAATGAGAAAAAACATGATCCATAAAGAGCAGCAGGCCGGCTTACAGGTTTACAGCAGCCAAGCCGAGCACGAAATCAGTCAAAAGTTAAACTGCAAGTGGAGGAGGGGTAATGAGTTACACATTACTGGAAAGAATTTACTTTACTCTGATTTTAATTTGTGTTTTCAGAGCATCATCACATGTTTGCTCTGCACGGAGCAGGTTGTAGAAAACATTAAACTCAGCGACACAACAATAAAGATTTTTATTCTTGGTCGGATAGATTGAACAAGGTGGTGGAATCACCATGACAGCATCACACAGTTGCTGCATCCATGATGAGAATCTCCCGTTCCACCACATCCCAAAGCTGCTCTACTGGACTGAGATCTGGTGACTGTGGAGGCCTTCGGAGTCCAGTAAACTCATCATGTTCTAGAAAACATACAATTTGCTTTGAGTGAAAAGCTCTGTATGAATTAAATCCATTATTATTATTATTATGTCTACATGACTAAATGTGTTGAATTGCTGCCATGTGATTGGCTAGATATTTGTGTTACCTAGGCATTGAACATGTGGACCTAATAAAGTAGATGGTCAGTGGATTTGATAAATGATAATTATGCTTTAACAGCAATAATATCAACTTTTATAAATACTTAGATTATAATATACAGGCAATGTGCAAAGAACATTTAAACTACAGGAAAGTGTCTTAATAGTTGTATTACTTTTGTTTATAAATTAGTACATAGATGTGAAAAATGCTATTCTATATGTATGTAAAGAAGGAATAATGTTGAGATGGCAGAATGTAACAGGAGGGTTAAAAATCAGAGGTAGATCCATTGTGGCGGGGTCCTGCTCTGACATTCATTAACTCTGAGCCTTTTCCCACTTCAGTGAGTTTTTATTGAATATAGTCAAGTACAATCCTGGAAACAAGGTGCCAGGAGGCTAATTATCATTCTACTCCTAAAGTAATTAATCAGTGTTGGAAAACAACCTGTTTTTCCTTCTATTTTTTTTTTTTTTTTTAATCTTTTGTTTGTTTTAACTGCATGAGTCCCACAAATTCAGTGTGTCCTCATTGTGTGTCACCTTTAACTGCTTTCTACAAACATTTCATTAAATTTACTTAAAGCTCCAGTGTGTAAGAATTACTCCCATCTAGTGGTGCGCTAATATATTACAAGCAACCGAGTAGCGCTCTACTGGAGCCTC
>JBAMHW010000017.1:19664529-19679367 GCA_037177495.1 Rhadinocentrus ornatus | reverse complement strand
ATACGTGAACTCCTCCACTTGGGGCAGGACCCTATTGCAGACCTGGAGAGAGCACTCCACCCTTTTCCGGCTGAGGAAATTTTTTAAATAAAGCTGTTATTAATACTGACATGAGAATTTTCCACCTCAAATTAAAATCAAACGTTGTTGTCAGAACAAACAAAATAAAAACAAAATCCACTTGTTAATGTATTAATATAGATTGATGTGTTCTAATGCATACCTGTGTTAAATGCAGAAATTGTGAGTCATCTGCACCATAAAGCAAAACTTGTTGTATTATCAGTGAGGCATTTATGGACTTTTTTCTCAAGATTTAAAAGTGAAACAAAAAGAAAGAAAACAGCATAAGTTATTGAAGACAAACGGATGTTTTTGTTCATGCGACACGTCCTTAAGTCGCTCTGGCAGTCATGACTCCAGCCTTCTGGGACCTCAGAGAAATGAGTTTCTCCACAGCCACAGAACGTGCCTTCTGTTAGTTTCCTGCCGACAGTAAACATTTTAAACCCTGATCAGATCACTTTGTGCTGAGACCTTATCAGGCCTCAACAGTGTCTGATCAAGACGAGATTATGTCCTTCATAAATTCATTAAATTGAATAGCTTGTTTTGCATCAAAACAATATTTGTAGATAAGTTAAGGAAGTTTCATTAATCTGATGACAATGTCTTGTGTTGTTTATATGTAAGAATTATGTTGACTTATGAGACTCTGCTCACGACTACTTGCAAATCCACAAATGCACGCTGCATTCAGGTGCAGGCGGAAAACTGGTGACAGGTTTTCTTTGCTAAATGTATTGTGTCTGAGTATTCTGCTGTTTCCTCCCCTTAAACAAACATGATAGGATGCTTGGATTTAAAGCTGTACTGTTGCTTGGCTTGCAGGCAGTGCAGATGGAAATGTTCTGGGGTTCAAATCTATGTTCAACTCAGCTAGAGTAAGCACTGTGAGCTGTGAAACATGTCAGAAAGTACGAGGTTTATGACAATGTAAGAAAAGGAAAGGAAAGTATTTTTAAATATTTCATGTAGTCCAGTGAGGAGGAAGTACAATCTAAGGGCAGCGTCTAATTCTTTCAAGGTATGTCTGACATTTATAGAAATACGTTACTTCTGTGTCCTGACAGTCCCAGAAGAATGCAGATTTCCTGTCAGTCTAACCACAATTAATTTGATGATGGGTTTAAATTTTGCAAGATGTTTTCGTGACATGTGAGAGTTGCAGCTGAAACATTGGGTGATAAACATTTCCCTCCGTGTCGCGTTGACCGCGTCCAAACTCCAGCTGATGATCAGAGTAAAGTGCTGTGTCCAGATACATTGATTTCTCACAGAAAATAGGGTTTAGGTAGATTTAGCCTCCGGCACAACAAAGGAAAACCCAGCTTTTTGAAATGGGTGGTAATGATGGAGGAAGAGGAGACTGAAGCCAAGCAGCACATTTTACTCTGTTGACTTAAATGTGGTTTCACTAACTTTTAAAAGAACAGTGAAAATTATTCATTCTTTCATTCATTCATTTTCTGTACTGCTTAATCCATTAGGGGTCGCGGGTAAGCTGGAGCCTATCCCAGCATTGTATCAGGTGAGAGGCAGATACACCCTGGACAGGTCACCAGTCCATCGCAGGGCCACAGCAGAAATTAGTTGGACTTTAAACCAGAAGTTAGGAAGAAAAATAACACCACAAACTTGGACACACTTCCTTAAATCTTCATCAGGAAGAAGCTTGAGGCTTAGCTTAGAGATACGACAATTTCCACAGAAAAGTCAGGTTTTCTAAATCAGTATTTTTTCTTGTACTACATGAAGCTTATGGAAACTTGTGATATTTGACAGACGTGTTTTAGCAGCATGCAGCATCATGTGATATCTCTTTGATAGGCCACAGGAAAGGTGCTCTTTGCTGTGCAGTCACAATCAAAGGTATTGCTCATCTTGTGTCACATTATGTTTACTTTTCCAGGTTTTCACATCCCTTTAAGATTTTTTAACATTTAAAGGTCTCATACCTGAAAAATGCATTGATCCGGCAGCAGGATGTGGGACTCCTTATTATTAAGTCTGGCATTAGAGACAAATGTCAGAGGGATTTTGGCCTCAAAGCTTCGGTACTGATTCACCGTGGCAATTCAGATAGTAATGAATGTACTATTACTGTTCCACCAAGCTGGACATTTCAGTCCTGCTTTCATCAGTCTCTCTGCACCTCATTATGTTCGTAGACTCTCCCTGCAGACAGTATTGAGGCAATAAAAGCATTGCACGGCATGTCCTGCACAGATTGACCCTGGTGCTGTAATATCATTTTGACAAAAAGTCTTCATTCCAATCCAATCCTTATTTGTTAATCTCATTAACCCATTATTTTATTAACAATAGAAGATAAAAATATAAAAGTTAAAAGATGTTTTGATACATCAGTAAAGCTCGTTTCTTTGCACACAAAGATGTCTCCAGATTCTATGAATCTGTGGACAATGCTGTTTGCCGAAGATGAGAAATTTCTCTTTGAAATTTTACATTGAGGGACATTATTTAGAAAATGGCTTACAATTATTAGACTGTTTTGGGGTTTTTTCTTCTTCTTATGTAAATCGTTGAACCTCCACCACCTTTACTTTTAAGAGACTCTGCCTCTCTACGGTGCTCTTTTTGTAGCCAATCATATTATTGACCTGTTTGTAACTACCTGAATTAGTTGCATTACAAGACCCAAACTTGTGTTTTAGCACTAATTGATCAAATCAAATCAAATTTTATTTTTTATAGAGCACTTTTCATGCACAAAGCAACATAAAGTGCTGTACATAATAAAAACAACTGATGCATATTAAAAACAAAATTCAAAAGCCTTCACACATCAAAGAATAGAATTAAAAAAATTAAAAAGGCACACCTCATAATAGTTCACACGCAATCGCAAACAAAACTCACACACATTCCCCACCCGTCCATACCCCATTCTGTACAAACACGAACCCCCATCACTGACAATAACAATATCTTGGGGATCCAGTCACACCGGAAGCCAGCCCACCCATGACCACAGAGGGCACCACCACAGGAACCATCCAGGTCAGGCCAGGCTGGAGTCCACACCACAGCCACAGGGCTGCAGTGCAGGACCCCCAGCCACAATAATAGCAAAAAAAAAAAACCAGAAAATTAAATAGATAGGTGGTAAAAAAAAAAGAAAGAAAATATGCGATTAAAAAAGCAAAACACTAAACAATAACAAATAAACTAAAAAGATGATGCTGCAATCAAATTCCAGAAAAGTTCATAAAAATAAAAATGTCTGAATTGTTATGATCTGAGTTTTTGTTTTAGGTTTTGATGGCCAGTTGCCAGTTAATTGTAGTCTTCATGTCATGTAGCTACCCATAATTTCTCCTGTTAGGCGTCATCATTGAAACCTGTTCTTCAGAAAAAAAGAAAGATGTTTGTTCATGAGGTTTGCAAACCACTGGCTTCCTATTTGCATATATACCCTACAAACACAAAGCCTGTATTTATTAGCGAAATGAGCATGGTAGGAGTCTGTATTAGAGAAGATAATGAGCTAATCATATTGTCTAAGTGGATTGATAACTTTCCTAGCTATTTTTCAAGAAAAAAAAATTAAGTTGGAGCATGGGGGAAAAATCTTAACTGTCCAGGAAGCAGAACTAGATAAAAATAGAACTGCATGAATGGGAAAGGTGAAAAAGAGACAACAGCAGAATAGAAAGATGGTGATTGGAAAGCTTGAAAAATACAGAAATAAAACCAAACTGGTTCAGTAACCCAAAAGCAAAGTCCTGTCCTGGGCAGACGACCAGATCTGACCTCCTCCTTCCTTCATTAACATCCCTCCTCACAGGAGAAACCTCAGCAGATTTAGAGAAGCTGCAGAAAGTGTGTATTAAACATTGGCAGCTTAAATATGGCTCCCCATTAACACCTCAGGAGCGGATTATGAATCACCAGTAACGTAGACGACTCATTTCTTTCCTTGTTTCTGAGTTATCGCTCATTGTTCCCATCAAAGGTTTATGGGTCTCAGAGGGAAGAGCTCCGGAGAAGCCGGCCATTTTTAGAGTAACTGGAAGGTGGAATTAAGTTTGGGAAAGAAAGTTGTGAAAGAAGAGGGGGGAATGATGGATGATGCCAAGCAGCTGAAAGAAGTATCGGATCAGAAAACGCTTGTTCTTCCAAAGATGGAGGAAGAGTCCCTGTTATCAACGTTCTCTTTGTTGGGACATTCACTGCAAAAAAACATTATTACTTTTATTGAAATATACAATTTCTCCCCTTTTGAAGAACAAAGTAGTTTAGTGTCTTGGCAGAGTTTCTTCCAATAAAGGGAGACTTTCTGCAGCCAGAAATCTCAGCAGTTGAAGAAATCCTTGTTTAGTCTCTGGTATTGATCTGCCAACCCTATCGATCCTCTGCAGATGAGGATTTGGTGTTCCAGGGCAATTTCAATTTTTATTTCCTTATTACTCTTTAACCTCTTTATCACAGGGCCTATTTTTGACACAACATATCCTAAAATAAATAATATATATTTTCGCAACTACAAGGGCTGTATGAATAATCTTGGAATCTGGGACATAAGATTACTACAGAAGTGTCAGAATCAAGATGTGTGTTACTGTATGTGAATTCACCTGGAACACAGTAGAAAATGGTTATCTTCCACTAAAAGAAAACATTATTACATTCAGTAAAAAAAGAGAATAGCAGCCCAATTCATCTAGATATGAGTAAAATTATCCTAGGAATGAGTAAATAAGTCTTAGGAATGAATAAAGAAATCCTAGGAATAAGGAAAGTAATTCTAGGAAGGAGGAAAGTAGATCTAGAAATGAGGAAAGAAATCCTAGGAATGTGTAAAGTAATCCTAGGAATGAGTAAAGTAGTCTTAGGAATTAATAAAGTAATCCTTGGAATGAGGAAAGTAGCTCTAGGAATAAAGAAAAGTAATCCTAGGAATGACGAAGAAAATCCTAGGAATGAGTAAAGTAGTCTTAGAAATTAACAAAGTAATCCTAGGAAGGAGTAAAGTAGCTCTAGGAATAAGGAAAGTAATCCTAGGAATGAGTAAAGTAATCCTAGGAATGAGTAAAGTAGTCCTAGGAATGAATAAAGTAATCCTAGGAATGAGTAAAGTAGTTCTAGGAATGAGGAAAGTAATCCTAGGAATGTGTAAAGTAATCCTAGGATTGAGTAAAGTAGTCCTAGGAATGAGCAAAGTAATCCTAGGATTGAATAAAGTAATCCTAGGAATAAGTAAAGTAGTCCTAGGAATGAGAAAAGTAATCCTAGGAATAAGGAAAGTACTCCTAGGAATGAGGAAATGTAATCCCAGGAATGAGGAGTGTAATCCTAGGAATGAGGAAAATAATCCTAAAAATGAGTAAAATTGTCCTAGGAATGAGTAAAGTAGTCCTAGGAATGAGAAAAGTAATCCTGGGAATGAGTTAGGTAATCCTAAGAATGAAAGTAATCCTAGAAATGAGGAAAGTAATCCTAGGAATGAAGAAAGTAATCCAAGGAATGAGGAAAGTAATCCAAGGAATGTGAAAGTAGTCCTAGGAATGAGGAAGGTAATCCTAGGAATGAGGAAAGTAGTCCTAGGACAAAGGAAAGTAATCCTAGGAATGAGGAAAGTAGTCCTGGGAATGAGCAAAGTAATCCTAGGAATAAGGAAAGTAATCGTAGGAATGTGAAACGTAATCCTGGAAATGAGGAAAGTAATCCTGGGAATGAGAAAAGTAATCCTAGGAATGAGAAAAGTAGCCCTAGGGATTAGGAAAGTAATATCTGATGAGGAACTGTGCTGCAGTAAAGGTAAAAGTGAACCTGAGCAGGTTTCCAGGTGTTTAATAGAGGTGTTACGCAGGTAAATATCTGAGGAAGATGAAGATGATGGACACCTCTATCAATGGTCAGAGTGAGGAGGATCCAGGGATAGCCCCCACATTCACCTTAGAAACACCTTGAGGATCCAGAAAGAAGTGAAGCTCAAGATAGTCTATAGGTGTGTCCCAATTCCTTTCATGTGATTCCTTGTTTGTGTGGTTTGCTTAAAGTGGAGAAATTAGCAGAAGCTCTAAAGCGGACAAGCCTATTCTAATGTTTTTCTTACATTTCTTTTAGCTCCCTGTCATGTTGCTATGCTACATGTTAGCATTGCTGCTTCCTAGTGTGTACAAACATCTTCTGGACTGCACAGATCCCACGATAAAGAGGTTAAAGCAAAGCCAAAGTAGGTCCGAGTAATAAAAGCAGATAGGTGAAGAGTGGACAGTGTAACAGACACAGGCGGGTGATCACGCCGCCCGCTCAGTAAGGGCCTGGTAATCATGGAGGGATTTCCTGAGCAGGCAGACAGAACGGCATGTCCACAAAAGGTTGTATTGTCCGGGGGGATCTCAGCATTCTGGGCAGAGACTTCCTGCAGTTACGCTGCAATGACAAAGACACCGAGGTGTGGAAGACGGCCTGTCCACAGGAGGCCATGAGGAATGTTGGCCAAGACGCACAGTCCGGTTTTAATCACAGGGGCGCTGTGCTTAGTGTCACAGCAGGCTGTAATGAATGCAAGGAGCAAAATTTTAAAGCAATAATAAATATTTTCATATGAACAGTAACAAATGAGCATAACTCTGCGGTCCCTCTCACCTCTGCAGTGTTTTGTATCTCATTACTTTTGTTTTACAGCATATTTATGGCATGGCTTGCTTTCTCATTGTTGTTTTCAGCAGCAGTCAGCTCTTTCCAGGAAATAAGCTGAGAAAACCTTTATAAGTTACCTGCCCTGCACTTGGAGGTCTTGGTTGCCATAATTTTTCTCAGGATCAATGTAGAAAAAAGTAAGGTAAAAACTTTAAACATAATTACTGTTTCATCTTGTATTTTTCCTTTAACTTCCTTCTTGTTACTCGATGATGTTTCAATCTTTATTTACCAGATGCAAGTACAAAGATTTGTGACTTCACAAAAATACAAAATAATATATCAATTCTGCAGAGAATTTCACATTTTTTTCCCAATACACTGATATCTTTATATATGTATATCCATGAAAAGTTCATATCATGGTTGTGGAAGATTCTTAAAACATCAGATTTACTGGTGACTGGTAAGGGTGCCAGCATTGGGTGTAAAAGTAGCATCTGCCAAAGGTTTAGTTTTTCATACCAAACCAAACTCCACAATCATTAAAGACCTTGTCTAAATTACAGATTGTAAAGAACTTTGGACTTTTAACATCTACAAAGCAAAATATTGGGGAAAAGATTCGGGGAGTCTGGAGAAATTTCTTAGTTGAAAGGCCAAGGACAGACACCACAGTTGGATGGTTGTCATCTTCTGGTCCTCAGGAAGCACTGCAGGAGAAACTGTCCTGACACCATGATCAATACAGACACATGGACTCAGAAGGACCTTGGAGAACCATTTTCACTCAACACAATCAGCTGCGTCAAGAAAAGGAACCTGAAACTGAGCTACACAAGGAGGAAGTCATAAATGAGGGGTATCCAGTGTCTGTCTTTGTGGACCTCTATCCTGCTGGTTTTAGATGTTTCCCTACTCCAACACACCTTATTCAAATAGCCTGTTGTCAAGTTCTACCCAAATCTTTTAAAGACCTATTAGTCTGCAGGATGGTGGCCCTCTAGGACTGCAACTGGATATCCCGCCATTTATCAACTGTGTGCAGAAATGGTACCAGGTTTTTCTGGACACCAGCTCATTTCAGATGGACAGAATGACAGTGGACATGTGTTCTGCAGAGTTAGACGTTGGAGTTGTGGGTAGACATTTGCCACCAGCAAGGGGATGCTACTGAAAATGTTGGAGCACCATGAAGAGGGGAATCAGAATAAAACAATCAGACAGAACTGAAATCTTGGATTTTGCAGGAATTCCTCTGAAAAACAAAAATAATTAGTATCCTTAGTTCCCAGATCATTAACCACATTGTGTTAGCGGGTAAAATTTGGTACTTTTTACCTAAACTTGGGTCAAAAATGGGTCAAATCTGAGCCAAACACAATGTAAGGTTTAAGAGTTAAAAGGGTCTGATAGAAAACTATGGAAACATGATCTTGAGTTTGTTTCTGCATCAGAGGATAGATTTGTTTAAATTCTTCCTTTTTTTTCTACTTGTGTCCACTAAATAAATTTCTTAAACTTTCTTATTACACTTTAGAGAATATTTCACATCATAGCAAGTTAGTTTTCTCTCTTAAAACATTTACAGGATTCATGCATCTCCACATTCCTAGAATTCCTGGAATAAATGCAACCCGCTGCCTTCTGTTCAGTGAAAGTAAAAGTAAACCCTTGTGGATGATGCCACTCTTTGTCAGTGCAGCCTCTCTAAGTATCTGTGCAGTGTGGTGGGTGGTCCGGTGTTATTTGTGTCTCAGACAGAACCCAAAGTGTTTTCCATGTCTCTTCGTATTCGATGTTATTCCCTAATTGCATTTCAGTTGCAACACAAAACTTCCATAAAAGGAAACCGCTAGTCCAGACTGGCTTTTTCATGTCAATTTGATGCTAATTTATTCCGCAGATACTAAATTCCATGTGAATGAGTGTTGACACGCAACCGTGATGCATCTAATCACTCCTCCACGAAGAAACGCACGAACGGCGCATGCACTGGACTCAGACGTCCTCAGTGCAGACGGGAAATCCCAGAGCCACGTGAGATCATGCTGGAGTTTTTTCATCTGTTAAAACACTCACCCTGGAAGGTAAAAGCCAGTAAATGTTTTATAAAACAACAACAACCCAATATTGCCAACTTCCCCATAGACTGCCTACAAATATGGTTATAGGTCATAGTTTAATTTGTTGTTTGTATCAAATTTAGAAATAAGACTTGCTTTCATGGTTCTTTCTCGGTAAAATTACACACTTTTTTTTGTGTACTCGACTTTAAATAGAATTTTATCAGAGGGAATTAAAACTGATTTGATGTTTTGGGGTCATAAAGACCAGTTTAGGGTCGGATTTATCTGCATTATGCAGGAAAGAATTTGGTAAATATCATTCCGAGTATTTCAGCATCACATCCAGTCCCTCCTACTCCTGCCATTTTTATTTCATTAGCTCTAGATTTTAAGGCACATTTGAAATGATAATTTCAATTCTAAGGTGGTCTGTTATAAATTGGTGCTGTATAAATAAAAATGAACTAAAAAGCATTAAAAATTAAAGATGTTTTAATATCAAAGCTCGTTTTTTTGCATGCAGTGAACAGATATGTTTAATATTTATTTTAATGCACAGTGGTTGACACATAATTAAATGCTACTTTTTACTATATGCACGGGTGAGGTTGTTTTATTTTTAAATTAACCACCTAATTGGACATTAGTGAGTCGCTGCCACCTACTGAAGGATCATCGTATCATTTAATATATAATAATACACTGTAATTACCAAGTTTTCCTCTGTGATTAACTAAAATATATTTATATTTTTTATAGACTACTTATGATTTATGATGTAAATATGATCTTTTCAGATTATTTTTTCATAGAATGGATAAAAATTAGTAAACGAAATCAATCCATACATTTTCTATACCGCTTATTCCAGTTCAGGGTCGTGGGGAATCTGGAGCCTAACTCAGCGACTAGCAGGTGGGAGGCAGGCTACACGCTGGGCAGGTCGCCAGTCATCGCAGAGTAAACGACATCAATATGAAATCATGATTTGTACATGTGAAAACATTAGGGGCAGGACTAGATTTTTAAAAAAAATTGAATTAAATACAGGCTTTGTAATCATATTAAACACATTTTAATCGCATGACAATATTTGCCCCAAAAAGCCGTCGTGTTCCTGAAAGTTTGTCTGCACCATTTCACCCATTAAATGGAATATGGCAGTGCCATCAGGGAAGATGGAATAACCTGCTCATTCAGTAGATTCAGGTATCAGCTGACCTCGTTTTTTGGACATAATGTTGCTGAACCTAGACCTGAACCTAGACCTGAAACTGGACCTGACCTGCAGCAATCCCAGATTATAGACTGCCCCCACAGGCTTGTACAGTAGCACCATGCATGATGGCTGCATCCCTTCATTTACCTCCCTTCTTACCCTGATGCTCCCATCACTCTGGAACAGGGTAGATCTGAACTCATCAGACCACATGACCTTCTTAGTTTGCTCCAGAGTCCAGTCCAGCACCCCCTACGCTCGAGTGCGAAAGCAAACTCACCGGCGTCAGCTACGCCGTAGCCGGCTGCACGCAGACGCCGGCCAAGCATAAATCCGCCTTTAGCCTCACTGATTAGTGGTTTTCTAATTGGCTCCACAGCTGTTCAGTCCCAATTCCTGGACTTCCTTCACATTGCTCATGTGGAAATGTTCTTGCCCTCACTATCAAACATAGTCCTGCTAATGTTTTTCCTTAATTTGATGTCCCCAAATATTTAAGTGATCACAGAACACCATCATGTAAGATGCTTTTCTGACCATATTTCTTCCTGGAAGACGATGGTCCTCCAGTATCCTTCCAGTTTTTAATAATGTGCTGGACGGTTCTGAACCCAGTTTTAGTAGTTTCTGCATCTCCTTAGACGTTTTCTTTGCTTTATGCCAATGATTAGACTTTTCTTAAACAGACTAACACCTTTTCACGACCACAGGATGTGTCTTTCCGCATGGTTGTTTAAAAAATGAGAAGCTGCTCGTTGCATCAGTTGGGGTTCAACAACTTGTTGCAGCTAAAAGATAATAACCCTGCAGTAATTATTCAACAGGACAGGGCTACTCAGTTTGGTCCTACGAGGGCCACAATCCAGCAGGTTTTCCATGTATCCCTGCTTCAACACAACTGACTCAAATTAACGAGTCATTGTGCAGAACTTAATTGGCTGTTAGGTCAATTTAATATAATGCAGGTGTATTGAAGCAGGGATACTTGGAAAACCTGCTGGATTGCGGCCCTCGCAGGACCTAATTCAATAACCCTGCAATAGGAGGTTCAAAAGAGGATTAACGCAAGTAAAAGAAACTAAAACTGAGTATTTTGCATGTCAGATGTTTGCACTGTTGAAGACCTGCGAATGCTAACAGGCCTTCAGTTCCAACACGACGCATGTGACTGCGTTTATATATGTGACTGTTTTTCATTTCTGCACTTGTAAAATTAAAACATGTTGTGCTGCATGAGAAGAAGATGCCACCGATTAAACAATCACCTTGTAAAGAGATCAAACGTTGTTTTCTTGCAGAGATAAGCATCATTTCACACTCCCAGATCACTGCCAAGCACTGATGAAGAGCATGTCTAATCAGATTTCCTGATCTGGGATCTGCCCCAACCAAGTTATATAATACGCACAGTGAGCGTTCCCCACTAAAGAATAGCAAAAACAGGATTTATTTTTTACCAGGACTGATGGCAGTGATCATCATGCCGTTATTTGACTTGTAGAGGAACAGAATGGGAGCCATAGAGCACATGTTTGTCACACTGGAATCCACAAAATTCCTGACTCACAAAACACAAATTTATTTATTTACACCATTCTGTACCAGCTTAAAACTAAAGCTTTTACATTTATTTTGACATTTGCCAAAAGTGTTTACATGATACTAACTAAGTCTGCAGTCTGTGAATCCTTTAATAATTTAACGTTTAACTTATTTTTACACCCCATTTCTAGGTGAGTGTGACATCCTTACATGTTAAAAAGTGAATATGTGGTCTGAGAAGCTTTATTGAAGTTTATTTCAAACCCTCTTAGACAAGCCTTCTGTCATTTCATAGTCTTCAGGAATAGTTTCCAAGAGAAAGTTTTTCTTTGGATGTTTCTGACTCGTCTTTGTTCTCTGTCCAGATAATCCCACAATGCATCAGTAATGTTGATGTTTCAAGTTCTGGGGAGGATCCATCCGACATGTCCCCATTGATCTTTAGTCCAGTTCTTGTGTCATGTGACATACCTGAGCCTTTCGTCCTTGTTTACCTTCCCTAAAAATGGCTTTTTGACGGCCACGTTTCCATGGAAACCATTTCTGATGATGCTTCAGCCAACAGTAGATGGATCAGCTGAAGGTCCAGATGAACCAGGTCCTGTTATTTTTCATATTCCCCTTTAAATAAAGATCAATATACACTATACTATCAGGTGACTTCCTTTTTAAGGTAAAAAAGTCAACTGTAAACAAGTTTTAAACAAACTTTGTGACTTTTTACTGATGCGCGTGGTGAACTTTGATATGACGCCATGACATCATAAATCCCTATAAATCAATCAAACTTTAGCCGATCACAATTAAACATCAGGGTCTGACCCAGAACAGAAGTTTTGTTAAAAGAAAATGTACGTTTTTGTTTTTTTTACTTTGTTTATTTTAGCATGTTTGTTAAATGGTGACATTATCAGTAATATTTGATATTTTAAGGGGTTAATGACAGTTTTGTTTGTTTGTTTATTTAAGATCCCCATTAGCTTTTGCGTAGCAGCAGCTATTCTTCCTGGGGTCTGCACACTTTATATGGTGACTATACAACAATACACATTCACACTACTACATAACAATTACTTAACAGAACACATAATACAACAAATACATAATATATCGTACTTTACTTCTACTACAACCTTCTTGCAAGCTTAAATTAAATCTATAATATTATATGAAACTATCATTTAACTTAAAGTATTATAGAAACATAAATTAAACAAAATAACATAATTGCCCATAGGTTCATTACACACCAAAAATACCTATTCTTTTCCAAAATTTCCTCCTAAATAATGCTCTCTGAGTGTCTTTTTAAAACTATATATGTTGTTTTGCTGTATAATATGTTTTGGTAGAGAATTCCATTCCATGAATTACTGTGCGTTGAGTTGACATAGTTTGAGATTTTAACAGTGTAAACCTGCCTCCAGCAGCATGCCTTGTAGAATAATTATGTGTATGTATGTAGAAAAGGGATTTTTGTTGTTATAACAGTCCACATACAGAAATCTACTCTTCACTTCCAACCAAGAAAGACATTAATGCATTTTAGTGGCATTCGCTCTAAACCCACGTGAAAGATCTATTTGTGCTGCTTTGTTCTGGACCAGTTGCAATTTCCTTATGTTACCTAGGGAAGTATTGGAACAAACTATTGAACAATAATCTAAATGAGAGAAAACCAAAGTTTGAGTTACTTGTTTGATGGATTGTGTCAGATATGTTGCACATCTCTTGATTACTGATGGTGTTTCCCATCTTAGTTACTATTCCCTGTATATGTTTGTCCCACGATAATGTATTTTCAATAATGACTCCCAATAGTTTAACTTCTTCTACCTGCTTTATTAATATGTTATTAACTTGTGTACCGGCTGGAAAACAACAGAGCCTCAGATTGAGGTTTTTTGTTTGCTTTTTGTACTGTCGGTGTTGCCGTTCGGTGTTAACTGAGTGACTTGTCCTGTGAGTAATTTCAGAGGTTTATCTGATTCAACATCCTGTGTTGTTGCTATGGGAAATTCTTGTTGGCTAGGTATGCTGTCCCATTTCACGAACGTTATGTGGACTTCGAAGTGCGCAGACTACGTAGCCTACATAGTCTGCGCACTTCTAAGTGTGCAAACCCAGAATTGGAACACGCCTCATGTGACCATTTCTTGTATATGTCTTAACCCCGCCCACTTCCAACAGGAAGTAACTTTATGCAATCCTTCTGTTCAATGATTAAACCCACACACCTGAAAGTGCTTCACAATATGTCAAACCCTTTCATGATATCACCGTTGGAAACAAATCAAGTTCCTTCAAGTGAATATTGCTCTGACGCCATGAAACAGGAAGTCCCTGTAACTGACACGAGGCAAAATGGGTGAAAAGGCGATGCTGCACACACCTGCATGAGGATATGTTGCATGGCTGTGACTCTTTACTGATGCTGTGCATTCACACTAATTTCAAACAAAAATCTGCCTTTTGGACCCCTCAGTCCTTATATTCCTATTCAGAAATGTTTTTTCTTCTTTGTAGAAGTTTCTCCATGGCAACCTGTTTACCAACACCTACACACAAAACTATTTTAGTGCTATCTTTTAATATTTAATCACTTCTCTGAGACAAAAATGTTCATTTTGTCAGTACAGTAAACATCAGCACAGAGCAGCATTTAGAAGGAGAGGTCATGGTTTGAGAGAGCAGGCGGCTTCCTGTACTCCTGCATCGGAAATACCAGGACCGAAGCCACTGAGGCTGGATCCCGATTAGACTTCGCACACACACACACTCAGTCACACAAAGCAAACTCAAACCCGTACACACCCCAAAGAGCACATGCAAGCAGACGTGAAAATGCAGCTTGTGACAGTAAACAAACCCTCACATAGTGCAGCAGTCTTCCTCTAACACCAAAACACACACAGAACACGCTCACACGTATGCACACATAGCACATGTGAACAGAAACTCCCATCCGCTGGGAGTATTGTTGGATTCTTCCTCCTCTGTCGCCTCAGAGGCTCTGGCTTGGGAAAAGGAAATGCAGTCTTATGAAACTTTGTTTACAGGAGGGACAGAGTCAGAAAGTCTTTGTGTTCAAAGAGCCCAAAGTCGGGGCCCTAAAATCCTGCTTTAGTCCCATTTCTACAGGCAGCAGCAGCACACTGAGAGGTCTTCATTCCAGTTTGGCTCAGGGATGGACCAAACCAAGATGTTTCCTTTCAATACATTTTGCCTCTTAAAGGAAAATCACAAAATCACAGCTTGCATTGATTTCTTTATTGTAGGAGCGATATGATCTATGAATTAAACTCATGAACATAAATAGTTCAAAGAAATGCTTAA
>JBAMHW010000017.1:19634293-19661921 GCA_037177495.1 Rhadinocentrus ornatus | reverse complement strand
GAGGCCACACACACTACTGAGCCTCATTTTGACTTGTTTTAAAGACATTACATCAAAGTTGGATCAGCCTGTAGTGTCTTTTTTTACTTTCATTTGAAGTGTGACTTCAAATCCAGACCTCCATGGGTTAATAAATTTGATTTCCATTGATAATTTCTGTGTGATTTTGTTGTCAGCACATTCAACTATGTAAAGAACAAAGTGTTTATTAAGAATAGTTCATTCATTCAGATCTAGGATGTGTTATTTTAGTGTTCCCTTTTTTTTCTTTTTTTTGAGCAGTGTATGTAACATGCAAATAAAATGAAAATAAATCTTTTAAAATTTTAGTAAAAATAATTAGGAAACAAATTAAAGTAAAATTAACTACATTTCTTAACCCAAACACATCTCTGGCACCCCAAAGGTCCATCTCTTCTATTATCACCAGTGTCTCAGGAACGGTAATTCTGTGGGGTAAGTTGTGATGGATATTTTACCCTTTAGGTGATCTACGGAAGTTTTCCAGGCATTTTTATCCCGTCCAGAAGGTTTACAATCCAGCCACAAAATGTGGTTTTATTCGCAGACTCGATATGGTAAATCCACATTGAGTGATACATGATAAAAATTTAATTCAGCTTAATTTTTATAGAACCAATTAAAAAACAAAATTATCACAGGGCACTTTGCAGACAAAATCAATCTAGTCCAATTTATTGTGAATTATCTGAGTGTTCATACAAGCCAAATTATAAAAAATAATAGTCGAGCTAAGTGATTATTTATCACATTTTCAGAATAAAAAAAATCACATCACTACTATGCTGCAAAGAGACCTCTATTTAGACCAAGTTACAACCTCCGGCAGTAAAATGTGAAGACTATGCAGAAGTGCAAAAAATTGCAGTTCACCCCTCATCCACTAGGGGTTCCAAAACAGAGCAAATCCCCATAGACTCCTATGTTAAAAAGACCAACTACACAGCAGAAATAAACATGTTTAAAGCCTGGTATAAAATTAATTTTAGGATTAATAGGTCAAGTTTACCTTCATGACAACTGTGAGATTTTTTTCTAACTCATCAGTTAAGATGTTATTTATTCTTGAAATTCTGCATAATTAGGGGCGTGTCCTTTTGATTGACATGTATCCAAAATCCGCGGCAAGAAGAACGAGTGTAGCACAAACACAGTTTTTAGACGACTAACAATGCGCCTTAGCTTTAGCCCGCCTACATAGCTGGTTACCTCACATTAGATCCGAGTTGGCTCAGTTAGCTCTTAGCTATATGCAGCTTGGAGTTTGATAGACATCAATCATCCACCCCCACACTCACAGCCTCTCTCTTAACTCCGCCACTTTGCCCATTTTTGCATTTTCCAGGAGCAACGGCAGTCATGACGCTGCCAAAAAGGTGATGGTAGGAACGCCCAACGAGCTTCATTTTTGCTCTTCAGAAATATACAGGTGACGTCACGAAGGCTCCGCCCATCTTTTATATAAAGTCTATGATTTAGACCCAGAAATTATGATGATGCTACTTTCTGTCAAGCTTTCCACCTATCAGAGAGTTTGACAGTAATGTCCAATCAGGAGCAGCCAAAGATCAACCAGTGAGCAGAAAGTTGTATTAAAAGTCAGAAATCAGCTTTAAACAGCTAAGTTTAAAACTAACAACCGAGCCAAAAATCTGGGAGTTGTCTTGGATTCAGACCTGAATTTTAGCTGTTTTATTAAGACAATTATGAAGTCGGCCTATTATCAAAAGAACAGATCAAGGATTAAAGGACTGATGACTCAGCAGGATTTCTGCATTTATTTTTAGTAGACTGAACTACTGTAATGCTGTCCTTGCAGGAGTCCCTTAAAAGCAGTTAGTCCAGAACGCTGCCGCTCAAGTCCTCACAAGAATCCAGTCCTCAGATCTTTACACTGGCTTCTTGTCTGTCAACTTCTTAATCCTGCCGTTAGTTTACAAAGACCTGAATGGTTTAGAGCCAAATTCAGTTAAGGATATTCTGGTTCGTTATGAACCAACCAGATCCCCCTGGTCTTTAGGGTCAGGTCTGCTTTCTGTTCCCAAAGCACTTTGAATTGTCTTGCACATGAAGTGTGCTGTACCTATAAACTTGCCTTCTCTTATGCGTGTCTGAAAAGGAGAAACTAATGGTCCTCTATGGCTGGAGTAAAGCCAATAAGAGTTGGTTTTGTGACGATAAAAGTTTAACGGTATTGCTTCAGCAACACTAATAATTTTGGCAGATGTTTTGCACTCTGGCGCCCCCTACCAACGGCTGATTCATCATCCGTCTTCATCCTGTCTCTTCTCTGAGATCTCTCCAGCCAGTAAAAGTCTGATATTGACTCTTGTCTTATCTCTGGCTCTGTCTCTTTCTTTCTTTCTTTTCCTCTCTCCCTCCGGTAATGTTCTCTTGTGTTTCTGTGGTGAATCAGTGAGGGTGCAGCATGTTGCCATCTAGCTGCTGGCATGACGTGGTGCCGTAAAGTGAAATGCAGCGTTAATGTGATGCTCCAGGCTAGAGAAGATGAAGTTTCTCGGCCTCAGGACACTGCAGAGCGACAACAGCTCCAGGAAACGCACAAGATAAATGTCAATGTAACAACAACACAGAAGGTCAGAAACATATGTAGTGTTGCTACAGGGTACAATTTTGTCATATTTTAATTATTTAGAACATATAAGAAGTTTAAATGGTCAACTCATTACTTTAAAACTGAAGCAAGATTCTTCTTTTTTCCTTTTACATTTTTTTACAGTTTACAAAGAAAAGAAAGAAAGTTTGTGTACTCTGCTTGGACATTTTAGGTTCACATTTTCGGAAAGTGTTGTAGTTTAGTTGGTCAAGCAGTCGTCCTTTAACTAGGAGAATGATGGTTCAATTCCCTGCCTGTTCATAAGCAGGAGTATCCGGGCCAAGACACTCAACCTCTGCTTTGCTTACGCTGTAAGAAAGAAAACGCTTGCTTTAGAAATGCATGTGCAAGACGATGTGCTGAATGAGTTAAAAACATGTTGTAAAGAACAGTCCCTGGGAAGTCTGGGTTATTTCCCATTAAGCCATCTTGCAGCATTTCTCCAGACCTTTGGTTTTTTGTGGTGCCATCGATTGATATTTGAGGTGTGTTTTGGATCATGGTCCTGTTATGGAAACCATCCTCCTTTCATCTTCAGCTGTTGACGAAAACTGTGATATTTCCCTTCAGAATTAGTTGTTTATATAAATGAATTTCTCCTTGAGCAATGAAATGTTTCCCGTCTCACTGGCTGCAACACAGAATATCATGAATTGTAATTATTCTCCTTTCTTAGTGAAACTTTCAAAGGATTTTTTGTTCGTTTTAGGTTCACCTGTTAAGCAAAATGAAAGATTTACTTCTAAAGTCCTGTTTTTGCAGGCATGGCTCCACAGCATTCCTGAGAGAAGCAGGTGTTTTTGTTCACTTTTCTAAGAGTCTGTGAACCACTTATTGGGTCTTTCAGACTTCCACCTGACCTCCATAATTCCTGTGAGCTGCTGCTCAATTTCAACTGAGGGAACAGGTACCGATCCGGATTAATGAGTCAGTGTTTATAATGTTTTAATATTTTCTTCCCCTGGCCTTCTCTATGATTAAGATCAAAGACCTTGGTAGAAACTGTCTTTATGTAGTTTGCCTTCGTCATTTTCCTCTGTTGCAATCTCGCTTAAAAAGTCTTTATTAGTGTGTTTAATTTAGATTTTTTCTTATTGTGAATTTATCCATAATGCCACTTCTGCTAAATATACAAACAAAAAGTCTCTTCATTAAATACATCTACATATTATGTTGGAGAGCTCCAGGTGTTTCCAGAACATAAAGATTTAAAAAGAAATCTAATTTACCATACCATTTTATTTCTAAAGTACTTTAAAACAACAAAACAGCTGACCAAAGTGCTGTACAGTACACATAAGAGAGACAAAAGAGCCTAGAAACAGCACAAAGGAAGAGCTAGGATTAAAAATAAATAAATAAAAACCACTATAAGATAGATTTACGGGCAACCTGCTGCTCGGTCTGTTCAGCATCTGCTCCTGCTGGGATAAAGCTGTGATGTTCAGAGTCTCATTGAGATACAAGCTCACATGTTTCTTACCATAAACCCATAAACCAACTTTGTTTCTGGAACTAATTGAAGAAAAGGCAGAAAGTTTGCACGGGTGGGTCTAGAACATTTTTAATGGGGGGGCCACACAGGGGCATAGACTGGGAAAAAGGGTGGCACATGTAGATTAGTCCTGTTTTTTAATTAAAAAAAAAAAGGACTAGAACTTAGAAACTAATTAATCCAGTGTTACAACTAAAGCCAATTTTATAAAAGCAAACAGCCAAGTACATACACATATATACATGTACATATATATACAGTATATATATACATAATCATATATATATGTGTGTGTATGTTTACTGGGGATGATTCATCATTGTGTGACTTTAATCCTTGCTAAAGGCCAATTGAGCTAACTAGCCACTACATTATTTATGGTGAGACTCCCACTTTTGAAAGCATAATACCAAGAATGGTTCCAGCCTGGAGTCGGCATGGGGTCCACAGCATTTTGTATTTGCATGAAGGGGTAGGTTGGGAACCACTGGCGCAGAGCATAAATGAGCTGTTCACACTGCAGACCCGTATGTGACCCAGGTTACTTTCACATGTGGTGCTAATGGATTCATATCTGATCTTTTTCAAAGCCACGTCAGTCTGAGCGGTCATGTTGCATTTCATTTGACTTTTACATCACTGAAGTACAACAGACGTCACATTTCTGCACCAGAGGAGGCAAGACACAATAAGATCGAATGTAAACAACGAACAGAACAATGTTTTATCATAATTTCTTACGGCTCAGATTGCAAAACAACTTTGAAACTGATACACAAATGCTAACAAGTGTAGCATTCAGAGTTACCTTCGTAAACAGCTTACTGCATGTCTCGTCTTCCTCTTTGAATGTGGGTCACTTCAGGGCCTGGTACGGTTCAAAATCAAGTCTGATGCAACTTGCATTTAAATGTTATTTTGAACAACTACGCAAAAAAAAAGCTGGATCTGTGCAAAATATCAGAATTGATCATTAAGACCTGCAGTGTGAATGTAGTCTCTCTGATAAAAAAGATAAACTTGCTTTGGGCTAGATCACGAGGTTTATCAGTGCTCTGAGATGAGGACTTGAGTCTTAATTTTTTTAAGTTTTCTTTAGGATCTCCTCTCTGATCTTCTCTCTGCTGTCTTTTTTCCATGGTTGTTCCCTTTTCAAATTAAATTTTGAAGTGTTTTAATTATACATTTTAATAAATCGAGCACCGGTGGCCATTGTGTTTACCTGCGTTTCCAACCAACACAGTTTTGCATTGATTAGGGGGATCTTATTAATATTCAGGAGGTTGCAATGCTGGAAAACGTTAGAGAAACTCTGTTTTCTTGGGCTGGCAGTCAGGTTTTATGGCTTGTGTCCTTGCAACTTCACACGAAAAGTTTTTTCTTTATATTTCATGCGCTTTTTTTTCTTTGTGATTCTCTAAGAGTTATAAAAGTCCATTAGTTGTTTACAAACTTCTTTCTGCTACTTCAATTGTGATTTAACGTAGTAAATCTTGCAGAACGTTCAGAGTACTGGTACCATGGTCCTCTCACTACAGAATACCAGGGCACAACAAGGTCTTTATCCACCTCGGTACAGATGTGGGCCCTTTTCCAAGCCCAGATCCGTGCAACTGAAGGCACCAGAGACCGGAGCTGGTGGGAAAATACAAATAAGGGGAGAGAAGTTTCTGTTTGTAATTTCACTATCTGATCGCTGCAATGTAAAGCCTGAAGAGAGTGAGTTATTGATTTGTACTGGACCTTTTTTAAGACAAAGTGGAACTATTGACATTTAAAATTACAGTGTTTAAAGAGGCAACATGAAAACATCAAGCTTCACCCTGGCTTTGGTCAAACGGGTTGCTGGCTCTGGAATCCATCACTTTATTCAGGGGGGAGTATCGACACTATTTAGCTTTTATAGACTTTATCCCCCAAATTCACCCGGCTACTCGTGACTTCCTCCATGTCTTAGGTTTAAAGGAATCTCAATAACTGCTTACTTGTTTGCCGAAGTGCTCCCTTTAGGGTATTTTTAGGAAGCCCTCCCCATCTCTGGTGCTCAGATGGTCCAGTCCAGGCCACAGGAAGGGGAGTGGTAGGTGAAAGGGGAACTCCTCAACAATGACTTCATTAACATGATGTCCAACATGAATAGCACAAGTGGACTTTTCTGCTCCATTCCAACACTGGATTTATGACTTTTCCCTTTGGATTTAAATCTTTACAAGCCCTGTTTTTTTCGGATTCTGAATCAGGTCTTAAGGGTGACATGGAAACCTGTTGAAACAGCATGTTAATCAAAAGTGAGTATGTGTTTGGTTTCAGCTCATATCAGATGAAGAGATCATTAGATTCTCTGATCTGTTGGCTTTCCTGATGCTCGGTGATGATTGGTTGATCAGATTAAAGTGCCAACCTGATTAAAACCTCAGAACATTGAATAGAATATAAAATAGAAGATTTTTATGTAAATACTGATGAGCAGTTGTAGTAAGAGCTGAAAGAAAGTTTTGTTTCAGTCATGAGACTGATGAGGAATGTGAAGAACGTCTTTATGTTGGATGTTTGTGGGCCTTGAAGCAGTTTGGAAGTTGGTTGAATCAAAAGCTCTTTGTGGGTTTTTTTGGTTTGGTTTTTTTTCTGGAAAAGTGTGGGACTCACTCTGAATGTGTGTGGGTTACTCAAGAATGAATCACCTTCTAGCGTCAACTGTAAATATTGAGGAATTTTGATCTAAAATTGGTTGTGTAATTTTTTATTTGAAATTCTGATATATCAGACCTGAAATCTTTGGTTTCACTGTGATATTTTTCTTGTTATAAGTTTACTTGTTTACTTTTCTTCCATCATACAGTTTCTGTTCAGAAGACAGTGATCAACACGAGATCAATGCTAATTTAACAAATCATTTCCATTTATATCATATTAGAAAAAGTAACTAAAATATCTAAATCTATTTTCTTCCAATCAGACCTTTAACCTTTGAATGACAAGGCCTATTTTTTCTGCTTCCTGTCCAAAATGTACATCTTTGCAACTACAAGGGCTGTATGTGTACAGCTGGTTTCAAGAGAAACCTGAGACATGTGAGATGTGTCAGAAGAAAGATATGAGTTACTGTGTCAGAGTAATTTCACCTGGAATAGAGTAGAAATATAAATGGTAATCTCTTTAAAAAGACACTTTACATTCACTGAAAACCAGAGGATAGCAGCTCAGTTCATCTAGGAATGAGTAAAGTAATGTCTAATGAGTAACTGTGTTGCAGTAGAAGGTGAAAAGTGAACCTGAGCAGGTTTCCAGGTGTTCAATAGAGATGTTACGCAGGTAAATATCTCAGGAAGCCGTCAGCCAATGATGATGATGGTCACCTCCATCAATGATCAGAGTCCCGAGGATCCAGGGATAGACCCCACATTCACCTTAATGAAACCATGAGGATCCAGAGGATAGTCTATGATAGGAAGAGTAAATCCTTCACTATAAAACCTCCTTTATCTCCATCTTTATGTTCATTTCAAACAAAGGCAGAGTCATAGGAGAACACATTAGCAGAGTTTTTAGAGCTGGAATCGAACTTTTCACAATAAAACAGCAAAAGTAAGACATGATTTCTGGTTCTGGCTGCTGGATCCCAGAGTTTCTGTCCCACAGTGATGAGACAGACATCTTTAAAACCAGCAGAGTCTCTCCTTTCATACAACTCCTTGTTTGCTTTAAGTAGAGAAATTAGCACAAGGTCTAAAGTGGACAGAGATGTTCTCATGGTTTTCTTACATTACCATATAACTGCTTGAGGTTTTAACTGTGTTTGGTTTGGATGCCGATGCCTGGTAGAGTCTTTTAGCCGAGTTTCTCCCCGTCATGTTGCTGTGCTACATGTTAGCGTTGCTGCTAATTAGCGTCTGCAAATATCTTCTGGACTGCACAGATCTTGTGCTGCCCCCTGTACAGAGGATCTGGTCAAGTAGAGGTTAACTGGAAAACAATCTGTTCTTTAAACAATAATAATGTTTATTGTTATAAAGCTGTAAAATGTTCACATCATGGGAAAAGAAAGCTGAAAGAATAAATTTCTCTTAGACATTAAAGCAGGAAATAGTAGAGTCTGACTATCATAGCGGCGAGTACCATATCAGATTATAATAAGACATTTTGGTTATTTCATCAAAGAAAATGGAAACATTTAAATAATGATAGCTGGATTGATCTTTGATCAATATGTTTCCTTTGGATTGATGTTTTTGGTTTGATCAATGTGTAGTTCTATCCCTACTATCGTTCACTCTCAGTTCTGAGTTATATACACCATTTAATGACTTCTTATTAAATTTCTGTATGGTGCATTTAAAGAAAATCAAGGTTTTAAGTGATTATTCCCAAACTAGCCATTTATTTAAATCAAATTAATTACACAGAAGTCAAGAGAAATTTCTCACAACAACTTAAATGAACATGACCAAAATTTTAAATAGCCTCTCAAATTTGATAAAGAGTGTTTTTGTCCATTTTGCATGATCCTAAATAACTTTCAGTTTTTGATTTCCTAGTTGTACAAAGTCAGGAATCTGAGAACTATTGTAAATTTACATAAAAAGAGGGATTATGATACAAGAAAGTAAAAAATTGCAGCTTTAAGCTGAATAAAAACTAACGGCTGGAAGTTGCCAGTTAAAATAACTTCTCTGCTTTTTATTCCAGTTTCTTCTTTCTTCAGAGGAAAAAGCTCCAGATATACCAGAAGATGTTTTAAAAATAAGGCAGAGCAAGTTTGTACTATAGATAATTAAAACATTATCACTTGACCTTTCTGTTTCTCAATAATTTATTTTAAAACAAGCTGCTTTATACAGGACATTTTAATCAATAATTAATGAGCTGTGAGCTTTTTCTAAGAGATTCTGAAGAGAAGAGATTTTGTCCCTGTGCAAGTACAACATCTAATCTCATGTAAAGTGTCCTGACGGGGAACGTTTAGACAGTATTTTGGCATTTAGATCTATTTAGAATGTCTCACAAAAATCAATGTATTATTAATCCTAAATTAATGTTTTAGAAAGTCCAAGTATGTTTTTGTTTTTAGGTTTTACATCAAAAACATCTACGATCACACTGCAACATGTCCTGTTTTTTAAAAGACATAAAAACATAAAAGCTATAATGATTTCTTTTGCATTTGAAAATTATTGAAAATAGAATTAGCATCGTCCTGCTTTGAAACTCCTACAAGTCATCATCAGCCTCCTCATCATGGAAGATCAGATCCAGGACTTGCTGTGCATTAAACCTGCTGTCATCATGTCATTTGCCAAAATGCCTGCTGAGGTACCTTTATAATGTTACGAACACAAGAATGAAGGTTAAAGGAGATATTTCACACCTTTTAAAAGGAGGAAGGACACAAATCAGGCTGAGACAGACCCCTGCCCCAGTATCAGCAGCCCAACGGTTCCCCATGCGGAGCTAGCCACATCAGGATCCAGAATATTAATGTCTATTTCTCATGTCTCTCAGTTATCTTAGAATCTCATGCCCCCCCAGTTAATCTTAATAAAGTAGCAAGGTGGCCTGATGGCAGCAGGTGCAACAAAAATCAAAGGAATCTCCTTCTTACGTAGTTTAGTTTGGCTTAGCCTGCTGGCAGCCCCGTGGCTCACTGCTGGGCTGTGCAGTGTCTGTTTCTGTGAAATGCCCCTGTGGTTCCTCCAATTTGCTTCATAGTAACCGGAGAATGTTTATTATCGTATAACTTACGAAAGCCATCTTTCCACTGGCACAGACGTTTGAGACTTAACAGTGTTGTTAGCAACGGAGGACAAACAGTGTGGAGGAATGATGTATGAGCTCATGCACTGATACCTGGCAGCTGAGGGTGTCTCACGGCATATTTAGTGTATGTTAGTGATGTAATGTCATTAAAGTTGAATCTAAATCTTAATATGTAAAATCTAAAAAGCTAAATGGTGAAAAATGTGTGTACACATTTAATCTTTTAGTATATTTTCTGCCAGTTGATCACACAGAAGAAACAGAAGAAAATCTGATGCCTGACATGCACTAAACTCGATGCAACAGATATATATTCAGCCCAATAAATTCAACCTTTTGCTAATGTGATAAACAGGTGCTGCGTCTCCTCTATGCAGGAAGATGCTTAATCTGTTAAGAATGTGGCTTTCCAAGGTGAATTAACAGGATCAGTGCCTGAGGTTCCACAGATTCTAAGTGCAATGCCCTTTCTTTCTATCATTCTAGAGGACATTATGACAACATGGACGTGCGTGTAATGAGGTTTTAAGAACATGCCGTGAAAACTAAAAATTATATAAAGTAGAGTAAACATTAATTCAAAAAGCTAAATTATGTCCAACAGAGCTAAATCATTTTAACCTCAACGTTTACTTGATTAAATCAGGTTTTCTACCCTTAAAACTGGATTGACTCACCAGAAGGTGATGTTGGGTGGATCCACTAGGCCCAGGCTCCACCATCAGACACTAGACTCAGGCTCCACCATCAGACACCAGGCCCAGGCTCCAGCAGCAGACACTAGACTCAGGCTCCACCATCAGACACCAGACCAAAGTTTCAGCAGCAGACACTAGACTCAGGCTCCACCATCAGACACCAGACCAAAGTTTCAGCAGCAGACACCAGACCCAGGCTCCAGCAGCAGACACCAGGCCCATGCTCCACCATCAGACACTAGACCCAGGCTCCACCATCAGACACCAGAAATAGGCTCCACCATCAGACACCAGGCCCAGGCTCTAGCAGAAAACACCAGACCCAGGCTTCACCATCAGACACCAGGCACAGGCTCATTTAGCAGCTAGCAGGCTTTGGTAGCCATCAAGCTACATTGCACAGGAGCTAGTTCACCTGGGTGAAAGGGATACCAAGTGGAAAGGCTGGTGGACGGAATGGGGAAATGGCAACAGCAGACAACTTTGACGACATTAAAAGATCTCTCAACCTCATGTCAGGTGAGCTGGCTAAGCAAACATCTCCACAGGATTGAATGTTTGGGTTGATGGAGGACGTAAAAGCAGAAAAAGCATTGCTCATAGAGATTGGGAAATATTTGTACTTAAACAAAGGGTGGATGAACTAAAGCAGTACACAAGAAGAGAAGCTCTGGTGCTAACTATCCTCGATGCTCTGCATAAAAATTATGCCTACAGCATATTTGGATGCAGCAGAAGATGCCCTAGATGAAGAACTGGTTACACTCCAACAGCAAGTAGGGAATTTTCTGTAGAAAAATCAATTTGACACACACTACCAAGAAAGTCAGAGAAATCAAAACTATTTGCTTTTTTAACTTGTGCTAGAATCTTTTTAAACAAACTTGAATATATTTTAAAATAAATGAATACCTAAGTGAGTTTAAAAATAAGCATATAACACTTGAAATAAAGACATTTGTTTATTAGGTTTAAGTTTTGACTTACACTTCAACATACACTCCTAAACACACAAACAGTTTTTCCAAATATTTATGGATCTCTGTAACACAGTGCTATGTCCAAAGCAATCCTACATTATATAAACCATTTGCCACTAACTAAACAAACGTATTAAAGAGACATAAGAGAACTGGTCCTAGGATAATGTCTGAGAAATTTAAATGAAGTGCGACAAATAAGAGGGAAAGCAAACATGTGGGTGCGGTTGGATGATATAAATTACTCCAGTGATTAGTAATTGGTTAGTAAGTTACTTTGCTCCTTACTGGAAAAGAGTAAGTTAAGAGAATTATGTTGTTATTCACTATTTTAAATTTTTTTTTTAATGAGAGAAAAACAACTAAAACTTACATATATGATTACATTTATAATCTGGATTATTTCCATCAAAGAAAAAATTGTCTAGTGGAAATTGTGACCAGTAATCTTACCAGCCACACTGGCCACCAATTTAAAAAAAAGTCCATTTAAAGCCTTGGATACAGTCTAATTCACTGTAGTCCAGTTATAATCCAGTTACATGAAATTCTTTACACAATACACATTAGGTGTAGCGAACAGAAAAGATGAGGTCAATAAGCATTATAACTCTTAACCAGGGATACCTGCGGATATATTTATACAAGAAAAGTGTCCAGTGCATCATGAGCCCGTAGCCATTCCTTACTTAAGGAATGGCTACAGGCCACCAAGCCAGCTCTAAATATTAACTTTTCTCAAAAAGAGATATTTTCAGGACATTCTTAAAGGTAGAGAGGATGGCTGAACCAAATCTTGGTTCAATCAACTCTTTAACCCAACAATTAGTCTGACAGATACATCAGCCCACAGAAATTTATTTCACTTTCTTCCAGGAAAAATAATGTTCATATGTTTAACATTATTCTAAAATCAATTAGTTTGTTGGAGTTAATTATATTAAAGGTGTTAGAAAAATGGGAACATGTGTTCTAAGTATTTTTATCTTCTGACAAAGAAACAAACTCAGTAATCCTGAGTTCACGGCATCGCCAAGTAAAAGCAATGTGGCAACCCTCCCTGCTCTGCATTTTGAACAAGTGAAGGGGGAACGGAAAACATACTGTGATGTCCTTACTTTAAGTCTGTTTTTAGTTTTTAATTTCCATGCTGTTGGTTTAATCACTGGATGTTGCTGTGGACGTGA
Organism: Rhadinocentrus ornatus; assembly: GCA_037177495.1. Taxonomy (NCBI): domain Eukaryota; kingdom Metazoa; phylum Chordata; class Actinopteri; order Atheriniformes; family Melanotaeniidae; genus Rhadinocentrus; species Rhadinocentrus ornatus. Next base: position 19,649,169 of record JBAMHW010000017.1, on the reverse strand, counting down.
GCATCAGCAAAAGCCTGAAATTAGATCTATTATTATGCAAAAGAGGCAACGCAGGACGAGGTTAAAAAGTTTGTGCTCTTTTTAACAATGTGCAAGTAGTTTTTTTCTCTTTGTTCAATTATTACTATAAAAATAAATACTGTCATGTTGTCAGTCAAGGATCTATCGTCATAAATACTTAAACATAATTTATCTGATAATCATCTGGTTACCATCAGATGGTTCATTTTATAACCACCTAATAATCAGGTGGGTGAAATACAGGTATTAAAGCTTTACCATGTTATACTAAACTCTGGCCATATTTTTATAAATAATCTGGTGCCTGGTGTGCAGTGAGTCATAGAATTTTAGCTTTTAACCCTCTGGCCCTGTGTGACTCATCCTAGACTTTCCATTGCCAACCTGACTGGACTGAAAGGAGATTCCACTCAGAGTAACAATAAAATAGAGAAAATGAGCAAGCAAACATCCTCCTGTGCTTTGACTGTGTGTATTGATCTTCAGCCACACTTCTGGAGCTCTGCAAGGTTATTTTAAGCATCTCCTGATCCCGAGCTGCAAGCAAAGCAGTGAAGGGTCATTTGTTGAGTAAAGTGGAGTAAAACCCTTAAAAGATCAGTTAAATGTGTGACATCTGAATGGCTGGAAGAGTTCTCAATAGTGAGTGTGTGAGAAAAAAGTACTAACCATTTCTGGCTTTGGCTAAAATCTGGCAGCTGTATACAGATTTGCTAAACTAGAAGATTAGACCACATACGTCTCTTTTTTAACCTCACACATCTTCCACTTAAAGGAATAGGTGTTATTGGAAATACAGTTGTTGCTTTCTGAACACACAAGCGAAAAAAAAGAAAAAAAATGATATGGAGTTAAGTCAACTAGCTTAAGTTAGCATAGACAGTGCAATGACAAATTTGCTATTTTAAGCTTTTAATTTACATTAATTTTTAACAAATGTTAAAGTGTTAATTGGCAAGTTGTAAAAGTTGGTTAATTCAGGACAGAGCTGGAATCATTGTTTCCCTAGTCGTTAGTCTTTCTTCTAAGCTTTGCAAAGGACTTTTGCTAGGCTAGGTTAATTTATTTTGTGCTGGAGTAAGCTTACATACTTTGTGCCATGCTTAGTTAAAGGGCTTATTGCTTGGCTAATGTACTTTGTTTTAGGCTAAGTTAAAGGGATTTGTGCTGGGTTAACATACTGAGTGCTGGACCAGGCTAACATACTTTGTGGAAGGCTAAGCTAAATGCCTTTGTGCTAGGCTGGGCTAATATATTTTGTGCCAGGTTAAGTTGAAGGGCTTTGTGCTAGGCTAACATACTGTGTGCTAGCCTAGCTGAAGGTATTTTGTGGCAGGCTAAGCCAAAGGATTTTACTGGTTCCTGACAACTGGTTTAATAGATGTTGGCAGCCAACAACAACCAGCAAGGTAATTGTTAGTTTGGAAAACAAAAAGGCTGGTCAATGTTCAGGAAATTTATTATGCATAAAAAACTTGGGCTGAACTTTTCAAATATAGGAATAAAAATATAATTTTAAAATTAAGTGAAATTGTTACAAAATATCTACTTTGTTGGAAGCTTTATATCAATTTCAAGTATATGCTTGTTTTCTCTTTTTTTTTGTTTGTTTGTTTTTTACTCTTGTATACAAAGTGTTCCCTGACAGGAAAAAAAGAAAAAATTTTAAAAAAGAAAAACGCTAAATTACCCTCAATTTAGTGCTTGTCAAAGCTTTGGTGTCCAGACAAGCATAAACACCCAGACACAAACGATCCATCGAGCACGTACCTTACCTTCCGCAGTTTTACTCAGCATCCACACACATGCTGTTTAGTTTCCTGTGCTAACCGGGCGGAGTCATCCTAATCAGACATTCAAATCTCTTATCAGGGTCCAGAGGGGCCAAATCACAACTTCCTCAGAGACAAAATTATTTGGAAAGGAAAGAGGCAGCGGCCTTTTGAGGTCATACTCAAACAGAAGCCCAGTAGATACCATCGTATACGTAAATGCTGAGTGGTAGAGAGAAGGGCCCCAGAATGGACATCTGAAGTTTTTCACCAAAAATGCAGGCTGATTGGAACATGCATTGTTGTTTCTGACAGGTCTGGTTTTATTCATCCCCGGCCTCGTAATTTATGTGGTAATTAGGTCAGAGATGGATTAGGTTTATTCTAAAGTCCAGAAGTTGTTTACCATTACCTGCTTGTTTCTCAGGGAGTATTTATGTGCTCATTGATCCATTGTTTTTATGGTTTCACTGAAATTGGTTTATGTCACCAGAGAGCTGGCTCCATATTGGAAGAGTTTACTTCTCTGGGTTTGTTGTCTAATAAATCATATTTGGCTGCTTTAATGTTGGCTGAGGCTGTGCCAGTTAACGCACAGTTAAAAAGCCAGGACATTGTCATAATTCATATCTGAATCTTCATTAGGCTTCATAAACAGGGTTGGGGCAGCATGTCACAAAATATTATTATAAATGATTGTTGAACAAAGGGAAAATATGTTCTATTATCACCATGTTGATTTACAAAGAGCCTGTTTAGATCTTTTAAGGATATAATTTAATACCACTGTGGTATTGTAGTTGGTAAAAGACTCCAAAACAAGCATTTCTCTTTTTTTTCTTCCTTCTTTAACTTATTTTACCTAATTTTTAACCACTGTCTTCACATTTGGTCAAACTGGTCCCTACACTACCCCTACTGGTTATATGCATATTGCAGTATAGCATTAATTTCTGAAGGCATGCACAAAAATGTGTCAAACAAACACAAAACACGTGAGGCAGCCATGATATACATGATATACACAGCTAACAGCATGCCTTAGCTTTAGCCAGCCTACCTCTATTAGCCGGTAAGCTCACGAGTTGGCTTATTTAGCTCTTAGCTACAGCAGCTCGGAGTTTGATAGACATCAATCATCCACCCCCACACTTACAGCCCCCCTCTCAGCTCCGCCACTTTGTCCATTTTTGTATTTTCCAGGAGCAACGGCAGGCGTGACGCTGCCAAGATAGTGACGGTAGGAACGCCCAAGAGCTTCACTTTTGCTCTTTAGAAACCTACGTGTGACATAACGGAGGCTCCGTCCATCTTTTATATACAGTCTATGGTTCAAACATAGACATATATACATAGACGCCTCATTACAAGCTGAAGCATGAAGCAGCGTCGCCACCACATTGGATGGATGTCCGCTTTCAAGGCTAGCTTCAGTACTATTGGAGTGACAGCAAATATTAGATAAAATAATAAGATTAATAATAATAAGAGAATTATACAGAGTTTCTTGTGCGGGGGATGGGAAAAGTAAGCAGAGTGCGAAAACAGCCATTTCTGTCGCAAGGTTGCTAAAGGGTTAAAAAAAGGAAGACAAGACAAACAAAAACTTAAATCAAATATAAATTCCAGACAACAATTATTGTCTGGTTGTGCCTGTTTTGGGTTTAACACAAGGCTGGTCTTGCTCTTTTCATTTATCATACCGTTCTGCTTCCTACAATAAATCTGCTGTCCACATATTCACAACAGCCTCAGTGTTTGGGTTTGAACACTTCCTTTGTGAAAACCCTGAGATAATCACACTAATGACAATTATTTCATTTCCCCTGCTGAGATTTTCCTCAAAACCTCTGATGTTTAATATTTCCCGCAGAAGCTGCTTCACTGAGCTCAGCTTCACAGTTGCCTTAAATCAGGATTTTAGAACCTGTTAAAAGTGGAAAATTGGTTTAAATGACAAGCTCTTCCTAACTTGTGAGCCTTGGGATTGCAGACTGGTAGGCTGTGACTTTCCATGTTGGTAATGATGGATCAGGATGGACCTTGCACAGAGAGAAAAAGTGATTCGGGACTCTAAGTGTCCACATATCCCTGGATTTACAGATACTCTTGTGGACATGTGCACAAGCCTTTCAGCAAGCACACTAGATCCCTTTTCTATCTCAAATGTCACATCTCCCAACAAGATGCTGGAATGTGGATTCAGCGCTTCACTATCCGTTTATGTGAGCAGTCAGAACAAATTTTCTTCTGTTAACCCAGAATTTTACCATTCAGCCTTTTCTTACATTTTCTGTTCGTCTTGTCACTTTGACGGTTGCGTCACTTGTTGAATTTCCACCCAGTGTTTACATATTTAGGTCGTCTGCTTTGTGCTGCACAGGGAGGAAAACCACAACTCTTCATCATAAGCCAAATATCCGTCCAGCTGTCGAGTGAATTACAAAAAAAACACCTGAAATAAGAGAGGTAGATTGCCTTCTGCAAGCTGATGTGAAAACATTTTTGAAACACTCAGTTATTAGCAATTGCCTCTCGTTCTTTAATTCAGACTAACATGTCATATTTTCTACTGTCAAGTCCTGTCAAGGCACCAGGTCTAAAATTTCAAGGTAAGTAACCTGGACAAAGTGTTTCAAAATCAAAATCCTCTGAGCTGAGAAGCAAAGTGATTTCTACTTATTGTAAACATCCTTGTTTTATTGGAGTATCCTTTCACGTAGTAGGTACTACTGGATTCTACTGAAGTGATGCAGTCATGGGAAAATCACGCGTTCCACGTGTAAATGCACACGTAAACCACATGTGCAAAAATGTTCTCATGTGAAGAACATGTAAAGCACATGTGAACCACATGTGAACCACATGTGGTCCACATGTGCAAACCTGTGGTTTTTGAAAAATTTCATGAGATCCACACGTAGAACATGTAAAGCCCAAGTGGTTCACAAGGGGATCACATGTGAATTACATAGTTTTTTTACAAATGTGGTTCACATGTTGCACATGATTTTCTCATGTGGTTAACATCTGAAATTTCTGGTCACACGAACCACATGTGACCACATGTGGTTCGTGTGTTCTGGAAGAGGTATCATGTATCTGTTTTTAGATTTTTAAAGGAGAAGGAATTGTCTTAAAATGTTTATGTGCAAGCGGTTTCTCAGCTAAGTGGCTGATTTTCATGGGTTGAGGCATGAGCATTATTATTTTAAGCAGAGTTTAAAGCAAAATTCCTGTTTCTACTGAAATGAACCCTTGTAAATGAAAAAATAAAACTTTAGAGAAGGGGGAGGGGGTAAAAGAAATAAATCCTTGGTAGAAAAAATTACACGAAATATTTTAGGCTATGCTTTAAAATGAAAAAAACTGTTCCCAGCTGACCTCGCATGGGGCACCATACAATTGGTCAAGCATTTTTTATCTTCCAGTGTGAGAACTGCTTTTTACTACCCCACAAATAAAGAGTAAAGATGGATAGAGGGTGAAGAAGAGAGGAATGTAAAAAACAAACAGTATAAATCCTTTTCCCCTCTCCTCAATACTCCAAACCCCACTCTAAGCCAATTAGCAGTAATTAAAATGTCATCTTCCAAGAGCCACAAATAATTAATAGCTTTCATGTTCTTCCAGTTTTTATCCCTCAGTGTCTTTTTTCATTTTATCAAAATGCAGATGCAATTAAACTTCAAAAACAGACAACAGATTAACTGCAAATATTTGTCCTCTCAAAGCGGAAGGAGCATGAAATGATTATAATTAAATCAATTTCTGTTTTCCCCTCTCTCTGCTTTCAGAGATTGAAGCCAAGGAGGCCTGTGATTGGCTGCGAGCAGCCGGTTTTCCGCAATATGTGCAATTATTTAAAGGTAAATATGAGACTGTTACAGTAATCCTACAGTAAACACAGACTATGAAGTTAAACTCCAAGATTACAGAGTATATCCAAACTTTTTCTCTTTGCTTGTTTTTGTATCAGACTGCAGGTTCCCCATTGACACTGAGTGGGTGAAGCATGATCATCACTTTCTGGATAAGGATGCAGTTGATTCGCTCTGCAGGTAATAATGATGAGATACAGCAGGTGGACTCTAAATAATGAATTCAATTAAATTTTATTCAAATAGCACATTTAAAACAGCTATTGTTTACCAAAGTGCTTCACAATACCAACTGTAGTCAGTAAATACATAAATCACAAATAAAAAAAAATTGTGAAATTAAATCATATTTATTCAAGAGTTTCTTAAAAACAAACAAGAGTGAATCTAGATCATTATACCATAAAGATAATGGCTTATTCGAGTTTGTTAATATAAAATATTTTGAGCCCTCTAGTGGGGATCATTGGTATTACACTTATTAGCCTCATTCTTCAGGACAAATAGTTCTACTTTTTATTTAGAATTTATGCTCATATTGGCCTTACTGGAACAAGGTTCTGTAGTTTTTCTGAGGCTGGCAAGGAGAAAGAGCTCTTTCTACATCCTGCTGGTTCATGCATCAGAGTGGCTGCCTTGCAATCACAAACCCTTTAAAAAGCAGAAAGACAATTTTCCTTTTTGTTTACCTTTTGACATATTTTCTTTTCATTGTCTGGAAAACACAGATAGTATGAGGGAAATGATAAGTGTGGCACTCCAAATGTGAACAATAACCTCCAGTCACATCTCCTCTTTTCCTTTCAGGAGGTTAATCACTTTAAACAAATGCATGGAAATGAGGCTGGAGCTGCGGAGATCAAAACGCAGGGTGGGTGTTGAGAGCGAACTCCTGGAACTCAGCAGGAATCTCTTGTCTGAACAGCTGGAGTGTCATGGTTCCAACCCGTGAAGATATCATCCGATCCGGTCTCCTCCCTCTCCTTAACGTGCTTCTCTGTTGGGGGACGTGATGTCTGGGGGACACCGAGAAAGATTTTTAATAACTTTGATGGTCATTGTGTTCAGTTTTGTAGAGATATTCATGTCTAATTTGTGTTTGGATGTGTCGCCTTGAGGTGGTTCTCTTTCTCAGACTTTTTATATTTTTGCTATTACATGAATGCAAATTATTTATAAAGAAAAACTGCAGATTTGTGAGATTAATATTAAACTTGGTTAAATTTTATATCCATTTTCTTTCTCCAGGGAGACAACTGTGATGAAGAAGACTTCTGCGCCATCAGCCCCAACTGGACCTACGACAGGCGGACCCGACAATGGAGGCGCCTCAGCTCCACCGTGGAGATCCTATCGTCGTCCGACAGCCCCACCGGGTCTCAGAACGGCGACCACCACGACGTCTGCTCCATCCACAGCTCCAGCAGCACTGAGAGCGAAGGCCACAACTGCCACCACAAGGCTCACAGAGAACCTGATGCCACCTCCGCAGCAGTCACCATCAGCACCACAGACGATCAGGAGACCAGCAGGAGCTCCTCCCGCTGCTCCTCCACAAACAAGACCCCATCCCTGGACACTTCTTTTAGTGGACCTCCTTCTCCTCTTGGAGGATCATCCACCACAAGTCTGGAGGCTGAGAGCAGCTTCCCAGACAAACCATCCAGGAAGAAGTGCAGCACTCTGCTGAGGAAGATGGAAAAGCTCAGGCTGAGAGGGGCAGCTGGCCTCCTTCCTTTGGACCACAGTGGTAGAAGCCACACTGGGAGACTGAACCGCCATGTTATAAGTGGGCCGGTTCTGGTTCAGGATCTAGAGAGGATGCACTGTCCAGCAAGGTGAGGATGATAATAATAACAATGGATTAGATTTATATAGCGATTGTCCTAGGCACCCAAAAGTCTTTACATTGTATCCCTTATCCATTCACTCCTCACTCATACTTGGTGATGGTAAGCTACATGTGAAGCCCTGGGGCAGACGGATGACGGAAACGTGGCAGCCAATCCGAACCTACAACCTCTCCGACTGTATCGAGTTTAAAAATTTTAGTATTGTGACAACCCTAGTGTGATATTGTGATACTTAAAGAAATATCAAATCCGATATTTTGAGTGGAAGATATCAAAGTATGGATTTCAGGGTACTGATATGCCCATCACTAATTTCAAGCAGGCATGAGTTGGAGGTCTGCCCTCCTAACAAAATTTAAATAATTAACCCCATATACCCCTAAATGTACAGGAGCAACCATGTAGTGACAGCCGGATTTTCTCCACTTTAAGAATATAAAGAATATTCAAAACCATGGCAGTCTTTTTTTTGGTTAAGTACAGGATGGTGATGGAGGGGCAACCCAACTTTTTTCTCCTATTACCTCAGAAAGGGTGTTGATAATCTGTAAAATGTGCCCAGTCTGCAGGCTCAACCCAGCAGCCGTTCGTCTTCGACGCCCTCGTCTCCTCACACAATCAGCAGCAGCAGCAGTAACAGCCACTCGGAGAACAGCAGCACTGTTAGCACACCCAGCCCTGTCATCCGGGTCAGGAGCAACAGCAAACGCTCCAACAGTGGTGCTGGAGTTGGTGGTGCGGCGACCCCAAACAACCAGAACCACACTGATACCGAGGTTAGTCCCTGGAAAAAAATGTAAACTCTCAACAAATGACTGAATTTTTTATTCAACTCCTTTCTTTTGCTTCTATCCTTTCAGGACTACAGAAACCAGGTCAACAATAACAGCAGCCACGAAAGTCTGGTCTTCCAGATCCCTCATGGACATAAGCCGGGTTCCTTCCCCACATCCCTCGCACACAAACACCCCATCCTCTCTCCCATTATTGACAACACCTCTGTCAACTGGAGGACTGGAAGCTTCCATGGTTACCGGGGGCGACAGAGCCACCGGCATGGCACATCATCTCTGGCCGGGGGAGACCGGGGTCCGGCATCATCATCTTCCTCTTGTGGTGTGAGCCGCCTCGCTGGCCTGGATCACAGACTGAGCGTCTACGACAACCTGCCCGCCGACGTGCAGCTGTCGGAAAGTGGAAGCGGCAGCGATGTAGAACGAATGGGCGAGGACTCAGAGGTGGGTGGGTTCATCAGCGCTGATGTGGAACTCATCAGGATGTCGTTGTATGTTTCTGTATGAGTGGCAGCAATGTCTGCTGAACACAGGATTCTACTTAAAAAGACCCCTCACCTCCTGACTTGATAATTTGACCTACTTGTCATTTGCATGTTACACCTTAAATTATTAACGGTCCAGAGGCTCGTCCAGTGAGGTCAAACCATGTAGAGGATCACGAAGGAGAAAATTTGTAGCCTATAGCATTTCCAACTGTCCAGTAAAGAACTGCACATTTTAGTAAACAGCATGGGAAGTATTAACTCACTGATTAAATGGAGTAGTTATACAACTTTATGGAACAGACTACATTACTTGTTAGAAAAGCCGGATCAGCTCCTGTCTCCTCCGTAGGGCGCCCAGTGGAGGCTGTGCTGGGCTTGGTTCCCCGGACATCCTTCTCTGGCTGTGCCGGGGCATCAAAAGGCTCCATTAGCCAGAGCATGGTCTGCAGAGCTGCACAGGACAGAATTATGTTGCAGACTCTGGAGAGTACGTCAGCATCCCCTGCTGCTCCAAGACACATCCACCTGACCTAAAGCAGCCTCCACTGTGCACATGTGCATGTACTCATGCTCTTTGCAAGCGGGGTGATTAGATGCCCAGAGAGTGTATGAGTTTGTTGGCAAACATCGATTTATGTTTGTATTTATCATTATTTAAACTTGAGATGTTCTAATTGTCATGTGTGGGCTTAGGCTGTTTATCATGTTTGTTTTTTCCTAAATAATTTTTAAGTGCGTAGGTATGCACTCCAAGTATATCAATGAGCTATTTAATTTAGTTTTATCTTTTTTGGGAATCCATAATATAAAAAAATATGCTTTTCTCCTAATGAGTTAATTTGAGTACTGAATATGTGGCTGCTTATGCTTCGATGACTGTTTGAGGCTTGTTTAACAATTATTTTCAGCGTCTGCTGAGCTGTAATGCTAATCCACACTGACTCAAACTTGCGTACACAATCGCAGACCCGTCATGAGATTTGATTGTATCCTACGCTCACATCCAAATTAATAAATGCCAAACCTGGCGTAGAAATGGTTGCCTCGTGCACACAGATTTCTGTCGTACGTGCGATCGTTTGATAAATGAGGGTAAAGTGAACTCTGTACTTTACTAAAATCCACTCACAGTAAAGCTCTAAGGTCTGTCACAATGATGGTCACATTGGATGAAAGAACACAAAAATGCCCACGTTTCCATGTATAATTTGTATATCTGCAGGAGCAACTGTGGGTGTAAAAGAGGTTTGTTTGAGAATTTTTTAGAACAATCTGGAGTGGGTCGGGTCATCAACTCTGTGAAAATGCTATGCTAAAATCTTAAATTTCCATTTAACTTAAACTGTGGTTGTGGAAAAAACAATAAAACATCTAAATTCCCTTTCAGAGACTTTTATCTTTTGTGACCCATTAAAACTTAGAATGAAGTTTCTATGTAATAGGATGCCTGAATTATAGGACTCCAAAATGGACCTTTTTTTTAATTTTATTTAATTTACCCTTGTTTCAACAAAATTCTATTCATTAGCACGAGACTGATTTATGAGTTCCTGGTTGTTCTCATAAACACTTCAGTGATGTTTTCATACATTTTGTCCTTGAATTTTCTCAAAACTGTTTACTGGGTTACTACACAAGAAAATTTACGATAAAAACAAAAGCTTAGTAAGCCGAATAAATATAAATAATAGTAATCTGCCACGTAGAATAAGACAATAGAAATGTGCTAAGACTGATACACTATTAACCAAGAAAAATGAGTTATGTCGTGCACAAGGCAAGACGAAGTGCTGTACACAATAAAAACAAATCATGCAGGCATCCTGGCTCAAACAGGCAAGTTTCATGCACACTTAGCCCCGCCCACCTATACCCTATTTTGAACAAAGAGGAACTCCCATCGTAATTACTGTCTCTGAACTTAAAGTAAGTATAAAAGTAGTAATAAAATGCAAACATCTGGCTCGACATCAGGGTGAAACTCTAACAGCGTAACACAGAGCAGCTATGCCATGCCGTCATGTAATTTAGATTAATAACATCACTGTGTAGTTTTTAATAAAAGAATAAAACAAGAACCTGTTGTAGAGGGAATGTGGTTTGGCGCTGTATAGAAAACAAGATAAAAATAAATTAACAACCTTGCTGAGTGTGGGTGGTGGGTCTCGTTGGGTGGGTGGGAGGCCTGATGTCCTGGAAAGGCCACAGTGACTCAGGATAATGTGCTTCACACTTCATGCTGGAGAACAAACAAGGTGTTTCCACCGGATCAGAAAGCATTTCTCTCTCTCACAGGGGCTTTTGGGCTTTATTTTTTCTAGATAAAGCTATAACACATGTAAAATCAAGATCGTGTCTGTCATGTCTTACAGTTATTGTCTTTTAACTGATAATGGGATTAAACAGCTTGTGAAAGATTAGTACCTTGATGTTTAGTTTTTTCTCTAAAATCTATTTAAAGACTGACAGAAATTAAAAAGGTGGAACTTCATGAAAAAATTAAGGCTTTTATCATTTTAAAATTAAGTAAAAATTCAGTTTTGCAGACTCCGACCTGCAGAAACTAAACAAAACAAGGAGGCTCCACTGCTGGAAAAAGCTTTAAATGAAAGTCTATAACCACAGAAGTAACTCAATCATGGATATTGATTCTGCTCAGCTCCGCATGGAGTTGGAGATTTTCCTCATAAAGTCAGGATATCTGGTGTGTGCTTGTAGCAAATTCCATTTCAGATTGAAGCTGCCCAGTCATCTCTGAAAACTTCCATTAATCTCCTCACATGTGAATCCATCTGGATTATGAAAGCAGACATTTAGATTGAAGTTGAATAAAAAGATTGGCAGCAGTGGGAATAAAAGTAGGGATAAATTTACTAACGACAGAAGGAAATTTTTTTTTATTTTTTTACTTAACCTTTGGGGGATTACAGCTCATGAAGTGGTTGTCCTGGGAATGAAGTTCTGCATTACCAACACACACTAATGGTACGTTCTCCTGCCTCTTTCTGTCTCTCAGGTGAGTCGACTGTTGGCAGGTGAGGATGTTTTCTCGGCTCTGGACAGCGTCCTGGAGCGAATCAGCGACCTCCAACAGCTGGTCACCTCCTGGTCTGAGAATATATCCGAGGATGACTGTCAGAGAGGGTCCTCCACGTCCTCCTCCGCCGGCTCTACGACCGCCTCCCCCTGCCCCTCCTCCCCCAGCCACATCCACCTGGAGGTGCAGCATCCGGAAGGAGCGGAGAGCTGTAAGAAGGTACCTGAGGAGCCGGAGACCAGATCGCCACAAGCCAGGAGCAGGTGAGTGTGGTGCAATTAAACCCAGCTGAATTTACAGAGAATTTTACATTTCACAAGCAGTATAGATCCAAGTGCTTCACAAGTGTTGCTAAAATCGGATGGATCATTAAAAAGATCAACATTCACATCTGGGACGCACAAACAAGTTTTTGGATATTTGTGAGTGTAAGCCGGCCACTAATAACAACAGTTATGGGAAATGACTGCCGCAGGCTTCGACCAAATCAGAGTGAAGTTAATGTGAGGCACTAAAGTTAAAAGCAGCCACCTCGTGCTGCATATTTGTTTTCAGAAAGGAGCAGTAAAAAGTTATGGAGCCTTTCCTGTGATGGAAAGTCAGCCAGCACCATGATGGACGCTGTTGTTGTTCCAGCTTCTGCTTCGTGTCTGCGGTAACAGACTGATGATGTTCATCTGTGTGTGCGCTGATGCACATAAACATAGTAATTATAGATTTCTGCCAATCCATTTCCTGAGTCTGACCTAAATCATTTTCCTTCCAGTGTTATGACTGAAGGAAGATCGTATGAAAGTTTGGCTCTGTTTATTCTCCCTTTAATAATCTGTTAACCAGCGAAGTAGATAATTTATTCAATAATTTAAGATAATAATTGTTATGCCTTCATAGTTTTATATGTAACAATAAAATCTACAAATGTTTAGCCATATGTTACCCATTTTGTTTTTGTTAAATATTTTATACATTTATTAAAGTATACATTTATTCATAATGATTTTGTTATGAAAACAAACAAAATATCTAAAAAAATTTTTTTTGGATGTTTAAAATTGTATATTTATATAAAACAAACTAAATATGTGGCCTATTCCTTATTATTATCATGAACATGAAAGGCCGTGACGCCTGTTTCGAGCCAGGATGCCTGTTTCAGGCTGCAACGTCTGTTTCTCATTTCTCCAAAATTTCTCATCCCAAACATTGTCTTCTCCTCATGAATCCCACAGCTGTGGGACATGGCTGTTTCTGGTCGTGACGGCTGTTTCAGGCCATGATGCCTGTTTCAGGCCATGACGCCTGTTTTGAGCCATGACGCCTGTTTCGAGCCTGGATGGCTGTTTTAGGCCATGACGCCAGTTTTAAGCCATGATCCCTGTTTCAGACCGTGACGCCTGATTCGAGCCAGGATGCCCGTTTCCAGTCTTGACGGCTGTCTCAGGCCATGATGCCTGTTTCAGGCCGTGACGCCTGTTTCGAGCCAGAATGAGTGTTTCAAGCCAGAATGAGTGTTTCAAGCCAGGATGCCTGTTTCAAGCCAAGATGCCTGTTTCAGGCCGCGACGCCTGTTTCAGGCCGTGACGCCTGTTTCGAGCCAGAATGCCTGTTTCAAGCCAGAATGAGTGTTTCAAGCCAGGATGCCTGTTTCAGGCTGTGATGCCTGTTTCAGGCCGTGACGCCTGTTTCGAGCCAGAATGCCTGTTTCAAGCCAGAATGAGTGTTTCAAGCCAGAATGAGTGTTTCAAGCCAGGATGCCTGTTTCAAGCCAAGATGCCTGTTTCAGGCCGCGACGCCTGTTTCAGGCCGTGACGCCTGTTTCGAGCCAGAATGCCTGTTTCAAGCCAGAATGAGTGTTTCAAGCCAGGATGCCTGTTTCAGGCTGTGATGCCTGTTTCAGGCCGTGACGCCTGTTTCGAGCCCGGATGTCTGTTCAGGCCGCGACGCCTGTTTCAGGCCGTGACGCCTGTTTCAAGCCAGGATGCCTGTTTTAAGCCGTGACGCCTGTTTCAAACCAGAAAGCCTGTTTCGAGCCAGAATGCCTGTTTCAAGCCAGAATGAGTGTTTCAAGCCAGGATGCCTGTTTCAGGCCGTGACGCCTGTTTCGAGCCCGGATGTCTGTTCAGGCTGCGACACCTGTTTCAGGCCTCGACGCCTGTTTCAAACCAGAAAGCCTGTTTCAAACCAGAAAGCCTGTTTCAAGCCAGGATGCTTGTTTCAAGCCAAGATGCCTGTTTCAGGCCGCGACGCCTGTTTGAGGCCGCAACACCTGTTTCAGGCCGTGACGCCTGTTTCGAGCCAGAATGCCTGTTTCAAGCCATGTTGTCTGTTTCGAGCCGGGACGCCTGTTTCGAGCCAGGATGACTGTTTCAGGCCTGATGCCTGTTTCGGGCCGTGACGCCTGTTTCGAGCCCGGATGTCTGTTCAGGCTGCGACACCTGTTTCAGGCCGCGACACCTGTTTCAGGCCGTGACGACTGTTTCGAGCCAGAATGCCTGTTTCAGGCCATGTTGTCTGTTTCAAGCCAGGATGCCTGTTTCAGGCTGTGACGCCTGTTTCGAGCCCGGATGTCTGTTCAGGCTGTGACACCTGTTTCAGGCCACGACACCTGTTTAAGGCCGTGACGCCTGTTTCGAGCCAGAATGCCTGTTTCAGGCCATGTTGTCTGTTTCGAGCCAGGACGCCTGTTTCGAGCCAGGATGCCTGTTTCAGGCCTGATGCCTGTTTTGAGCCAGAATGCCTGTTTCAGGCCGCGACGCCTGTTTCAGGCCGTGATGCCTGTTTCAGGCCGCGACGCCTGTTTCAAGCCAGGATGCCTGTTTCAGGCCGCGACGCCTGTTTCAGGCCGTGATGCCTGTTTCAAGCCAGGATGCCTGTTTCAGGCCGTGACGCCTGTTTTGAGCCAGGATGCCTGTTTCAGGCTGCAACGTCTGTTTCAGGCCGTGACGCCTGTTTCAAGCCAGAATGCCTGTTTCAGGCTGGGACGCCTGTATCAGGCCGTGACGCCTGTTTCGAGTCAGAATGCCTGTTTCA
>JBAMHW010000017.1:19594132-19605387 GCA_037177495.1 Rhadinocentrus ornatus | reverse complement strand
CTCCCCCCCCCCCCCCCTCCCCCCCCCCTCCCCCCCCCCCCCCCTTCCCCCCCCCCCCCCCCCCCCCCCCCCCCCCCCCCCCCCCCACTATATTCTATAAACACTTTGAAAATTAGCTGTAATAAATAAAAACCTCCAGAAAACCATGACTCAGCATGTGGACTTCATCTGTGCGAAGTTTCATGGTCCTGAAGCGAAACCTAACATGTCAGGGAGGTTTTTAGTAAAGAGACATCGAGGCCGTTTTCAGTCCTCATTATCCGACTATGAATCTGGGACACGCAACTCTCCCGCTCTTCTTCTGCGGTGTGGACATTTTCCTCTAAAGTAGCTAAAACGTGGACAAAAACACCACAAACCGGTGCATCAGCGCATAAAACTAACGCGCGGATAAACATGGAAATACAGTACTTACTTTCTGTCCGTCGTGATAAATCGTGTGACCCAGTAGAATTACACCGATGTCGCCATGGTAACATCCATCTCAGAATGACGGACAGTGGGAAGCAGCTATGCTCTGTTTTAGTTCGAAAAGCATTGTCCCAGCCGATCTTTGCCATTTTGCTCGTGGTAATTAAACTCCGTGCAGGTGCTGCTTGTTGTTTCTAGGCCAAAATCTGGGGCGGGAGCAGCTTTAAGGCTGGGTCAGGGTCAGGGCGTCTTTACCTGGGAACCTGCTGGTGTCCCTGTCATGATGGGAGTCTTACACTTTTGTGACAAAATACTATTTTTTTTTTCATTGTATTTACCAAACTTTATTGTTTCCAGTACGGTGACCTCTATCTATTGGTGCTTTTATTTATTTATTTGACCATTCTTTTCCTTTTACTCTTTTAATTGTAAAGTGTTTTAGGGACCTTTGGTCTTCATAGGGGATGGAAATGAAGTAGTGCTGGTTCAGCACATAGATCAGTGGTCACTGAGGTGAATTCCTGGATGTGTTAACCTGTTCTGGAGTGGCAGTTCAGGTCATGTAAACCCACTAAATGACCCAGTACATCTGTTCGGTTTGGTGATGACTGACCAGTCAATGCTCAGCAGGGTTTCGTGATGTAATGGAAAAGCCCCATTACTGAATGTCTGCTTCCAGTATTTCCAGTAGAGTATAAAGCTGGACTTGGAAACCATCAAGGTAACTCCAGTCCTCTTTTATGAGCTGGAAAAGTTAAAAATAACACACTGCTTCACTCTTATTGCTGAATGATGGATTTACAGTATGCATGAAAAACAGCCTGAGCCATCTCTGTTAGCAGCGCTAAAACCCGACAGGAAGAAATCACAGCAACTCATCAGAAAGGATTTTAGTTCACAGTGTCTGTCGGCTGCTTCATGCTGAAAACGGAGGAAAGATTCTGAAATAGACAAAAACAGCTCATCTGGAGGTCAAATCTCTCCCAGTTTGTGTGGTTTCTACATTTCTACAGATGTATGCAGATACTGGTCCCATCTTCTTAAACTCAATCCTAACAACAAACATGGGAAGAGATTTTCAGTCCAGGATTCAGGTTGGAAACTTGTGAATTCATCATATTATTAATGGAGATAAACGGGTAATAATGAAGCTGCTGCAGAGAAACAACCACCCAGATTATGGGATCAGTAAGGAGCTTTTCAGCTAAGATGGTACGGCCCCAGGCCTTAGCCTTGGTTTTGTTTGTAAATTTTGTGTTTGGTTGCAACCAGGGGATTGGCTAACTTCCTTGATTTATTCAGCAACTTCCTGGTTGTGTCATTGCTCTTCCGTGATTGGCTATCTGGATGCTTGGCAGAAGGCTTTCCATCCGCGATTGGTCCACTCTGTCATCACTCGCCCGTGATTGGCCCAACTGACCGCTGTCCAACCAGAGCGCCACTACTTAAGATGGCTGCTGACCAGCTTGCCGCTTGGTGTTGCAGTGTGTTTTGGGCTGGATTGTCTTCAGACTGACTCTTGTGATTTTCTTGGAACAAGCTTGATTTGGATTCCTGTTATATTGCGAACAGCATCAAGCTGTTACTATTGTTTTGGTTAACCTTAAACTCCCTTGGTTGACCTTGTGTACTTTGAGTTTAGTTGTTTTTTGCTTTCAGAACTGCTCACTTAGCTTTGGTCCTTTTCATTTTGATTTTAAAATAAACCTTTTACTTCCATTAATTAATTTCTTGTCCTTAATGTTGGCAAGCCCTTTCTCCTAGCAGAGCTGGGGTTGTAACATAAGAACATGATGGAAAGCGGATGTTTGTTCGTGGCTTTGTGTGACTTTTAAACGGTTTAAAAGCAGCAAACCTGTCTGTCTATTCTTCTCCACGCAGTAGCAGCAGTCGTAGAACTCGGTGAAGGTGGTGGCGAGCTCGTACAGGTAGTCGCACAGCGTGTGGAGCAGCAGGTCGTCCAGGATCTTCTGGAGGATCTCAGGGAACCGGAGGATGCACTTCCCCAGCTTCCACTCCTTGTCATGGTCCAGGATGACATCCGTAGTCTCTGCTGCTTTCCTCAGCGTGGCTTCGTCGATGTTGGCCAGGCGAGCTATGGACCTGCAGGAAGTCACCAGAGATGCATTATTTAGCACTTGTGTGGAGACAGTTAGGATCAACCGGGACTTGCATCTCTGAAAAACAGCAAAGATCAAACAGACAGAAAACAGGATTTTAGCAGCAACAAGTGCTGGAAACCAGGCTTATCTCAGCATGGAGGCAGGAACTGGACAAGCCGAGGACAAAAGAAGAGTCAGGGCTAAAAACGATCTACAGCAGAAGAACAGGTTTTTTTTCCTAAATGTCAAATTCCAGCACTGAATTCCTGGATTTGTAGTCATTTACAAAGAAATTGGGTTTGTCAGTGTACTATAAACAAAACAACAACTAGGATAAAACAGATGACAACAACATTCATTAATCTCAGTGATGAATAACTTTGTCATCTGGTGCAACACAAACCACCTGCAGCTCACCAGCACGACGACTAAGGAGCTGGCCAAAGACTTTGGGAAGTGCAGACAATGTCTGCAATCGTTTCTGATTGGAAGAAGTTGAAGTGGAGGTTGTGTCCAGCTACAAGTACCTCTGGCTGTGGTTAGATGACAAGCTGGACTGGACAAGCAGTTTGGACCACCTATACAGGACGAGCATTTCCACATGAACAAGGACAGAACCGCTGTGTAGCCATATGAAAAGCACTAACCAGTGAGGCTAACTGGAGAAAAAGGCAGCAATGAAGAGGGTCATGTGGTCTGATGAGTCCAGATTTGGTCTGAAGGCCCAGCAGCAAATGTACTTCCTGCTCCTGAGAAAACACGGACAGCCCCGCAAGCTGCTGCTGCTGCAGGTCTATCCAGCAGTCACTGAGTTGGTCCTGTGCTCCTCCATCACTGTGGTGCGGAGCTGCCACTAAGCAGGACAACACCGGACTACAGCCACTCTAAGGGCTGTGGACCGCATCACTGGAACCCCCCTGCCCTCTATTCAGGACATGTACTCCTCCAGGATTCAGAGGAGGGCAGGGGACATCATACTGGATTTTATAAACTACTCCCGTCTGAGAGCTGCTTCAGAACCCTGCAGACCAGGACAAACAGACCTCTCAGAACCCCGCAGACCAGGACTAACAGGCCTCTCAGAACCCCGCAGACCAGGACTAATAGGCCTCTCAGAACCCCGCAGACCAGGACTAACAGGCCTCTCAAAACCCCGCAGACCAGGACTAACAGAAACCTCAGAACCCCGCAGACCAGGACTAATAGGCCTCTCAGAACCCTGCAGACCAGGACTAAAAGAAACCTCAGAACCCCGCACACCAGGACTAAAAGACCTCTCAGAACCCCGCAGACCAGGACTAACAGGCGTCTCAGAACCCCGCAGACCAGGACTAACAGGCGTCTCAGAACCCCGCAGACCAAGACTAACAGACCTCTCAGAACCCCGCAGACCAGGACTAACATGCGTCTCAGAACCCCGCAGACCAGGACTAACAGGCCTCTCAGAACCCCGCAGACCAGGACTAACAGAAACCTCAGAACCCCGCAGACCAGGACTAACAACTACTGTATACAGTGTTTATTTACATGATAGGATGATTGCAGTTGTATTTATATTTTTGTTGCTCTGTATATAGTTTCTCTATTACTTCCTACTCATTTCATTCCTTTACTTATCCTAATACTTCCAGTAGAGTGACAACATCTGCTGGCAAAATGTTCCTCGTGTGTGTTCTAGGGCTGGGCGATTAATCCAATTTTAATCACAATTACGATCTGGGTTTTCAACAACCATAAAAATGAAATCATCTGATTATTTGCTCCTTCGCAGTTTACTCTCTGCTGCAGACTCCTCCCACAGTCCCAGTTGCTTTGGTCTAATTCAACTCCAGATGCAAACACCTCAAGTTATGGGCGACGTCGCTCCTTATGGAACTTGCGGGATGAGGCGGAAATCGCTGCCCTCCTCCAGCCAAGCGACACGTGCCATTTGTGCATGTGAAATGTTGCGCTTGTTTACATAGACGTGCACACGGGGGCTTACGACGCGACACAAGAAAAATGAAAAGTCGCGACTAAATAATCCACCAGCTCCAGGAGACACAGAGAGATAACAAATGTTATAAACAAACATAACTTGTTTTCTGGCCAAAGACCAGCGCTCCCTTAACACAGGGAACAGCCCGGGATTTAAGAAACTCATCAACACTTTGGACAAACGGCATCACGGCCATCTCGTCACTATTTTAACCGCGAGTCTCTCTCTGCCCTGTATGATGAGGGTCATGAGGGTGTTGTGAAGGACGTGGCTACAGTCCAATGTTTCACCACCGCTACGGACCTGTAGAATATGACACAGATTTTCTGTCTCTAGTCTCATTTATTCCAGATCACACCGGGCAGAACATAGCTGATGCTGGTCTGAGACAAACAATAGCTACTGGGACCTGGAGGAAAGAATCTAGTCTGGATTACCGCTGGCAGCGTTTCTCATCTTCAGGGTTAAAGGTTTCTGTATTTTTGCCTTCCTGGTTTCTCTGACTCATAAACAACTGCAGCAGCGATCTATCAACTGAATGCAAGAACACTGAATCCTCTCAGACAAGACTGCTCATCCCCTCTGCTTAAAAAAAGAAAAAGAAACGATCAGTCAGGCACACTGCCACCCTAAGTCTAACATCTCCAGGGAAGCTGCAGAGCATCCAGGAGACGCTCACTCGACCCAGGGGATAAGGGGTGAAGAGAGATTGGAACACCCCAAAGACTAATCCTCTGCCATCAGCGGCCATGAATGCCAGAGAGGCCAATCTGATATGGGTAACGAAAGTAAAGAGGAAGGAACGAGAGGTTCTCTAACAGGATGGAGAAAGTTCAGAAACTTGGTTCAAGTTTTTAAACAGCTTTCATTTTTCATGGCAAACAAGTGGATAGTTCCCAAGCAGGAAGCTAATACAGAGGACCGAGGTTGTTTCAAGTTCACCTTTCCACTTTTCCCTCAATCTTCCAGGTCTGAAGCTAAAGGCAAGTTTATTTGCACAGCACATTTTACGTACAAGACAATTCAAGGTGCTTTACATAAAACATTAAAGGCTTTACAGCGAGGTGCAGGAGGCATAAAAGGTACATTAAAACAACTTTTAAAAAAGAAATGAAAGAAATGAAATGAACACAAAAAACTAAATAAAAATAACATTAAATGCAGGAAATATAGTTCCAGTGTGGGGAATTAACACTTGTTTTGATAAAAGGCGGCAAATAGAAAAGTTTTAACCCTAATGTAAAACTGCTGAGTCAGCAGACCTGCAGTTTTCTGGGAGCTTGTTCCACATGTGAGGAGCATAGGAGCTGAACGCTGCCTCTCTATGCTGATTCTGGAAAACAGAAATTAGATTTGAACATGATGACCTGAGGGATGTGGTTGGTTCATAACGAACCAGAAGATCCTGAATTTATTTTGGTCCTAAACCATTCAGGTCTTTGTAAACCAACAGCAGGATTTTGAAGCAAATTCTTTGAGAGTCAGGAAGCCAGTGTAAAGATCTGAGGACTGGAATTATATGATCTACTTTCTTGGTCTAGTGAGGACTCGAGCAGCAGCGTTCTGGACTAACTGCATGGACTTTTTAGGGAGACCTGTAAGGACAGCATTATAGTGGTCCAGTCTACTAAAGATAGATGCAGAAATCCTGCCGAGTCATCAGTCCTTTAGTCCTCCAGATGTTCTTCAAATGATTGCAGGCTGATTTCACAACTGTCTTCATGTGATTTTAAAATTCAGGTCTGAGTTCATGACAGCTCTCAGATTTCAGTCTTGGTTGTTGTTTTTAATTTCACTGTTTGAAGCTAAAGACTGACTTTTAATCTTTCTTCCTTGGTTTCAAAAACTACTATTTCAGTTTTGTCTTCATTTAACTGAAGGAAGTTCTGGCACATCCAATCTTTAATCTGATCCACACAGCTGATCAGAGTTTGGATCGGACTGTAGTCTCCTGGTGAGATGGTTATATAGATTTGTGTATCATCAGCATAACTGTGGCAACATATTTCGTTGTTTTTCATAATTTAAGCGAGTGGCTCCAGAATAGAGCCTTGGAGAACCCCACAGATTATTTTGGTTCGCTCAGGTTTGGTTACCTATAGACACAAAGTAGTCCTTGTCTTCTAAATAGGAGTCAAACCAATTAATTGCAGAGCCAGAAAGTCTTACCCATTTTTTTTAGCTGGTCTAGTAAGATGTTGTGATCGACCATGTCAAAAGCAGCACTGAGATCCAGCAGGACTGAAATGTTTCCGCTATCTGTGCTCCGACGGATGTCATTAAGGACCTTAACAAGAGCAGTCTCAGTGCTGGGGTGTGGCTGAAAACCTGACTGGTCGACATCAGAACAGTTATTTAGCGTCAGGATGTGGTGTAGCTTCTTCTATATTCTTACTAGGAAAGGCCTGTAGCTGCTCATGAGTGACGAGTCTAGATTTTTCTTTTCAGTAGTGGCATGACGACAGCGTTTTATAGGTTCTGTTTTTAGTCTGAAAGCAGAGACGTGTTTACAATATGCAAGATATCAAAGGCCATGCATCCTAAAACATTCTTAAAAACGGCATTAAGACAGCAAGTGGTGATTTTTAGATGGCCAGTGATCTCATCCAGGATTTTAGGACTGATTGGAAAAGAATGTGTCTTGGTGTTCGTGTCTTTGAGTGGACACAGGGACGTATGTCCTGCCCCTGGCATGGAAGCACTGATTGACTGCCTGATTTTCTAAATTTTGACAGTAAAGAAAGAAGCAAACCCATCGCAGGCCTGGTAAACTAAACGCGAATTTGCGAAGCATCTTTGCAAAGAAACAATCCACCGCACGCTAATTTATAGCCTCTCGTGGTAAGTTTATTTACACATGTTGAGGTTTGTAGGTAAAACTTTTTACAGTGGGCTTAACAAACGTTTGTGTAGCACCACTTGTGCATACTGTACTGTTTAAAGTTTAGATTTTATTAAAATCTAAATAAATTCATTTATAGAAATTTAACTGTAACTATTGGAATCTGCTGGTGAACTTCATTTTCTTCAACCTTCGTTATGGCAGCTGGGTTATCCCTCAAACCACTAATAACACGTCAGCAGCACATTTTTTTATATTTTCAACAACTCATTAAGGTGCAAAAAAAATGCTCAAAATAAATCTGAACAAGAAGTCTTTAAAGGGTCACCTGATGCGGGTGAAAGCGTAGAGGAGGTACGCCGCTGTGTTGCCCCGGTCGTCCAGCATCTTATCGAAGGAGAAGACATAGTCGTTGATGCGGTTGTGGGACAAGTCGGCGTATTTGATGCAGCCAAAGGCGACAGCTCTTTGAGCCTTGGAAAGCTCCTCTGGAGTCAAAACCTGCGCGGAGAGGATTTACAACTTGGTCACATTTAATAAATCAGACACTCTTCCACATACTCAATTCCACTCTTACAACATCGAGATTGTTGTTAAATGAATGTTTTCATCAGCTTGTAATTACTAAAGGTACCGCTTCATCATCTGCTTCTATGTTAAACCAGCGTGTTTAATTTAGCTAAAACCAGTAGTAAAATTTACCAAACCTACAAACTTTTTACTGACTTGAGTCAAAACTTTCCCCCGAATCTGTGCAACGTCTTTGACACCACGGGGAGCGAAGAGGAGGATTACAATGAGTGATTTGACTGAAAAACAAAAAGCTGCAGTCAAGCAGAACATATCTGATTAAAGAGGCGACATGACACGACAGGACGAAACGAATGTGGCAAAGCACAACAAAGTGAAGAACAGCACGACTGCAGCTGAGGGACGGCTCAGTAAGTCAAAGAAAAGGACAGAAGACGACGTTGCTTCATTCTCATTCACAACAAATGTCTAAAAGAAAAAAAGAGCAAAACCGTGTTGTTTGATAAGACAATGTGGAAAGTCTGTTTTCTTTCTATTAATCTCTGAAAGCTCACCAGACCCATGACTCCTAAATGATCATTTCTATACATCAAAGTGTCGACAATCATCATTCCAATATAAAAGTTCAGCAAAACTGATAAACGTGCACATTTTCTCACATCAAGGAGAGCTCCAGGGATAGTTTGACCTCACTACAAACTACCTGAAGAGCCATTAATTATTTCTGAAAGTTGTGTTGCTTTTCACTGGAGAAGTTAAAATTCAGCTGAAGCTGGTTTGAATGGGAGGATAGAGCATTCGTTCCAGACGGTTCGTGGGAAGATATTGTGTCTTTCCGAGCTCAACGTTCAACCGGTTTAGAGGAAGACTTTCTCGTGCTACAGGCCTCTGAAGGTGAAGCGTCCAGATGTTAGCAACAGACTTTCTGAATGGTCATTCTTGGTTGCACATGTGTGTAAAGATTTTGGGTATTCAACCAATGCAAACAGACTTGGATGTAGAGCAAAGCCCACACAGAGATGAGAATAGCAAAGGCTGAGAGAAAGAGTGCATGCACAAAAATAAACAACAAACAAACAATCATTTAACTGTTAATAACATGTTGCCGAGGATCGCAAAAGGTGATGGGGAAATTGTGGAAGTGCATCCCCCCGGACATCTGTGGTGTGGACATAAAAGACTGAGTGTAAATCCAACCGGCGACCTCTGCCCTGAAAACTAGCGTGTAGAAGTACTTCAGCGTCGTGTGCTCAGAAAGTCTGGTTCGTTTGAGGAGGTGTGAATGCGGGATCAAAGAAGCAAACTCAGGTCCGTCTACGAACGCAACTCTTTGTTAGCTTCGAGTAAACCAAATTGTAGGCAGGCTACAATGCAACATGCATTGTGGGTAAACATCGTCTGCTTGTATGACAACAGACCCTGGTTTGAAGAAATGTCTAGCGGTCAGTCCTGCACTACCTAAGAGATGAGCCATTTTACTTCGTTGTCACAATAAACATGTCGATCCATGTTACAGGTTTCCATCTGGAAAGTAGTCGTAGTCACGTAGTCGTAGTCACGTACTCGTAGTCACGTAGTCGCATACAAAAAAAACGTGCACCAATATTTGCTTTCTAATCGCATCATGACCTTAATCGTAATCATATCTAATCGAGAGGCGCCAGAAGATTCCCATCCCTGGATGACAAATGCTCGTAGACGGAACATTTTCTGAGCCTGGAAATAACCAAGAAAAGATTTCATCACAAATAGAATGAAGTCTTCTTAGAGGTGCTCCTGCTGATTGTCTGCTTTACTTTCTTACAGAGGTCGTAGGGTGTTTTCTGTCAAGTTTCTTTAAAGATGTAGCAGGCAGTCGTCTGGTTTCTCTTTTACAGTTGTTCATGTTGCTTTCTCTCTTGTACATTTGTCTCCTTTTTCTTTACTTCACTCTGTCCTCGCTACCCATTTCGCTGTCAGATCCAAAATATTTTCTATCTAAAGTCCCCTGTAGAGCCTAGCTTCACTCTTTGAAATCGGCTTGTCCAGAGCAAGATACAGATACTTCTCCCACACATTTGAAAATTAAGTCCAGGTTGAGATGATTAGGAAACACTTCACAGCATCTGAAGAACGCATGAAATGATGCAAAAAAGCATTGTGTTAAGAGTAAATCCTTCAGATAATACCTGCTGCACTCACACATGCAGCCACAGACTTCTCCGTTCAGAGCTGGCTGGATAATCTCTTCATGTCCAGATGCACAATTGTAGGCATTTACATTCTCACATGCATCCCCTATGAAGGATGTTTAAAAACCTCTGTTTCTTTAGGTGCATGTGTGAAAATTAGCTTCCCACAACACAAGCTGCTGCTCTTCTCCAGGGAAACGATGCACAAAGCTGACTGAAGAGCTACTTTCTCTCAACTGAAACGTTCAGCGAGTCTTAAACCTCTATCTTGTGTTCTTAGATTGCACTCACCCCCGAGTCCTAACCCCAATACTTCCAAACTGTTTGATGTTCTTTATTTTCAGTGTGAGAAGGTTGGTCTTACTTTAGAGGATATGAAATCTCTGAATGTGTCACAATGGTTTTAAAGTACAATAAATCTTATCCAGTGGAAGCTGTGACCTACTGACTCAAGGACAAACCTTTAGTGTTTTATAAAATCTGGGCCCGTTTATTGAATATCTCTGGAGTGGAGTTCTGCAGAGATACTGGAGACCCTGGAAAGGCTTCTACACTAGTACCAAAGACTGTAGTTATGCATGGACCTAGGATAGGGATATGAGGACAGAATCTACAAGTATGGATTAACTCTGCAAGTCCAAAAATAAAAGTAATTTTTACAAGTACAAAACATTTGTCACACAGTTTACACCGACTCCAAAACCAGATTCCTCCAATCACCAAAAATCACGAAAGGAGCTCACCAAGGCCAAAACAACCATCATAGCTCCCTAAAGATAAGTTGGTTTATAGATAAAATATCTAGGAACACTTAGTGGAATTAGCTGATAGCAGAGACAGGTTTTTCCATCTCCAGATACAAACCTTTGATTATCCGTTAACTCAGTCACGATGGCTTTGGTCAGACTCTAAAGCGCTACTTTCCCACTACATAAACTCTGGAAAGCATTAATCAAGTCATCCTTACAAGCCAAAATAAAGGCTTCGTCACCTGTTGGCCCTGTTTGGCACACAGAGGATGGACATTTAAAAACGACATGGATGACAAGAGAACCAGCCCCCGAGTGTTTTAAGTGTGGTGCATTGCAGGTGTAAGCAGGGAACCTGCAAGACGAGCAGATGTTCTTGTGTTTCTGCAGGACCGTGTTGCACAGATTTATGTTGCTGTCTCAGGTGTGTAAATATGAAAGACAGTGAGGAGAGAAGATGACTGCTGACCC
>JBAMHW010000017.1:19582390-19593883 GCA_037177495.1 Rhadinocentrus ornatus | reverse complement strand
TTTTAACTCTTATTGGGGTTTTTTTTTTTTTTGTATTGTTTAGCTTTTATTGTTTTTTCTTCTATTTTCTTAGCTTCTAAGCTATTTTATGTTTTGCACTTTTGTTCAGTAAGGTGCTTCATAAACAAAGTTGGCTTGGCAAACTGTTAAATTGACTTGAATTAAATAAGTGTTTGTATTAATAAACTTGAAAACAATTACATCAGCATAAGGAAGAAGGAGGAAGAATTGTGTGGTCTCCCGACTGTGGAGCAAAAATCTTTTTCTTGAACGTCTTTCTGGGTTCACCTTACGGCCTATATTGAATATTTATCTTATCAGTGCAGAACTACACTGCCTGACCAGGAAAAAAAGTGGCCATCTGGATTTAAAAAAGTAAATAGGTAGGAGCCTCCTATTGGATAATTACTGCAGGGTGATTTTCTTCAAGCTGCAACACGTTATTTAACTCCAACTGATGCAGTGAGCAGCTTCTCATTTCTTAAACAACCATGTGGAAAGACACATCAAGTTGTTAGTCTGTTTAAGAAGGGTCAGATCATCGTCATCAAGCAAAAAACAAAACAAAAAACAAACATTTAAGGAGATGCAGAAACTACTCAAGCTGGGTTCAGAACTGTCCAGCACATTATTAAAACTAATCAGTGAAGCTAACTGGAGAAAAATGGTTTAGTTCGCTAGGGAGAATAAAGACTGGACTCTGGAGCAGTGGAAGAAGGTCATGTGGTCTGTTGAGTCCAGATTTACCCTGTTCCAGAGTGATGGAGCATCAGGGTAAGAAGAGAGGCAGATGAAGTGAAGCAGCCATCACGCCTAGTGCTGCTGTACAAGCCTGTGGAGGCAGTCTATGATCTAGGGTTGCTGCAGTTGGTCAGGTCCAGTTTCAGGTCTGGGTTCAGGCCTAGGTTCAGCAACATTGTGTGCCCAAAGAATGAGGTCAGCTGATGTCTGAATCTACTGAATGAGCAGCTTATTCCATCTTCCCTGATGGCACAGTGCCAGGATTCATGGGGCTCTGATTGTGAAAGAGTGGTTCAGGGAACAGGAGACATCATTTTCACACATGGATCGGCCACCACAGAGTCCAGACTTGAACCCCATGCAGAGTCCCTGGGATGTGCTGGAGCTTTGTGCAGTGGTCAGACTCTCCATCGTCAATACAAGATCTTGATGAAAAAGTAATGCAACACTGAAAGGAAATAAATCTTTTTTATAGAAACAATGACCCAGCAAATGCTGCTGGAATCAAAGCAAAAGGTAGTCCAACCAAAAAAATGAGAATTTGACCTTTTCTTTTGTGGCAACATTTGGTGCAAGCAGAGTTTTTAAGGTTTTAACACTTGGCAGAATCAAAGTGGTCAGAGTGTACTGGCCATACAAACCCTGAGAGAACAGTAAAAAAGAAGAACAGAGGGAACGTAGAACAAACATAAAAAAGAAGCAGTGTTAGCAGAGCAGGCTGAGATTCTTCGAGTTTGGGTTGGGGTTGTTTTAATGAGCCTGGCTTAGCAGATGGTAGACATGGGCACTGACTCAGCCAGAGAGCTGAGAGCCAGGCAAGAAGGGCCTGCAGGGAAACTTGTGTTGGCATCAATTTCCCACAATCTTCTCAGCATTAAAATCCTTATAGTTCATCTGGAAGATACTGCGTGTTTACACTGCACCTAGTGCTTTAGATGATACTTAACTGGGTCAGGTTCCGTTCTCTTACTCCTCTGTACATTTAATTTTGGATACAAACATCTTAACAGAGGGCCTAAACACAGAGGGTCAAGTTAACCTAAAGATTTCTTCCGTGGAAAAGGAAAAGAAAACATGAGCAAACAGCAGCTTTAGGAAGAAAAGTATAACTTCCCACCTCTTAACTCCCATCCTCAACCTCTTCAAGTCCAGCTGGGACTGCAGATGTAAAGTCTGTGTTGTAGCTGGAGGACTGCAGCTCGTGCTAAATTCCTCATTACAAAAAGGTTGTTGAAAGACGGTTTCTTAAGCTAAATGTCAAATAAAACATCTGTCTGGAAGAAGAAAAAGGAAAAAAAATACAGACTTCAAGCGTTGATTATCACTAAAAGCAGAATTTGATATATACAACTTCATTTTGCAATGACAGATAAAAATAATCCTACAACCAAGAAGTAAAAAGAATCGGGTTTTTCCCCGGTCTTTCTAAGGTCTGATAGGGAACAACCAATCAGAGCCAGCAAGCAATTGTGACTGGTAACAGGGGTGGGGGTTGGGCTGTTTGTTTAAGGAAAGAAGAAACCTAAAATACACTAAAACCTTTCAAGGAGAACTTGATTTGATGATGTTTAAACTTTTAAATGCACATGTACAACTTTCCACTGTTTGTTTATTGGACAACATGCCATCTAGCAAGGTACCGCAAAAAAATAAATAAAATAAAATAAAATAAAACGAATGAATGAATGGACCACTAAATGTTCTGTTTCCATGACAACTTCTATCTAATCATACTGTTCACATTTTGACATCAATCTAGTTCACTGGATCATCTAAATTCCTTTCTGACTATTTTATCTTAATGTTTAATCATTTGTCTGCAAACCATCCAAAACATTGTGGTAAAATAAATTGTTCAGGTACTTTCTAAAATATTGCCGCGTAGCTGAGAAACAAAGCGGCAACCCACAGATGAAATGTAAAGATTTGAGTTTCAGAAGCTTAAGTAGTTTTGCTCAATTATTATTATTTTATTTTTATTTTTTTTGGCACATTACCCTTAAAAAGTTTCACCATTTATCTTCTACCATGTTGTAATAATACCTTCTATGACAGGAGAAAAGGATTGTAGTTTTATTGTAAGCAGCTAAACTAAGATGTGATTTTTATTCCGTTGCCTGAAGCTTTTTATGCAGTAGCATCAACATGAGAAGCAGTCAGAACTGTCTCGGCTCAGAGTTGAGTGGTTGGTGTAAACGAGGAATTGTTCATTTTAACTGCACATGCTCCACACCCACACTGAAAAGCTGGGGAAGATTAGCATGTTTGAGCTGAGACATGAAGTCAAAGGTCAGCAGCAGATCAAGGGTTGTGATGAGTTTTTTTCTTTTTAATGATTTACAAGGCAATGGTGAACATTTAACCCCAAGTCCAAATCAGAGGCGTTTAATTTCTCTCCAGCCTCATGATGTTTTATATGCAACCATCTGGAGGAAGTTTCTGATCAGATTAAACGCTGAAATTCTTCAGACTCCTCTGGAATATCTTCCGGCATAATGGCAGACATTATTTTAGCTTGTATTATTTCAGCTTTTTATCAATAGTTTCTATCGAATGTTAAATTTTTAACAAGCAGACATTTGGTGAGTGGGACACCGTCCAGTGTGCAGCCCATTATTTCTGCCTGGAGCCTGGTTTTTGATTTATCTCGACGAGGCTTATTTTACAGTAATGACCACGTCAGCCTGCAGCGGCCAATAATTCTTGGAATGAGGCAAACTTTATTTTTCTCACCACCTCCAGACACGAGCAGGACCGAAACACCCGACACACTACTCTCATGCAGAGCTCTGACTCTTCAGCATACTTCTTTTGTTAACTAAGGTAATGGTCTTTGGTAATTATAAAAAGAAAGATGATATACACATGGATAATGAAATTATTGAATATGTAAAAGAAATAAAGTTTCTGGGAATGATCCTAGATAATAAAATTAGTTGGAAGCCTCACATCAGACAGAAAATAAAATGGCAAAAAATATCTCAATCATAAATAAATTAAGCAGGTCCTGGATTACAAATCACTTTATATTCCTTATTGTTCGCTAATATTACCTTACTTAGTATACTGTATAAAGGTCTGGGGCAACAATTATAAAATACACTTTACTCATTAATTAAAAAAAAAAAAAAAGGGCAATCCGTGTCATACATAAAGTCCGTTATCTGGATCCAAATGAGTAAAACTCCAGGACCTGGTTAATTACCACACAGCACGGATTACGTTTAAGGCTAGCAGGAACTTATTACCATACATATACAGAACCTGTTCAGCCAGAGAGATGGGAGTATCTTTTATGAGGGAACACAGTTTTTAGAAGCACCAGGAAACATTTTTGTGTCTGTGGGGTCAAACTGTGGAACAGGATGAGGCAAGAACACAGAATATTTAAGTCAGTATTTAAGGAGATGATATTTATTGGTACAGAAATGGTCTGGAATAGAATGAAGGAGCATTTCTCCTATAATTAGTTTTATAATTTTTGCTATTGTTATTGCTGTTATTATTGTTTTATTATCATTATTATTTTATTACTGAAAAACTTTATCATTATAATTGAGTATTTTAGACAATGTAACATAAGAATAATATTACTATATGTATCATTATTATTATTACTGTATTCAGTGTTGGGGTAGTTACTCTAAAAAAGTAATTTGTTACTAGTTATTCATTACTTGAGTTGAAATGAAATAACTTTACTCGTTACTGCATTTGAAAAGTAACGCCACTACTTATTACTTTACTTGGCCATAATTCACCGTGTAGACATGGACAATCATCACTGACTGTCTGCATAGTGTTTAATGGATATTGTAAACAAAACGCCAGAACAGCATGGCTGTCTGTGGGAAGAAATGGACACACGTGTCTCATAATCATTTTTCTAGTATTTTTCTAAACCTGGGCGATTCAACTATGGACAGGGGGAGCACGTCTCCTACATGAACCTGCAACTAGCAGACATGTTAATGTCTGAAACTGGACTGAACTAAATATAATGAGATTATCACCACTGACCAAAAGCCCGTATCTCCGACTCCAGCTGCATTTTTCTTTTTCCTTAGTTGGTGCACAATCCGCTACGTCACGCAAATCCATCTCTATGGCAACGTGCCGAGGCAAGCACACACACACAGGCAGCAGCATGCGTGCACCACTTAAAACAGATGAGAACTTCACACAGAGGCAAACACGGCTCGAGTAACGCGGGAAAACACGTTGCTGTAGTCCAGTAAAGTCATTTCTTTACCAATGTTTTAAGTGTAACGCACTACTTTACTTTGTTACCCAAAGAGTAATATCGTTACTGTACTTTTGTTTTTGTCATTATGTTCAAATAAACTTTAATCAATATCAATAGTTTCATCCTGACTTCAGACCTTTTCAGATGCACTTGCTTAAAAAACAAAACTATCTTAAACAACAGGGAATTTTCCAGATCGGTCGTCTCTGCATGCCTGCACATTAACGGGAAATGATGTGGTAAAGCTGAACCAGGATTATCTGTTAAACTCAGGAATCAGTAACCAGACCATCCAACCTTCAGGAGCAAGGCAGCATTCATCCTTTATTTATTTAGGCTGATCAAAAATGTTCAAATTAAGACTTTCTGCACTTTCACAAAGAGAGGTAATAACTGCATGCCTCTGTTTTGAAGTGGAAACCATCTCTGGGACGGTTGAATTCAAATTCATAGTTTATTTGTTTGTTGCGGCCCGTGGCCTATCAGGCCTGGTCATCAGTGGAGCAGCTGTGCCTCATCACTTTCCGGAGCTCCGCCCTCCTCAACCCTGATTGGCCGCCTGCCGCTCCGGAGATTCCGGAAGGAACTACTCGTGATGGACGCCTCGCGCATATAAGCGCCCCATCACCTTGATTCGAGGCAGCTGTGTACCTTGGAGACACAGTTCGCCGGTTCTGGATTTGTCTTGCTTCACCCTGTGTGGGTTCGTGTTGGCTATAGAGCTTCCTTTGACAGACTTTTGGCAACTATTGTTATTTAGTTTAATGGTGGATTTTGTGTTACTATTAGAATTATAGCTGTCCCAGCACTTTAATCGTCTGGTTGACTTTTCCTTTCTTTTGTATTAGAATAGACCGTTTAGTAAATACCTGTAAAGGACATTTTTTGTTAGTTATTGTAGACTGACGGATATGGTATATTTTGTTTTGTTGTAAGATAATTTATTTTAGTAATACTAAAGTGTGTTGTTTTCATTTTCTAGGAAGTTGTATTTGATTTTTGTTATACCATTTGAACTTTGTCCGGCCCGGTTTGTTATGGACTTCAAGACGTCATAACATCACCATACCATACTCATAACCATTTAACATGTAAATATTTTGTTTATCAGGGACAATATGAAGAGAACATATAGAACCACTGGTGAGTATTTAGCGTTATCTGACCTAAGTTTGAAGGGAAATGTCATATTTTGGCTTCATTATTTAGGAAACGTCTGTGTGTGGTGGTTTGAAAAATGTCAAGTTGCATCTTTTGAGAAATAATTAATAATATTTTTTACCTTTAGAATCCAGATTGGGAGATTAGACTCTGCATTTTACCCATCTCTAGATTCACTAGAGAGCAGTGGACCAGCTGGGGGGTTACGGGCCTTGCTCAGGGGCCCACAGTGCTTCACCTCTTTAGGAAATGTCGTCATCTACTTGTTTGGGAAACGACCACGTCACATCGTTTGGGAAACGTGTTGTTTTGAGATGATTAAAGGGCCACTGCTTTCCTTCTTTTGGTCCTCCATTTTATTCAACATTCTTCTGATGCAGCCCTGATGTCCGGATGATGTTAACTTCTCACCTTGTCTCGCTCCTTCTCCAACAGTTTGTCCATGGACCTCTTCAGCCCCTCTTCCAGCAGCTCCATTAGCCTCACCGTGTCTCCGGATCGAGTCTTAAACTTCTTCCTGAGCAAAAAAAAAGCCAAAAACAACATAAATCCCCCCCCAAAAAAACACAATCCAGGAAAGAAAGGAAATCAGGACAAAAAATTGCTGAGTTTTGTGCCGGCCTTGAGACTTGATGTCTGAACACCCGAACAGAACTTTCTAGCACAAAGTGAAGATTTACTTTCAGTCATCAATAATTACTGTGACCGCAAAAGATTAGATTACTTCTGCTTGCTTCCACCTCAGGGCAACTCATTTTGTACAATCGGGATAATCAGCTGAGTTTGAGATAAAAAAAAGATTGAACAAACCTCCCCTTTCTCTCCATTACCAGCTCGCTCTGGTTGCATTAAGCTCTTATTGTCTGGATGATCAGAAAAACAACATGATACATTTCTAATGGAGTTGAATGAAAACTTTATCGTCATTGAAACAGGTGCAACGAAATTCTTTTTCCAGTACAAACCCGTCCAAGAGTAGACAACATATAAACATAACTGAGGCAGCAGCCGTAACAGTGCGCCATGTTCAAAGATGGAAAAGATAACGGGGGAGAGTGAATGGGTGCAGTGTAGAAAAACACCTCAGTACACAAAAGCACATCTTCAGACAGTAACCGCATAAGATAGCACATGGTAGGAGGAGAGTTGGTGCACAAGGCAATTTATGCCCCATCGGGTTACTGTAGTTAAGGCCTCTGTGAAGTGTAACCTCTACCCCCTGCCTGGCACAGACACAGGGTTCAAATGATACAGTAATCACAGCCAGTTAACAACAGATCAGCAGCAGATACGGGGTCTCTTCCACACACTAGAATGCAGCTGCATTGACTGATGTGTTGGATTCAATGTGACAAAGGACAAAAGGTTCGTTTGTTCATCGTTTTATGCTTCATTGCATTGAAGTCGTTTTTATGAGACAGTAAAGATCGGGAAGATCCGACAAAACACAGTCAAGGATGCTCGGACGAGTATGTGATGGAGAAGTTTGACAACTTTGCTGAGGACGATGTTTCAGAGCTTTACTGTCACATTTATGCATCAAAAACTAAGAGGACACTGCAGCTACTTTAGCTAAAATCTCCATTAGTTAGTATTTCTGAGACCATCCGATGTGAGACGGTTTGTGCTTAACTTTCCTCTCATCGCTGACCCCGCATCACCGCAGCTCATAACACACAACATTTAAAGGAATTTAAAGAAATGCTTCATTCTTGCAGGAAAATTATGATTCTTTTATTTTATTTTAATTTTTAATAAATAAAAAAATAAATAAAGGAAAATTAGGAATAAAATAAAAAAATTTAAAAACTAACTTTTTAAATCCGTTATAGATTTTCCTTTTATGTTGTTGCTTATAAAGTAGAGAATTAAACACTTGAAATAAATTAAGTTCCAGCTGGATGCTCTAAGCTTTTCTGTGTGGACCCATTTACAACATTTACTTTTTCTAAGCACCTGGTTGCTTTATGACGTGTGCAGCCAGCGCCGCCTGGTGGACATTTGCTGTACTGCCTCATCTCTGGTGCCCATCCAACACTTTAATCTTACAGCTCCAGTTTGACCTTTTCCTGCTGAAATGACCTGCAGGTCGAAGCAGTTTTCCAGGCTTTTTAGTTTTTATGCTGAGCTAAGCAAACTGAAGTTTCCAACAAAAATCCTGTTGTTTTTTTTATTATTATCAAAAGCAAAATATTATAATTTGGTTTACAAAACAAATTACATACATATTTATAGGCTTTCCAATTGAATTACTTTGACTACTGCTTCCGATCAGCAAAAATAAAAGGTCTGAATGTGCCTCTCCACATTGCTTCCAAGTTTTCCTTTTTCTGGCATGTGAACATTGACAGTGAAGATTTCCCACTGATGTCTGTCTGCATCATTTGCTGGTAGACAGCTGTTGAAAAAAATCGAGTTTCCTTGACAATCCATTTTAATATTAATTCAAAAGGATCGACCGGTACGTCCAAAGATTAATATGTTTAATCCCCCCCGTTTAACTTTCAACCCCACTGCCGGGTCAGTGAATTCATACATGCGCGCAGGTGTGAATAAATTAAAATTAACATGGCAACTAGGCATGGACCGATATGAAAATTTTGGCTGATACTGATATTTGATTTTAATATTGTCGTTATGACCGATAGCCGATATTTACCGATGTCGATATATATATTTTGTTTTAAAAGGTTTGAGATTATCAGATTCTGTACTAAGTAAAAATGATGCAAACATTAGTTTGAGCTTCTGGATGGTAGTTTTTCAGATGACATGTTAAATTTGTGGTGTTGAATGATTTGACACGGCATCCTCCTCGCATCACTTCAACTTTGCAAATACTGCATTCTGCTCTTGGAGTATCTTATTCTGACATCGTGAAAAATTACCACAAAGATGACATTCCTTTTAGCTTCAGTTACATCCCACAATGCAGTGCTGCATCGCTGTTATATAAAATAAATATCGGCTGTGTTTTGCCTATCGGACCGATACCGATATGTTAAAGAATGACTAACATAGGCCGATACCCATATTAATGCCGATTTATCGTGCATCCCTAACGGCGACAGACACTAGCAGTATCGTCAGCCAAGCCCCGGCTTTGAAATCCCCCGAAAGAAACATGAAAAAAGATAACATAATTCAAAGTAAATAAATAAATCAGATGATCAAGAGGAGCCTTCTACCCATAGAGCTCCCTTTATTTCCTCCGGGATCATGGTCCCTATTTATATGGCGCTTTTATCCAAAGCTTTACAGTGTACATCACATTCACGCACTTATGGTGGTAGCTGCCATGCAAGGCAGCTCAACCCCGACCCATTAGGGCAATTAGGGGTTCTGTGTCTGTATGGCAACCCTCGGGTTACAAGACGACCCCTCTACCTTGCTGAGCCATGCCGCCCTTTAGCAAAGCAAATAAGTTCTGCACAAGACAGCAGCCAGACCATCATTCTGCTGCCACCATGCTGGAAGCGACAAGTTAAAACACACCCGAAACGCTCAAAGCTGCAATCAGTAAACATTTCGGGTTCAGAAAGGACAACCAGAAAGATGAGCTTGACTTTATACGGTCAACCTCAGCAACCACATGTTGCGGCATCTCATGTCCAAGCCGGCCGCAAGAGATGAACTCAAACTGTAGAACTACCAGCCAATGCTGCACGTTTTTTTTTAAATTAACTGAGGCGATTGCTTCATTTGCAAGGATATGCACCAGTCTTCAGTTGTTGAAGACCAGGCTTTAGGCGGCTAATTAATGTAACGGAACCGCACTAAGTTATGGTGTCTCACAAACGTCTTTCTGAAGAAGTGATCCCAACATGTACCCGTCAGTAAGAGAAAATGGGAAAGTAAGCATCAGTCAGCAGAGAGGGCATCACAAGTGATACCTGGACATCCATGGCTATGGGATCTTACACGAGTGTGACAGCACACAACCGACGAGGAGCGGGACCTTATTTCGTACTACAGACCACAGAAGTAGAAACCTAGCATCGTTCAGCCGGGGCAGCTAAAATGTTGACGGCAGCAATAGAGGAGTGGGGGCTGATGAGCAAAGATGCAGCCATGGTGACAAATATGGTCCGTGTGGTTGAGATAATGAGGCTAACCCACAATCGGCTGCTTCGCCCGCATCATCAACCTCTCCTCGCAAGCCGGTCTCAAACTCCCAAATATTGCACGCCTGCTTGGGAGAGTGAGGCACATCACAAGTTCTTTCTTCACAGTACAACAGCCACCCGCATTCTCAAAGAAAAACAGAGGCTACAGCAGCTGAAAGTGCACAAGCGCACAACTGACGTCGTGACCTGGTGGAACAGCGGTTTGGAAATGCTTGAACGCTTTCTGGAGCAGAACCTGCAATCTCTGCCGCTCTGCTCCCACCTGAAGTCCGCAGGAATTAAAAGGATCTGTGCAGCCTGAAAAGGGAAGACATAACAGATGCAGAAGATGTGGTCAGAGCTCTGAAGCCACTGATGTAGGAGGAAAAGTCAGCAACTCTCTCAGTGATTGCACCCCGGCATCCCTGCTGCTGGAGTTAATGACCAGGCTTCCAGAAGACTCCCGAGTTAAGGAGATCAAGAAAAACCTGAGCACAAGGTAGGCCTTTGCTGTGTATGTGTGTGTGTGAGAGAGTGTCTGAGAGGGAGAGACTATATAACTGTATATTAAAGGAAACATAATTAAAGAAAATATCCTCTTGATAGTATGAATTGATTTAAATTAGGTAAATTTAAATTTCAGGTATGTGAACCAGAAGGACCTGCTGCACGCCGCCTCGGCTGTCTCGCTTCAAAGCTCAGCCATTTCTGAGTGACGAGGAGCGAGACTGCACCTTTAGACTCCAGGTTGAAGCAGTGGGTGGGACGGAGGAAGAAGCATCTGATCTAAAAAATAAGAAGCCTTGTGGAGAAAATCCAAGCAGATCCTACCTTGTTCTTGAACTCTCTCTCACACACACACACCACTGTATACAATACAAATTAGCTTCACAATACAATTTAAAATTAGGGTGGAGGAAGAGGTGGAACCCCAACCTCCTGCACCTAACCCCCAGAAATCCAGCGCCCCGGAGTCTCTCCTTGGGGAAGCCTGCAGACCAAGAGAGGAGGGAGGAGCACAGAAAACTGGAGAAGAGGCAATAGGCGAGATCTAAAGGCGCAGGA
Source organism: Rhadinocentrus ornatus (assembly GCA_037177495.1). Classification (NCBI taxonomy): domain Eukaryota; kingdom Metazoa; phylum Chordata; class Actinopteri; order Atheriniformes; family Melanotaeniidae; genus Rhadinocentrus; species Rhadinocentrus ornatus. The sequence continues at coordinate 19,582,564 of JBAMHW010000017.1, read as the reverse complement.
CAAGCAGACCTGCAGGACAGTCCTCTGGTCTGGTGGAGGGAGAATGAAAAGAAGTTTCCTCTTCAGGCTTTAGTCCAGGGCATGTCACTGTATATGAAAATAAGTATTTGAACACCTGAGAAAATCAATGTTAATATCTGGTCCAGTAGCCTTTGTTTGCAGTTCCAGAGGTCA
>JBAMHW010000017.1:19555596-19575843 GCA_037177495.1 Rhadinocentrus ornatus | reverse complement strand
GCATGTTGGTTATATAAGGCATACATACTAATTAATATATATATATATATATATATATATATATATATATATATACACACACACACATACACACACACACCTGTACTTTAACCTACTTCTAATTTTTATCAACACGAAGTACAAAACAAGATATATTTAATTAATTTATCATTCATTTATACAATTAATTTATTTAGACTTTTTATATATTTTAATTTCCCAATTATTTAATGCTTTGTTGTATGTTTTTGGAGATTTATCTGTCTTAAAGTGGTGGTGTACAATGAATAAATTTATTTATGTTTATATTTTTTTTTTTTTTTTGCCGATTAAATCGGTAATTGTAAAGTTTTTCTGCCTAATATCAGAATCGGTATCGGCCTCAAAGAAAGTAAAAAAGAATTTGTGTGAAGGTAGTCAGAGTAGATGTGCTGCTCAGGTTTGATCACATGAGGGCGCCATTGAGCAGTGACCGTAAACCCAGACTTCTCAATAAAAAAGTTAACTGACTTTTTCCTTATAATTCTTCTGACATCAAGAGAACTGTATAAAAATCATCTGGTCGGCTGGTTGCACGTCAGCCTCACGACCTTCTATGGGCATTTCTTGGGTGTTTACCTGTAAAGTAAAACCTGCTTTAAAGGCATTATGAGCATTTCTGAGGAAGTTTTTTTCATTGCATTTCATCGTTTCATGTTCTGGTGTTTTCATCCTGCTGTGATGGAGCATGACGCCTATAACATGTGGAGAAGCTGACGGAGGAGGAGCAGAAAACGTTCAGACCATCTACATCTGTAGATTTATCAATGACGACGTGAGACAGAAGCAGGAGATTTGTGAAAAATTAAACTGAAGATGGGGACAAACCTTCTTCCTGGATGAGAGCGGTGGGGGCTGAACTCCATTCACCAGCAGGTTGCTTAGCAACTTGGACACAAACAACCTCTTCAGGTGGATGTTGATGAAACCTGAAAACAGAACGATCAGATCCCAGACTGACTCAGAAACAGAGCAACAAAAGAAAAAAGTTAATTTACTGGAAACTGGAGGAGGAACCGGAGAACTTCCTCAAAGAAGAATTACAACTTTCTGAGTTTTATTTCTTAAAAAGAAACAAATAAAAAGGAGAAATGAGACGTTACACAAAACATACCAAAGGAAAAATAAAAAAAAGATTTTAAAAAATGACTATAAAAAGAGAAAAACATGCACCAATGATAGGTGGGTGTGGCTGGACCTGAATAAATAGGCCGGCCATTTAGTGGAATTATTACAATGTTTATATAATTTTAAATAATATTCAGTGCGCCTCAGCTTTAGTCTACCTACCTCCGTCCCTAAAACCTCTTCATCCATCACGTGCCCGACCACCTACCACCACCTCATGCATGCATGCTCTAAACTGTATATATATATATATATATATATATACACACACACACACAAACATACATAAATATATATATACAGTTTAATAAATAAAAATAATTTTGTCTTCATACCAGAGTTGCTGAAGAAGCAAGTTGGCTTTTTAAACACTTGCTGTTAAACTAACAGTTTGTGTACTAAAGTCTTTTTGTTGTAAAGATAAAATCTAGACGCGACCAGCAGCTCATCTGGAGCCGAGGGAGCCAAAGGCTAATTCGGTCCTGGATTGTTTCCACTTGCACTCAAAGTTTAACGGTAGATTGGCTAAACGGTGCGTCTCCTCGACTCTGTTCATCAACAACCTGGTGTTTTTATTCAAGTTTTAGAAGGAGATCGTCGATCTAAAGAGGAATTTCTCCAGAGCTTCTTTAATGACCAAGTTGATGCAGAGCTCCTACCGGGTCCTGCGATCTCCGTTTTCTGGACGAGTTCGTTGTCTGGAAGGTTCTGGATGATCTTCTCAGCAATCTCCCTCGGGTTCACCTTTATCCCCTTCGCCTTCAGCATCTGCAGCACAACCATGAAAAAAAGCTTTTAACTTTCCCGGCGGGTGTCCATCATCGGTTCATCCGATGATTGAAAAAGAGACTGGACACAACTGGCCGGCAGGAAACCTCAAACTACTGCAAAAAAATCCTTTAAACCGAATGTAAAATATGAACTAAAAGCAGAAAACAAACACTGGAGCAGAAACAAGTCAACCCCATGTAGAAACACGGGTCTGTGGTTGGATGTGGGAGTCTGACCTGGGCCAAGGCCATGGCACTGTTGCACTGGTAGTCTCCAAACTTGGCCTGCTGGTTGGGTGTGACGGCGAGTGGCGGGTTGTCGAGCTCTGGACAAGACACCCGGATGGCCTTGCCGAAAATCTCCTGCAGGCGCTGGTTGATGTTCACCATGGCTTTGCTGCAGTGAATCGTGTCCTCCTGCAGACTCTGCAGAAACAGACTGGATGAAAATGAGGCCGATGGAGCAAAACCTTGTCAGACCAGCAGAGCTGAAAGCGAAGCTGCAGGAGATCTGAAGCCATCCTTCGCAGCAAGCTTGTTTCTTTTTAATGTCAACAATTTTTATCTTCTGTCTCAGTTTACTTGCTTCCATGTGTTCACTCTCACCACAGCCCTGACACAGCTCTGGCCAAAGTGTTAAATGACTTGGTTCTGTATATCACAGAATCCTGTTGCACAGGCTGGAAAACTGGGTTGGACTTTCTTGTGCTTAAAGGCAAAAGAAGTAGCATTGACACTAAGTGTTTCAAATCAGAACTGAAGTCGAAAGAGAAAAATGCGGAGAGCGTTCTTCCTCCCTCCCCCCCAGGTTGCCGATTTGTGAGAGGACGGCTCTTTTATATACAGTCAATAAACGACGGAGAACATAGCACCAGCAAACATCATGATTACAAGCGAAGAAGATTCACACACAGTAAAGGCGGATTTATGATTGCGAGTAGTCTGCGTGCAGCCGGCTATGGCGTTGCTGGCACAGCTGAGTTTGCTTTCGCACCCGAGCGTAGGGGGAGCGCATAGCTTTGGTGTCGTGTTGCAGTTTCTCCTCCTAACCTAAAGGTGGCAGCAGGGGTGGTATTCGCTGGTAAACTCACCAAGTCTGAGTTATTTTGATGGTTTCCTTAGGGCTGCTCGGTTATGGGAAAATTATAATCACGATTATTTTGTATGAAATAGAGATCTGGATTATCTAACACGATTAGAGAAAGAAAAAGAGCCTTTAAAAAAAGAGATAAAAATAAAGAGAAAGAGCCATTTGGAGAGAGAGAGAGAGAGGGGGGGGGGGGTCATTTTAAGCGTTGTCTGTGGTAATCCAGACTAGTTTTTTCCCACCAGGTCCCAGTAGCTATTGTTTGTCTCAGACCAGCAGATGTTCTGCCCGGTGTGATCTGGAATAAATGAGACTGGGGACATTTCATTTTCATGTTGAAATCCGCGTCATATTCGGCTCTATGGTGCCGCTTGACCACAGGTCCGTAGAGGTGGCGAAACATTGGACTGTAGCCTCGTCCTTCACAACACCCTCACGACCCTCATCATACAAGACAGGGAGAGACTCGCGATTAATAAAGTGACGAGATGGCAGCAATGCCGTTTGTCCAGAGAGTTGATGAGGTTCTTAAATCCGGGATGTTCACTGTGTTAACGGAGCGCTGGTCTTTGGCGAGAAAACAAGTTATGTTTGTTTATAACGTTCGTTATCTCTCTGTCTCTGGGAGCTGGTGGATAATTTAGTCACGACTTATAAAAATTGTACATTTTTCTATTTCCTTGTGTCGCGTCGTAATGAACGTCCACTTGAACGAGAGCAACATTTCACATGCACGAATGTCGCTTGGCTGGAGGAGGGCAACGATTTCCGCCTAATCGTGCAAGTTTCATAGAAAATTAATGGAGAAGCAGAGACGTCGCCTCCCGTGTGTCCAGCCCATAACTTAAGAGGTGTTTGCATCTGGAGTTGAATTAAACCTCCCTAGGACTGTGGGAGGAGTCTGCAGCAGTGGGAGGAGTCTGCAACAGAGCCCAGCAATGCCATTTGCAACTGAAAACAGCACAAAAGAAAACTGTGAAGGAGCAAAATAATCGGACCATTTCATTTTTATGATCGTTGAAAACCCAGATCGTAATTGTGATTACGCAGAGCCTAAGGCAGTGACGCAAACGCGTAAATCCGCCTTAAGTTGCTATGTTTTGCAATGCTAGCGCTAATTTCACACGCTAATTTACGTTAGCATAAAATAGAGTGTAAACAAAAGCTACATTAATCAACAAATTTTTCCCTTTGTCCCACTTGATAAATTGACTTGATAGTAATTTCATAAGTTTATAAGGACAAACACACTATTTACTCGGCCAGAACATCATTACTGCTGGTTCTTTTGCCGACATTAAACACCAAACGCTGCGCTGTTTAGCAACTTGGGGAGTCGCATATGATTGGTTAAGGAACCAGGAAGTAGGAAAGAGCTACACAGTGTTATTCTGTCACGTAACTCTTATTTTGAAAGGAGAAAAGCTTGACAAAGACATTGTTGATGTAGAGGACAGATTGTTTACAGGGAAGCTTCCTTTTATCCCTCGCTACAAATGAGAACATTTTAAAATGATACAGCAGAGTCTGTTTCACACACGAGATCCACGACAGTGTTGAGCGTGCAAGGTCGCATGTTGTAAATAAAAACTGGAGTCGACCTACTGTGCAGTAAAGCTTAGCAGTGACATCGGACAAACAGACAAACTCCACATGTCTGTGGTAAACCCAAAAGCAGGCACCTCGGACAGAAGGACTAGCAGGTGGTCCCATAGTTTGCTGTAAATGCCCGAGAACGCTGTCGGTAAAGTAGTGACGAGAAAACAACTCATACCGTGGCTCCAGGTGCTCCAGGAGACGGCGAAATCCAACGTTTGCAACCACAGAAAGCGGCTGGTCATTCAGTGTGATAAATTCAGCTATCTTGGCTGTGATATTTTTGGCATTTTCGCTGTCCTTAGGCAACTAAGTATCTTTCAGTGTCGGCTGACTCAGGGTTTTTGTCTTTGTCGCTGCAGAGGACTCCGAATATTGGGCATGGTATTTGTTTTTCAGGTGGCGTATCATATTCGTAGTGTTGAATGCAGCTCTGTCCTTTCCACCGTGGGAAATGCCAAATTTGCACACATTATAAGTAGCAGTTGCACTGCCTTCGTTGTCCAGTTTAAAATGCCTCCAAACTGCAGACAATTTTTGCTGTACCGATGTGCCCCGTTTTCCTGTGTTAACCCAAATAAAATGTCTGAATTCCTCGCCTGCCGTAAATTGTGTGACATTACGATGTTTCCGTCTTTGCAACAATTATAATAATATAGTGGAATTTGTTCATTGTCATTCCGTCTGACAATCTCTTTGTACTTCAAAGATAATTAAAGCGTGAACACGGTAGTGCTTGTTGTTTTATAAGGTTAAATCCAATCATTTCCACCGATTACTTTCATTTGAAATTCAGGTCCAGATTCCGATCATGTAATCGGATCGGGCCATCCCTAATTAAGTTATTTTATCAGATTTTTGGACACCCTTTAAATGATTATGTCCTAATTATCTTCTATTATATAAAGCACATTTAACTGGTTTTATGTCTGTCATGCTATAAAATAAACTTGCCTTGTTGACATCTAACAGAACTTGGCAAAGATCCTGACTATTTTGCAGCTTGTCGCTGACTGACTCGCACAACATCGACTATCACTCACCCTCTTCAGGACGTTGAGGCGATACTTCAGTTTGGTGTTCTCCTCTCGCAGCTCATCCAATCGCGATGACGGACTCAGATTCTGTGGGTTTTTCAGACTCTCGATCTCAGCAGACAAACTACGGATCTCCCGCTCCTGGAGAACAACAAGTAAATAAAAAAAGAGCCTATGTAGTTTACACGAGTCAATCCACAATTGCAGAGTTCAGAGTTCGTTCTGGTAGGTTATAAAGTACCCTGATAATAAATCAGGTTAAACTGTACATCAAAATGAAACCAAAAGTATTTTCCTCAATATCAGTAAAACAATATATTAATCAATAAATCAAACATTAACAGATTGCAGCTCATCAAAAAAGTACATGCTGCATCTTCAAAGATATAAAATTAAACATTTACTGTTACAAAAAACGTTTTAGTATATCATCTGGACCATATCTAGTCTTCAGTTTTGCAGTTCTACAGTGGTTTTACAGCTAAAATCAGGATAATAAAGCCAGTTTTTAGCTGGAAAAATAAAAAAAAATCCTTGGTGAGCGCACCAGAGGTCGCCACAGCGCACTTTAACAACCTCAACTTAATTAATTCCGAACTATGAAGTTTCACGATTGTGCTAAACAAATAAATATTTTCAGAAATAAATGCGTACATCAAAAACACTGTTGTTATAGTCTAACAAATTGTAGAGGTAAAAAAGACCAACAGTGAGTTAACACTAAAAACCTCTTCATAACACTATTTTCACGTAGCATGGCACCAAAATCAGAGAATGACAAACTTTTTATACTTTCACAAATATAAACCGCGTGAAATGTAAGCCGAATGTGACATTAAATCATAAATATTTAGTAAATTAAGTTTATTTTTCATGAATTATCATTTCTGTGTAATAATAGTTGAAAACGCATTCAAAATGTTATTTCTTCAATGAAGTTTGGAGCAGTGTGACGTTTAGCCATCACACTGACGCCGGTGCAACTAATCACACGTTTAGCCATGTAGCTAATGTTAGCCGTGCCTTCCATAAACCGGCGTCTGACCTGCTGTTGTAGCCGGGATGTGTACTCGGTTAGTGGGTCCCCCATCTTTCTGAAACGCCGGGGGGGAAGTTATTCTGTCGGCTGAGGTCAGAATCTCGTGGCTGATGAAACAAACTGCGATAGGAGGAAGAAGTTCACAACTTTACAGTCCATTTCCGGCGCGGCGGATACTTCTTCGTAGGCTTTATAACATGGATGCTTAAAGCTGTACAGCGCCACCTATCGCCACCCATTTGAAGTTTAGTGTAGTACTCAAGGAGCTAATTTATAGTTTTGCTACTAATCTTTAGTTTTTCCCTCTATTAACTACATGTAATTACTAGTCTTTTCTATTTAAGATTGTTTAATTATCAGCTAATAAAATGTAACACTGTCAAGCATTATTTTGTTTTTTAGCTGGTTTAAGTGTTTCTGAAACAAATGATCTCCAGGTTATTTACAAAAACAGAAATAACAAAGTAGGCACAAAATTTATTAATACTACTACTACTACTACTACTAATAATAATAATAATAATAATAATAATTAATAAATACAAATGATCAAGCTGTCCAACAATGTAAACTTGTCATAAATAATGTATTTTGTCTTACATGACCGTGTTCGTGGCTCACTATTAGATATTAACTAACTTGACCGCAGAGAAGTATGGAGGACCGAAAATGCCAAAGTAAAAGATATATACTAAAAAAATGTGCCGATAAATTATTCAGTAAATAAATAAATAAAATCTTTAGGATAATTGTATAATGTGACAATAATTCATATTTGTATTGTAATTTTCAACTGTTTAATTTAACATTGTATGAATTTATTTATTTTATAAATTACTTAATAGAAAGTCTTTTGTTTTTTTATTAGTATTTTTGCATATTTTATTGGCACATGAATGAGTTTATTGAGCCAATTAAATTATGCCGCATTTATTAACTTGACTTTTTTTGCCAGGTCACAACCGAATCAAACCCTTACCTAAACCTCTGGCACCACTTCGGATAAAAAGATGAACTCAAACAATACAACAAGAAATCTTCATACTCACTACCGAGCATGTTGGCTGCCTGAAAATCGCCTGAGATGCAAAACCTAGCATCAAAACAATAATTTAGATCATCTTTTTCATCAGCAAATACGTCTTTGTTCAGTATTTTTGTAAATTCTACTAGAACAAATATCAACTGTGACTCAGAATAGAGCCACTGATTATTTAGTCTGTTTGGTTTATTTAGTTGTATAAAATTCAGACACATTTGAGTACTGATCTGACCAAGACACAAAGTTAAGCTCTGTATGAGACCAGAGTCCCCAGTGAGACAGTAATATAGAGCCGAGTGTCATCAGCATAATTATGATCAGATACTTTGTTTCCATGATCAGAGCTAGTGGGAGCATGTAGATTCTGAAAAATAGGGGCTCTAATCTTGTTTGAGTAGATCTATAACTACAAACTGATACGAAGAAGCAGAAAGTTAGATTCAAACCAGTATGGAGATTCCCACTCAATTTTCCAGTTAAACAGGTTTTAAAGACTGTAAATATTCTGGTGTGACCGAATATCTGACTGCAAGACAAAAAATAAATAAATTGTTAAATGCAAAGAAACTTTTTTCAGATATTTTTGAGCTATTCGTGCCAACATCCAGATTACGGCCCAAAGGTGTTTTCGTTCTGGGGATTGTTTTGGTTTGACACGTGGTATCAGCTTGCTTTGGCCCCAAACTGGCAAAGTGGAGTAGTGATTAATCCTTATGTATGATTACGTGACCCTGATTTGGGTCGGAACTGGGTATTCTATGAAGCTGGATTAAGGGAAAGCCGGGCTTATCTTGATAAATCTGGCTCATTTAAGAGAGAGTTCCGTTCCATCAGTGTGGCTTATATGAACGCCCGATGAGTAACCATGGTAACTTATGCACCAGAACTAACCTGCTCGGGGGCCGGCTAACGTTCAAGCTTAGCTCAGCTGTGTCTCAAAAGTCTGATACAGACTCCCTAAAGAAAGCTCCACCTGGTAGATGCTGCACTCCCACCGCTCATTCTTGTATAAAAGTAACAAAAGAAAAAAACACTTTATCACTACTTTGACTGTATGAATAATCAATAAATCTGCCAATGCAACCAAAGAAACGCAACTATACAAGTACTGAACATGAAATTAAATGAAAAAGAACATGGTATTCATTAAAACTATTTATTACTTTGTTAACCACCCGAGCTAAACTGCCTCTGGTTGTCAAAGTGGATAGAAACAGGGTTCCTTTTTGGTTACCATGACTTGGCCTTTCATTAATGATCCTGCAGAGGGCGCACGCTTCATTTAAAGGGCATTCCGGCCACCAGCCGCACAGGTTTTCAGGGGGACGACCCATACCAGCATCAGTGGCCTCTGAGGTCTTGGTAGCTACAGTTCAACAAATTTACAGCTCAGCACGCTTTGAACAAACACATTTCTTTAAAGACAGCCTACCACTCTGAAATATGTTCTTGTACTTTATTTTCACCTGCGGCAAGTGCACTTTGGGCTGTTAAGATTGCTTCTGTTGAGATGTAACATTGCAGAATTAATGCACACACACACACACGTGCATGCATACAACAATATACTATTAAAATATGATGCATATTGATTATTAAGTTATTAATAAACTAAGCAGGGCCAGTACATCTTATACAGCAGTGACGTGCTGTCAGGAGAGGCAGGCAGTACTCTGCCTCACCTCAAGGGGGTGTAGTTGCATGCTGTTAGATGAATAGTGAAATAAGTAGCTCTTTTTACTTCTTACAATAGTAAATCTTGACTCTAGAGAAGTCAGTGCTTCACCAGCCATGAACCCCACCACACGTCACTGGTCCCCATCAGCATTCTTTGTTCAGCTGCAGAGAAAATGGCAGCTCTCGACTTGCTCTCTTTTCCACCATCCACTCGTCAGGTCTTCCTACGTTCCTCATGACCTCCCACATAGCCAGGCTATGGTGGCCTTGCTTGGATCAGCCTCAATAAGATGCAGCTGAAATGTGTTAGTGGAACGGCTTGAGCCTCAATTCAGAGATGGTGTTAGTTCCTGATGCCTGGCTTTCTGTAGCTACGCTGGTGGAACGCCTCCCTGGACTAATGTCACCAGAGAATGAAGGGCACAACGTACATTCCTCATGGTTGTAATTCAGTAAAAGAAGTTGTTCTAACTGAAAACAAACTCAAAGAGAGAGCGAGAGTCTTTTGGAGTATCTGGAATATAAAAAACACAACAAAAGCAAACACGTAAAAGAGAAAAACTTTTTATTTGTTGTGAAACTACAAAACATACTGTTTGTTTTTGTTTTGCTTTTTTGTGCTGGTGAAATATTTACAACTCTTGTTGACAGTACAGTGCCCGAGAATAAAATTCACAGTTTTTGGGACCTTTGATAAAAAAACTAAAAAAACAAAACATAAAAGCACACCCAAATCACAAAAGTGTAATAAATACATGCTGTAAGTTTCTCATACCTTCTGCAAACACACCACCAGGTTCATCAGCAGTCGTAATACAGATTCATCAGAAAATTTATAATAATAAAGGAGGGAAAAAAATACACAACCTACATGATGAACAATCATTTGGGACTAATATTTTTTTTGTTTTACCTACATTCCTTCATCCAGATCTGGTTTTAAACAAGACTTTTGGATTTAGACGTTAATCAGCTGAGTCCTATTCTTTCATCTATCTGCTCTACACACTGATCGCGTTTACCAAAACGAAGGTTTCTCTACATCTTCTCTCACATCTGACGAAGGTGGTCGTTTAAGAAAAAATGACCAAAGGCACACACTGCTGCCTAAATCCAAAATGGAGGAACCCTCAGTCCTGCCAGGAGGTCGTGCCACCACCAGCTTTTATCATCATTAACCTGATCGATATCAACCTGAACGGTCCAATTACAATTTAGATGTTGTGATTATGCTGTTTACATTGAAAACAGAGCAAAAAAAGAAAGACGGCGATGTATGAACCTCAATTTGAGTTTGTGGGATAAAGTGGGGAAAAAATCCTTCATGTTTGTTTGTAGGTTTCAAAGGCAAAAAACTATCTGATCCAAAGTTTTATTAGATATAAAAAAAGTTAAATATTTGACATTTTTGGTGAGGTAAACTCAGAAATGTAGCTGCATATTGTCACCAGAGGGGGGCAGTACAAGCTACATTGTAATTCAGTAAAAGAATTAGTTGATTTAACTGGAACAAACCTTTAAAGAGGAAAATAAAACAACTGTGGTGGACATCCAAAGAAGGAAAACGGAATTTATTATATTATATATTCCAAGAGATTATAATATATAATATCTGGGATATTATCTATTATATATGTAGAAGACATGTAGGGTTTATGGTTTGTCGGCAAAGACTAGAAACAGAAGGCGAGTCCCATCGTTTTAAACTTTAGTGTGATTCACCGAAGTGTTTGCATCCACCCGAATGTGTAAAAGTCTTCTTAGCAAGTGTAGAAACATTTTTCTTTTTTTTTAAATTTCCATTCATCCTTTTAAACTCAAATCAAACTCATGTAAGTGTTGTCACAGATTTTACTGTCATGCATACTGACCGTGGCTTCCGTTAACTAAAGAAAAAAAGGCCCACTCATATCGAGAAAAAAAGTTTGCACTCGAACGTTTCGCTGCAGGTCCAGAACCTCACTGACCGACTGGAAGAATTTAAAGTGCCACATGTTCAATGGCAAACCGTTCACCCTTCAGCCTGTTACTGATCCTCCGCCGTCAACAAAAACTGGATCCATCAGTCTGCTTAATTCAAGGCCCACCTTCGTCTCACCTTGCAGTCCCATAACAACCTCTTACACCATGATACCTACAACACCTTCCTGCGTTTCCATGAAATGACTACAAGCCCAAAACCACAAGTATCTTTAGCTTTAAAGGTGTAATTTCCATTCAAACCTCACAGATTATAAATGTGCGTCATGTTTTTTAACGTGGGTGAGGGTGTGGTTGCCACAGCTGATTAGACAAATCGTTTATTTCCACATCCAGCTGGATTTTAACTCTCAATTTGCTCTATTTCGGGTCTAGAACCAACCTTTGAGGGAAATCTGTAGCACTGTAGCTACTAAATGTTCGTACAAACAAAAACAGTATCATGCGCTGTAAAACCAAAACAAGTGAGCTGAAAGACACTTGAAGAGGTGCAACAATAGTAAGTGTAAAACACAGGGGAATAAACGGTGATATGTTCGGTCATGCTGGTGCACCACGCTGGTGTCCAGTTAAAAGACACTGATATGTTTCTGAAGTATCTAGTAGGGAAGTCTGATTGAGTGTTCATGATCAGCACAGGAGCCAGCCAATCACAGAAGAGTGCTGGACTTCTGTCTTCCTATTGGCTGACTAGTCTTCTTTCTTAATGTCACTTCCAGTCTAACAATCATACAATCAGTAATAAGTTCACAGTCATGCAAAATACACTTAAACAATCACTGTGTTCGTCAATCATTCCAGGGTGAGGCAAAGGTTTCTGGATTTTCTCCTGCCCAAAAACCCACATCAAGTTTATTTTTTTGTTGTTTTTTTAAAACTTATATTCTCAAGTTTCTTAAAGTGCAGACTATCCGATCAGCTACCTGAGTGTTAGTGGGGCTAGTGTCATTTCTACACATTTCAATAAGGTGTTTAGAACTAGTAAGAGACAATAATGTGGATGTTTTAGGTTGGATTAATGAAGAGCTGTTCTTCCTACTAATGTTCATAAAAGCAAAGACAGACTCAAGTATTCCTCTCTGAGATGTGTAGTGTTTTGTGCAGGTTTGAAATAACCAGTTATAATCCTTCAGATTTCAGTGTTTATGGCGACACCTGTGGCCATAGATGGGAACTGCACGCGTTTCCACACGACGCTCACATAAATCATTGCAGATTTATTTAAAAATTAGATTTCCTCCGTGCAGAAATACAATAGTTTTCTGAAATATTTCCTGCAAGATTTGTAAAAACAAAACTATAAAGATGCCACAGTACAGATTAGATGTTTTTTTTCTGTCAAGTGAACCACAACCAGGTTCAGGTTGGCTAAAACGGCTTAAAAAACACAGAATCTAAGGTTTCAGCTCAAAGTAGCATTTTAATTCTTTAGCTGGACGTTTCATCCTGAAATGCTCCGGGATTTGTAGTTTTTCTTTTTTAAAAGACTACAAATCTAAAGGATTATAACTCTTCTACAGATTGTTAAACACAAAGTTTTACATTCGTTTTATTTACATCCATGAAACAAAGTGTTTCATTGTGTGCTTTTATGAGTAGAAAGTTAAAATGTAGAAGTTAAATGTAAGGTTTAGATATTTATTTCATTTCACCGTTGGCTTAGATTTAACTTCAGTACCATTTTTATTTATTTTGTGCTATCAATGTACATATTTGTGCGGTTTTAGTTGTGTGACGGTGTGTATTTTGCTGGAATGATCTGAAACAGCTAAGCGCTTATAAACAGCCGGTTAGTAACAGAAACAAAACAGCAGAATGAAATAATACAAGATCTTTAGCGGCACTATCTCTAGTTTACAAACTATCCACATTAGAAATGCCGAGCTCTGGTAAAACTTTTGTTTTCTGATTCTTCATGACACCACCGAGCGCTCGCTTCATCGTGTGGGAGCAGCAGGCCGAGACTCGGGAGGGGAAATACTTTGAAATGCTCTACACGTCGTCAGCCGGCAGGTTGGGGATGCAGGTCTTCGCTCGAGTGAAGAACGCCATCTTCTCTCTGAAATCACACGGTGGACAGTCAGGACACGTCTTCATCTTTTAGGAATGCTGTAACACAGAGGTTCCCAAACCTTTTCTGCTGGACCCCCTTTTCATTGAAACAATAATGTCAAGCCCCCCTGATCCCAGTACCACACGCCCCCAAAAGCTTAAAAGAAACGTACGAAGAAATAGTTTTGACTTTATTGGCTGCTTCTTCGTTAACTACAGTGAAAACCAGGTCAGTGGCAGAAGGAACCATCAACTCTTCTGCTTTAGTGTGACGTTGTTTAAACCAGGAAACTGCAAACTACTTCAGGTGAGTTGAGCTTTCAATAAGACAGATGCTGCTTTATCTCTGCTATATATAATAGGTGAGTATATATATGTGTGCAGGATGATGATGATGATGAAGAGTCCCCGAGTAGTGTTATTACTTCTTTGGCTTCATCCGGTCAGATGCTGATATTTTGAGACATACAACACGCCGTGGTTTGTCTTCATCACCACCATTGACCTTTACCTGGTCCGGTCTGGGGATGCAAGATAAGCCTGATCATATTTTCTTCTCTCGTGTTTTTTGGTGACTGGAATCTCTGTTCTGGATTCATCATTGTTTGCATATTGTTACTTTTACAAATTTGTCCATGTTTTACTGGAAGTGTAAAACTATAAGTTTTATTTAGCCTTGCTGTGCCCCCCTCTGTTATGGCGCCCCCCAGTTTAGGAACCACTGCTGTAACAGAAGCGGATGGATCTCCTACCTGAAGGTCTGGACCTCGGGGACCTCTTTCCGGCTCTGTCCACGGATCTTGTGGACGTCCTTGGCTGCGGCCCTCATCATCTTCTCCACCCGCTTCTCCTGCAGCTGCTCCTCCCGAGTCTGAGCCGGAAAGGAGACGTTACAGCCTCAGCGGACGACAGACGCTGAACTGGTGGCTGGATTTGGAACTGGTTTCCGGGTCACCCACCTGTTTCTCGGCCTGCTTGAGGAGGAGCCGGAAGTGTTCGTCCTCTTGGACCCAGGTGGGCAGCTCTCTCTGGCCCTGCTGCCTCGCCGTCTCCAGCTGCGACTTCAGCTCGCGCAGAACCCGAAGCTCCTGCACCAGCCGGGTCTGCCGCGTTCGAGACACCTGCAGGTCCAACTCCAGGTCCAGGGAGGTGCGAAGCAGACCGTCCAGGCCTTTGACCTGCACAGGAGGCTGCAGGGAGGACAACAAGGACAGTTGCATCTGTAATTTTTATAATAACATAAGTTTTATAAACTGAACAGCTCAAAGTTTCAAGACATTTTTCCTGTTTTTATATTTAAAAAAATCCATGTGGAAGCTGGAGCTTTTAATCCCAGTCAGCCTGCAGACACGATGTTTCCAGGAACAGCAACCGATCTCAGAACTTCACACAGTCCAACTCAACACAAATCATAGTATATCATATCAGGTACTCATTCCACCATCTTTCACCTCTTACTCTTATATCTTTTACTCTTGTTTGTTTAAATTGTTCCACAAACTGAGACGAGACACAAATGCTCCTGTAATGTGGTTTCCTGAAGATCGCTCTACTTCCCAATGAATAATAACTCTCTCTTTTCTAAATATATTTCCTGGCAACGGGTTTTGATTAGGTTTAAATCATTGTAAGTGAAATGTAATCAACTATTTCATGAAATGTCGACAGTTTTTGATGCACAAATAACTGATGAATCTCTGTGTCTACTCCTGGTAATGATCCTTATTGTTCTTTTCTCTAATATAAAACGTGGCTGTGTAAATGTTTTACACATGAACTGAGTTATGTAGAAGATAGAAAACTCTTTGGCACCGAAACAAACACACAACAGAAACTATATCCATGTTTTTCTAGTCATTTCTGCTACTATTTACCTGCTTTCCTCACTAAACTTTCTTGAAAACAAATGAATTACTATCAGCAAATAATGTGCCACTGTCGAGCGTCCGTGCTGGCAGAGCACTCGTGTAATACTCTTTTTTAACAGTAGGTGGCAGCAGGTAGCTAACTGCCTTTTACCTACAAGAGAACTTGTGAAGCATGGATGCAACAGGTAGCGGTAGTCCAACTGGAATCTGGACAAAATTAAGATCCAGATGAAGGCCCTAGTATGAGTGGAGGTCAAAAGAAAGCAAAGTCTCTGGCGCAAGGCATTTGGATTTACTTTCACCGGGGATGCAACGACCCCGACTCCGTCGTGCTTGGTGTGTGGTGAAAAGCTGTCCAACAGTGCTACGCTCCCAAGTAAGCCTAAACGCCATCTTCCAACAAAACACCTTCGCTTCAAGACAAGAATGCAGACTATTTTGTTTGCCTGTGTAAACAAACGGAGAAGCCGCCACTTTCATGAGAAAAACCACAAAGGTGAATGAGAGCCCTTGAAGCTACCATGTTGCTCAACTTGTAGCTAAATCAAAAAAGCCCCACTGTGGCAGAAACAAAGCCTTGTAAAGGAGATGCTCGGACCCAAAGTCCCTCTCTCAGTCGTATTGATGACATGTCTGCAGACATCGAAAGTGTGGTTTTGGAAAAGATTCGCGTCAATAAGAAGTTTGGATTGACACGTGAGGAGTCTCCTGAAATCAGTGGACATGCCCAACTGTTGGCCAATGTGCGTTTTGTGGATGGAGAATCAGAGAAAACTTCCTATTTTGCAAGACATTGCCAGAAAAAACAACAGGAGATGAAATTTTCCGGGTCACATCAGAATATCTTGAAAAAGAAGGACTTCAGTGGGAAAACTGCACGGGTGTCTGCACTGATGGAGCTGCAGCCATGGTCGGGTGCACCGGGCTTCGTAAGGAGAGTGAAGGATATCCTTCACGCATTGTTTTTTACACTGTGAAGCCCTCGTAGCCGAGACCTTACCAGACCTAGTTCCAGTGGTGGATGATGTGCACATGGCAAACTTTGTAAAGTCACGACCTGTGAAAAGTCCCATATTTGCAACTTTGCGTGAGGAAATGGGGGCGGAGCATAAGGCCTTGTTTCATACGGAGGTCCGATGGGTGTCGTGCGGCAAGGTGCTGTTCCGTGTGTGAAAGCTGCGGGAGGAACTTCTGACAAATGAGAGGTCCCATTTGGCAAAGCAGCTTGCAAGTACAGAGTGGTGCACAAGGCTGGCCCACCTGGCGGAACTGAATGACGTGAATACACGAATGCGAGCGGGAATGAAAACCTGCTTACAAGTCTAGATAAAACAAACGTGCACCACTGGCAACAACAAATGTTCCCTCTCACCAAGACACGGCGCGATGCTAACACTGCTGCATTGTGTGAAATAATAGATTTTATTTCTCTTCAGCCTTCACTGAAGGCCGTGACTGGGTCAGAGACCCATAAAGCTCAGCATCAGTAGTTGGAAAGGACGTGACTTTACAGGAGCAGGAGGAACTAACTTAAGCTTTGCTGGTCTACCTTTGGACAGTTTTTGGCCAAGGGGTTCCCCACTCCGGCAAACAAAAACATATGTGTGTGAGGTGAGCTTTCCAAGCCTGACTGCTATAAAAACGACTGAGAGCTGATGAAGAAGAGCTTCTATGCGTCTTTCTTCGCTTCCCGCCAGGCTTTCAGCTCTGTGTCCACCCAAGCAGACGCAGGTTTCACACTGAGTAGAAATATAAAAACATTCCTATACAAGACACTGATGAGAATGACTGACTTCATATGGTTAACGAAGGCTGCGGAGTTTAATTTTTTAACATTTTCAACTGGTCGTGGTTTAAAAAAAGGTTGAAAAACTGGTTTAAATAATAAACAGAAGCCTGAACTCTGTTGATTCAAGCAGTTTGCTCTTCCTCTTTTACCTCGTCAATATTTCCTGTCTCCCTGCTTCCTGACAGTTTAGTAACGAAGCCACATTCAGTCGTCTGCTCCCGTTGGAAGGACGATGAAGAAGCTTCGCTTGCTCGACATGACGTTTAGCGCAGCTCTGTTATTAACCCCTCGCGTTTCAGGCACGCAGAGCTGCTGCTGACGTCGTTCCAGCTGCACAACTTCCTGTTTTCAGGGGTTTAAAACCCGTGCGGAGTAATCCGGGACAAAGCCCAGAAGTCTGAGATCAGATTTAAACCACCGGGCTGGAAACGGCCCCCGACACCACAAAGGAGGATCGTTTTTACAATTAATAAATTAATAAATAAATGTTAGTAAATAAAGCAGGTCTGTTAAATAAATACTGAAACAAATAAAATAATTTAATTTAAATACATTTTTTAAATAATAATAAAAAGCTTTTTTTTTTTACTTTTTGAAAATTAACTTTAGTTGTTTTTTTTTGTTTGTGTATATAAATAAAGTTTTATTTATATCTGGCCTTTTTTTTTTTTTTTACTTTTTCTGCTGTGTTTTTATACTTGAAGGATTCCTGCTGGCGTATAATACATAGATTATATAAACTTTATAATTTTACTGACTCATTTATTCATTTTAGCATTTCTTTTAGTTTTGATTAATATTGAACAAATTGTAAATATATTGATTTCAATAAAATTTGGGCCTCGCCAAAGAAAACCTCCACTAACAAATAAATTAATAAGTAATGAATAAAAATGAATAAATGAACATATAAATGAATTAAAGAATAAATAAAAATAGACAAATGAAAGAAAATTAATTACTGAGTAAATAAATGAACACAAAAAGAAAATAAGTTAAAATAAAAAAAAGATTATTTTTCAAACGAATGGATAAAAAAAGCAAATAAACTAATTAATGAGTAAATAAATAGATCGAATAAGAACAAATTAATAGTTTATTACCATGAAAAAGAACAGATAAAATAAAAAAAAATAGAAAAATTCTAAATAAGCCTGGAAACTGAAATCTGTTGTTTAACTATCATGTTAATAAAATCAGAGTTTTGTTTGAATAAATGTGAGAAAAAGAATAAATTTAGAAGTCTCAGTATCTCATATTTAGACTAAAACAATAAACAACTTGTTTTGTGGGATTATAAAATACTTTGAAAGGAAAACATTTAGAGTAAATGTAAATAAAGTGAGATTTCACTCAGTTCCGGCCTCTAGTCTGAATGTTATTTAGGAAATAATCCTTTTAGTAAATTAGAGTAAAGATGGAATTTATGGTTTTATTAATTTTTTATTTTGTGAAATTTGTGCTAAAATAGTTTTTACTGTAAAATAAAGTCCTAACGATTGATTAATGAACTTCTCTTGATAAACGACGTTAGATGTTCCTTCTACTTTAGAAGTCAGCGAGGCGTTTTGCCGTGCGGTGCCTTTGCTGCGTGTCTCGGAGGTAAAAGCAGGATG
Source organism: Rhadinocentrus ornatus (assembly GCA_037177495.1). Lineage (NCBI taxonomy): Eukaryota > Metazoa > Chordata > Actinopteri > Atheriniformes > Melanotaeniidae > Rhadinocentrus > Rhadinocentrus ornatus. The sequence continues at coordinate 19,557,123 of JBAMHW010000017.1, read as the reverse complement.
TCTAAGCTCGGTCCCGCACGCCGAGGAATCCTGCATCCACCTGATCTGCAGCGAGAAGCCGGTCTCTACCTTCTTCATGCGCATGCTCCGTCTCTCCGAGGCGTTCCTGACAAACGGAGACTTCTTGGAGAGCGTGGAGCTGTCGCTGTCGCTGCGGTTAATCTGCAAAGACGAAGAAGAAGAATGAGCCCCGGTGGGAAAACGGCCGGAGTTTCCACTCTGCTGATGTGGGTGGGTTTCTGTTACCCTGCAGATGTACTGGCTCTGAGGTCCAGGGGAGAAGGTCTTGGAGCGGATGATGGTGTTGCCCCTCATGAAGGGGGCCTGCTGGTGGACGTCCGGACGCCGCTCCTTGGGCCGAACCACAGAGCAGTGTTGGGACGGCGACATGCCGTCCATGCTGGTCTCCTTGTTGACCTGAGCAGAGGAGACCAACAGATGAAAACTTCTAATATTTCAGATTTTAAAGCTTCACGTTTCTGGAATTAAACACCAACCTTCTCTGTAATGGATGCTGCTGTCAGAGGAGCTTTGACCACCTTCTTCTCCTCCTTCTCATCCTCTTCCTCAGCCTCCCACTGGTTGCTCTCAGAATAAAACTCCTCCTCTTCCTTCTGAGGGCCCACCTCCTCCACGCCGTTTCCTCCGTCATCATCGAACACGTCCACCTCCAGAGGCTCGCCGTGCCTGACAACGGACAACAAACATCCTCATTCCTGACTTCAGATTAAAAGCTGCTGCTGTTCCACCTGGATCAGGAGGCTTTTCTCTTTGAGATCAGATTTCTTTTGTTTCATACTCAAACATCGTGCTGCTCAGAAAGCCCCTTCTTTCAAAAAATATTTTAAACTCTGACATGTCGCATGGTACCGTACGATTCAGCAGCATGCCCGTAACAAACATCGTGCACCATTAACAGCTCTGAAGTAAATAAACGGAGCAGTGAGAGCCGGGACGTGTAGACGGCCGCCAACACGAACACGATTATGTGAATCCAGAACCAAAGTAAAACATGTAAATGTTCATCTCCTAAAAGAAAACCACACTACATTCGGTGAAAATGAGAGAATAACAGCTCAGTTCATATAGAAATGAGTAAAGTAATCCCAGGAACGAGTAAAGTAATCCTAGGAACGAGTAAAGTAATCCTAGGAACGAGTAAAGGAATCCAAGGAATGAGTAAAGGAATCCTAGGAATGAGTAAAGTAATCATGGGAATGAGTAAAGGAATCCTAGGAATGAGTAAAGTAATCATGGGAATGAGTAAAGTAATCCTAGGAATGAGTAAAGTAATCCTAGGAATGAGTAGAGTAATCATGGGAATGAGTAAAGTAATCCTAGGAATGAGTAAAGTAATCCTAGGAATGAGTAAAGTAATCATGGGAATGAGTAAAGTAATCCTAGGAACGAGTAAAGTAATCCTAGGAACGAGTAAAGTAATCCTAGGAACGAGTAAAGGAATCCTAGGAATGAGTAAAGGAATCCTAGAAATAAGTAAAGTAATCCTAGGAATGAGTAGAGTAATCA
>JBAMHW010000017.1:19511952-19523602 GCA_037177495.1 Rhadinocentrus ornatus | reverse complement strand
ATCTGGGAACGCTGGATAGTCTGACAGCGTAGCAGGATGTATGTGAATAATCTGGGAACGCTGGATAGTCTGACAGCCTAGCAGACAGATTGTGTCTGCAGTATCGGCTAAGAGGATTCGTTTCTGTTGGACTCCTGATCACAGAAGCTGTGAAATAAACCTGTCATGCTCAACAAGCTGCAGCTATGTGCTGAACAACCCGTGCTGGAGATCCCCACGTCTTCCTTCTTTATGTGAGTCACATTGTCATGAAAGATTACAGCATGTTAGCTAACGGACCTTTCCGGAATTTTTAATGTCAGATAAGAAACTGACTGACCAGAATGATGAATTGGAGCAACTTTTCTGTGGGCTAATCCTTTAAGTTTTCACCTTGTCTGCTGGAGGTTTACCTGAAACACTTCAGCCAGTGTCTGCTGCACTATTTTCTCTTCCTTTTTTAGCGCAACAACTTTTTATCCTGGTAACCTGGAAACTTTGACTGTACACACAATTCAAGTTGCCATCCTGCTTTTTTATGTTTCCAGGCTAAAATATATCAGAATCTGTGATGTGTTATCAAAAGCAGCTCATTTCCCATCAGACTGGTGGTTGCAGGTGTTCAGTAACGCTGCGTCTGAAATAGAAACCCAGAGTAAAAAACTAAATGATATATAATTATATATATTTATAGACTATAATGGAAGTATTTTTTTAACGGATTCTGCATCAACATATTTTGGTAGGCTTATAAAACTACATATGGATCTGACAGACACACATATTTACTCTGAATCTTGTTTATTTTAGCCCAGACTGACTGAAACTGCAACACACACACCCCCACCCCAAGTATCAAAATATAAAATGGAAAAACAAGTCCAACTACTGAAACTGGGAACATCTGAGAAAAGATGGAAACCAATTACACAGATAATAGAGGTCTAGACCTCGTTTTTTTTTGTTAAATCTCTTGGATCAGATAGATGTATAGCTGGATAGATAGGTATATATATATATATATATATATATATATATATATATATATATAAACAAACGTATAACAAATGAACAAAAACAGATCGGTGTCAGGTTGCTTGGATGAAACGTGTTGTGTAACTTGATGCTGATTTTAACAGCAGGTTGGAAGTGTTACTGTCAGATAAATCCACTTATCTGCACATCTGCCCAGACAACAGCCTGGATAACTGTCTGACTATTTCACTATTTTACCAAAGTAAATAAAAGTTAAATTTTTTTGTCTATATCTGAGGCCGGTGTATGCGTGTTTTCTCCCATTTATTCACAACTTGAGAAATAATCTTTATTGTAACTGTTAATTCTACAAACAACCAACTGTCCATCCCTTAGCAGCAGAGGCTGACGGGTCTGAGGTCCATGCCTTCTGGGTTTTAGCCTACCTGGATAAGGATCTGATGCAAGCATGCAGAGCAAACACTCAGGGAGGTAAACTGCATAGCTGAGCGGTGAGTCACACAGCGATGCAGAGATGCTCATTCAGAGCAAATAAATTCCTGAAGTGGCGTTATGAGGCTTCAAACTGCTAAAGGTCCAGCTGTAAAACAATCAGGCCAAACACAAAAATCCACTTTCACACTCACAGCATAATCCATCATGATTAAGTGACAAAGAATCCAAACAGGAGGTTATCTGATCATAAAAACGTCACATTACCCTGCTCATAGCAGTGGTGCTGTGTTATCTGACGGACGGCATTCCTTCCACCTGACGAGATGCATTCGATGCGTCACTGCAAGGGTGGAAAGATGATACCGCACTCCACTTCACAGACAGTTTGTCTCTGTTTTGTTGGATTTGTTCTTATTTTATTCCCTGTAAAGATGTGCAGAAACCTCTACATACTGGGGCTGGTTTTCTTTTTGATTTTATATAGTTCAAAGACTTCCAGGAACAAAAAGTAAGTCCAACAAGAGCAGATGTTTAAATATATCACAAATGGGTTTCTGTATGAGCAGATTTCCCAGGATATCAGCGCTACTATCTGAAAGTGCCATATGGCTGCAGGTGCAATAGATATTCAAATGAAGAACATCTGATATCTGTGTTTTCTGTTCTCAGCAGGACGAGTTTCAAAAACGATGCACAGAGGCGGTGGTAAAAAAAAAAAGGAAAGTGGTCTTTCCTCATTTCTGAGAAGTTTAACTTCACTTTAAACCATCAAAATTCTCAACCTTCACAGATTTCCATGAGCCAAATTCAGATGTTTTCATTCACCACTGAATTCACCTGTACACTATTTAGCAGCTTAGCAACTAACGCCATGGCCATGGGCCCTCACATTAGCAGCTAACGCTAAAACCGTGGGCCCTCACATTAGCAGCTAACGCTAAAACCGTGGGTATTCACATTAGCAGCTAACGCTAAAACCGTGGGCCCTCACATTAGCAGCTAACGCTAAAACCGTGGGTATTCACATTAGCAGCTAACGCTAAAACCGTGGGCAATCACATTAGCAACTACCACCATGACTGTGGGCCCTCACATTAGCAGCTAACGCTAAAACCATGGGCAATCACATTAGCAGCCAACGCCATGACGTGGGCCCTCACATTAGCAGCTAACACCAAGACCATGGGCCTTCACATTAGCAGCTAACGCTAAAACCGTGGGCCCTTACATTAGCAGCTAACGCTAAAACCGTGGGCAATCACATTAGCAGCTAACACTAAAACCGTGGGTATTCGCATTAGCAGCTAACGCTAAAACCGTGGGCAATCACATTAGCAACTAACACCAAGACTGTGGGCCCTCACATTAGCAGCTAACGCTAAAACCGTGGGTATTCACATTAGCAGCTAACGCTAAAACCGTGGGCAATCACATTAGCAACTACCACCATGACTGTGGGCCCTCACATTAGCAGCTAACGCTAAAACCATGGGCAATCACATTAGCAGCCAACGCCATGACGTGGGCCCTCACATTAGCAGCTAACACCAAGACCATGGGCCTTCACATTAGCAGCTAACGCTAAAACCGTGGGCCCTTACATTAGCAGCTAACGCTAAAACCGTGGGCAATCACATTAGCAGCTAACACTAAAACCGTGGGTATTCGCATTAGCAGCTAACGCTAAAACCGTGGGCAATCACATTAGCAACTAACACCAAGACTGTGGGCCCTCACATTAGCAGCTAACGCTAAAACCATGGGCAATCACATTAGCAACTAACGCCATGACCGTGGGCCCTCACATTAGCAGCTAACGCTAAAACTGTGGGCTCTTACATTAGCAGCAACCTGATAAAAGTGGACGGTGAGTGTGCGTTAAAGCGGTTCATTAATCAACACAAAGTGCAATATCATCATATATCTGGTACTCCTGAGCAATGATTAATCTAATGGCCACTTTGTTAGCACTTAATGCAGTTATCAGAGATGTTAAAAGACAGAAAAACATTCAGCTAATTTATTTTGAAGTCTCGTAGATTATAAAAGAAAAGAAAAATAATGAGCAGAATCCCTTAAATTTGTGCGTTATTGCATCCCCCCCCCCCCTTCACACACACACACACACATCCCAAACTAAACCACATTCCTGTCCATCTTAATGCTGCTTTATGAGCTGCCACAAATAAATAAGTCATGGGAGAGTTAGTTACGTATTAAAACCAACAGCGGAGCAGCCGGCCTCAGATCTGATCCCAGTTAACAGTCTGCAGGGCCTCACGCTGCACTTTGACCCCGTGCACCTTGGCAGGCAGTGAAAGGGATTTCACATGAAGCGAGCTTTTGGATGGCGAGTCTGCGCACGGCTCGTCCTTCATGTCGTGTGTTTCAGGAATGTTCGTGTTGTTTTGGTTTCTTCAGGACTTTTTCATCCTCTTTTCCTCTTTGCTCTGAAGTTGTAAAGTCTGTTTTAAACTGGGAAACCACAGCAAAACCAGTGAGTCTGGTCTGGTCGTACTGTTTTCAGCATCACTTATTTCTTTCCTCAATGAGCTGTTTGTTAAATAAAATATCACAGAGTTGTTTAATAATTCCAGTGATATCCTCAGATGCTCTGAGACTTTATGGTTCCACTTTAAACACTTTCCAACCAGGTGCTGGTGTTGGATCCAGTTCAGAACTGGTGCCTCCTTTATTAGAACCACATTATTACTTATCTTTAATACATGTTTAAGCCTCCCTCTGGGGTTTCTGTGGAGGCCCAGAGAGCAGGGAGACCTTACCTAAGGAGTTCTGTGCTTTGGTCAAAAGAGGAAGAACTGGTTCGGACCCTTTGACGGTGGAAATGGCCATTTAAAGACGATTTATGGTTTAAGTCTCTCAGTAAAATAATAAAAACCAACTTTTGATGACACTAAGGCAGTTGAGAGGAGGCTGGATGGTGCACGAGCACTTTAAAAAACAATAACTCTCACAGTCGTACAGATGAAGAGGAATGTTGTGTTTCCTAAAGACAGAGCCTAGTGGAAACGGGAAATAAAAGAGGTCCAAGAGTGGAGCCCTGTGGCACCCAGAGAGAGTTCAGGAGAACTGGTATCAGGTCCTGCATACTGATTACCTGCTCAGATAAGGACACCTGCAAATCTATCTATAGAACTGAAGACACATCAGCAGAGTCCTAGGTGATTTGCAGGTCGGAAAGCATGAATTCCCGGTTGGGAGTTCCAGGCTTGGTAACTCATGGAGCGTCCAGTGGGAATTAAACGGTGGAGGGATTAACAGGATTTCTTATCTGCTGAATTTAACCTGTACCCAGACTGGGATCATTAGGAATAAAAAAAAAAAAAACGGTTTTCCTTTTATGATGAATTTCATTTGGAAGCTTCACTTCCGAGTCCTGAATAAAGCTACACGATAAATCGTTAAACGATCTCGATTCACGTGTACACGTGATCTCATTTCTACACACGGCGATTCTAAAGCATTTATATCTCGAGCTGTATCACGAACAATTTCCTCCCGGATTTTTCCAAGCGTCCCCAAACGCAGCACTGCCGTTCTCTCCTCCCTCAACCAATGGTAAAGCGGCATTACAACACGTGATTAGTGGAGGCTGTTTGGAAAGAGTGAGCGAGACTGAAAGCGGAGGAAAGTCTGCGGTTTAAATGCATAATGACGGAGAAAAAAAAACTCACCCAAACCAAACTTGTATCCAATAAGTTCGCATTGGGCGGCGGTGTGGAAGTATTTTAGATTTAACCCAAATGACAAACAGTGTGAGTAGCATAGTCAAGTGTGTTGCCCTGGTTACAGCACTGCAAGGCAACACCACAAATCTCTACAATCAAATTTAACGTCACCACAAATAACTGCTTTAACAGATTTTCTCATATTTTTTTAGCTGTTTTCCAGTAGAAAATGTTTTCAATTGAAATTACTCTGGAAAAAATGCGTATATAGCCATAAGAAATAAATGCAACAGATTATTTTTTATTTATTTAATTATTAATTATGTTTTATAAGCCAGGTTCAATGTGTGCAATAAGGTCCTTTTAAAAAGGTTTTTAATAAACATTGAACCAGTCGGGACCTCAACTCGTGCCAGTTTTTTTCTTGTTGACCCGCTGTGTATTTGAGTGTGACACTCTGCTCTACCTGAACGACCATTGAAATGTCTTTTTTTGTGCAAAAAATACATTTTGTGAAAAGAAATCTTGCCAGAGAACCTTGATCTCAATTCTAAGCAAAGAAATCGTGCAGCCCTAGTCCTGAATGTTGTTTATTCATAGACTTGTTCTCATGTATGTTATGCTGTGTTTTATGTAACTTAGCATGAGGAAAGCCAGAGGCATTGTGGGAAACCAGAAACACTCTGTAAAGACTTTAAACCCTCAGGCTGGAGATACAGAACAAGACTAAAAAAATGCATCTGTTCCCGGTGAAATAGCATTTTTACATATGATTTTACTGAATGATCATATTTTGTGCATGTTTTTATTTAGGGTATTATTAAAGCATCATTTAGGATGTTGTTTTCTTTTTATTTAATTTTAGTGGTTTATATTTCCTTTGTGGTTATTATTGGTAATTTTACTGGCCTGTCATGTTTGGTGTATGCCAGTGGGTTTTATTGTTTGATGTGGTAAAGTCTTGAGGACCTGTCTGCAAACAAAGCTTCCCATTAGGGACATTAAAATTTACTTGAACTTAAAGACCCATCTGGCCTTAAGCTTTAAATTTTGAGCAGCATATAGTGCTGAGATTAGAGCATAAACATCCAATATGCAATATCATTGTTCAATAATGTAATGATATTACTTGCAACCAGCAGCTCTGCATGCTGGTTAGCTGCAGGAACGCAGCCTTAATGAATGTCTGCAAAACAAATACAGCCATAACAACCTATTTTAATATACTGTGTGGCATTTATACAGTTAAATATAAGAGGAAAATCAGTAATTAGTCTGTCTGTTCCACAAATCCATCTAGAGTTTTCTGAGTAATCCTGCTAACAAGCAAACAAGAGCAGCTCTTTGGTGGAGGTAAAATGAGTCAATTAATGAGTCAGACTCAAAACCTCTCTGCTGCCATAAAGGAAACAAATTCTTCTGCATCTACAAAAGCAACAAAAGATGTAAAACTGATGCAATAAGCAAAAAATATGTGCTGACTTACAATAAACCAGCACACACACAGAGGGAAAAAGCTACTTGTAAGACTAAAAATTCCAGACGTGTAAGCCATTAAAGGGATTTATGGAGTAAAGGGAAGTCTGAGGGTCTTAAGTAACTGGTAATGATGGAAAACGAGTCCGCGTCCCCTCCGATCCTGTTTTGTACAAGCAGGGCTGTGTCATGCTCTGCACTTGAGGCAGATTACAGAAGGATTTCTACAACCGAGCAGGAAAAAAAGGTATCTCTCGCCTCCACACCTGATTTGTAATCACAGCCGTGGAAATGAGGACGTGTCCCAGTAAGCGGCTCGGAAAGCTGAAATAAATGTGGTTGTCGGGTTGTTTCTGACCTGAATTCTGACCACTGGGCAGATTTTCACTTCCACTCATTTTACTGAGAGCTTTAACCCTTAAACATCCAGTTATTTCAGTAAAAGGACACAAATGTTTTGCTGGGGGATAAAAAAAAAAAAAAAGAAGAAGCCTGATTTAAACATTTCATCATGCAAAAAGACCTCAAACAGAAAAACTAACTGCTTTCTGCTGATAACTGGTTTTAAGGTCATTAACTGGCTGCAGCTTAATGGTTAGAACTCCCGCTTTGGTCTTCAACCTGAACCTTCTTAGACAAGTTCTCCAGGCTTCTTGAAGGACTTTCTAAAGCTCTTCTTTGGATGTTTGACGCCTTTTGTTTAATAATGTTGAGGTACACGTTCTGGGGAGGATCCGTTCATCCCTCCATCAGACCTGTTGCCACTGATCTTCAGTCTAGTTCTCGTGTCATGTGACCTACATCAGCCTTTTCTCCCTGTTTCCTTTCTTAAGAACGGCTTCTTGACAGCTACGTTTCCATAGAGACCATTATTGATGATTCTTCGGCTAACAGATGGATCAGCAGAAGGTCCAGATGCATCTCTCGGGTCCTGGTTCAGGTCTTTGCTTGATTTCAGATCCTGTTCATCTGCTGTAAAGTCACAAGTTAGTCCTGACTCTTCTTCTTCTGTCCTCCACGTGTCCAGTTTCTGCCTCCATGCTGAGATAAGCCAAGTTTCCAGCTAACAGCTGTTTTGGAAATCACCTTGTTGCTGCTAAAATCCTGTTTTCTGTTTGTCAGACTGTCTGATCCTTGCCAGTTTTTAAAGAAATGGGGGGGGGAAAGTGTTACTTTAGGACAAGCTGTTAGTAATAGAGTCTTTAGATTGCATTTAAAACTACAAGTTGCCTGCTATGTGTTGAAACAACACTGGCTCATCCCTTTAGTTAGGAGCCTTTTGTTGCTTTGAGGAAAACTACAGAGGAAAAACACGTTCTTAGTGAAATGGTCAGGTACAAGAAGTGGGCTGAAAAACACTGAAAGACCTTCAGAAAGTCTGGAGAACTTTTGATCAGCACCACAGACTACAATGAAGTTAAGCAGCTTGGAAGCAAAATGAAGAAGTGAGGGTTGATTTCAGACTGTCGGTTGACTCCACTGCTAAAAACTCGCCAGTTCTGGTGTCCACATCACTGTGAAGCTGCAATGTTAATGCTGTTATTCACAGATTAGGTCAAAGGGCAACACCACCTGTCACGCGTTCCTACCTGTCACGGGGGTCGATCCAGCTGGTGCACTGGTTGATGTGATCGATGTAGTAAACTTTGCCATCAAAGTCTCTGGCTTCCTCCCAACCTTCAGGTAATGGCAACTCCTTCCTCGGCATTTCAGGCGAGTCTCCATGAAATGAACTCCTCTTTACGCAGAATCACAACGAAACAAACCATCGCTTTTCTCTGTCATCACCATCCTCAAAAATCCGCACTTACTCCCAAAACACCCGGATCGGTGCGCCTTGGATTAGGCCATAGCAATAATCCATAATAATCCACAGATTAATAGTAAAAATAAAAAAGGGCTAACCTCAAAGTGGGGGCTGTTAAAGTAAAAAGTGTTTCAGAGGATGAAGTAGCTCCAACAGGCTGCACTTGTGCACCAATTCATCTCAGCATCCGCAGTGTGAACACAACAGTGGTAAAAACTGGTCCTGGCTGTTGTGCGGCGTGTTTTCCAGCATGGTTTCTAACTTTTTAAGATCGGGATGGAAACTTTGAAGCGGCCTGTTGATAACTTTTGAAGTAACCCACAATTATCCACGGTTCACAGAACACTGCTGTTGGTGCTGGTCCTCCCCTCGGGTTTTAAGTGAACAGAGTGGCGGTTTCACTCCTAAGTCCGCAAACCTGCAAATAAAACCAAACCAAAGGCGGTAAGGTCTTCCAAACGGTGGTGTTCATACGGTCCATGCGGTTTTTAAAATTCCTCTGAATTCCCCAGACGGAGCTCGTCTCCGCTCCCCTACCACCAGGCCACCATGTTTAGCAGCGGTAACCGATGCTAGCCACCAGCCGCGGGGCAACAAACACTGCGGACCGCCCCTCGGAATTAGAAAAGTAACGAGCCAATCCGCGGCCGTTAAAATCCAGAAAGTCCACCGAAAACTTCTCCGTTATGTCGTTAAAGTCTCCGTTTTAAAGCGGACAGGAGGAAAGCTGCACCCGCGGCGGTAAACTATTCACTCAGTCCCGATCACTTGGGTCGAGCGACTCCAAGTCAGCGTCACTCTCCCTTCGTTACTTCCTGTTTCACAATAAAACGACTATTGACTAAGTCATCGTTCAAAATCAAACTTCCGGTTAAGAACTGACCATCAAAATAATTTACTCGTTTTACTCAATAACTATAAATGGACTTAAAAATGAATAAATATAGATAGATAGATAGATAGATAGATAGATAGATAGATAGATAGATAGATAGATAGATAGATAGATAGATAGATAGATGTGACATTACATTCTTCTTAATAAAAAACATAAAACTGTAGAGACTCAAATTTCTGTGGAGTTTATCTAACAATTAACATACTTTATATTTTTTGTTACACTTTAGAATGAATGATTATAGAAATTATACATATAGAATTAGTATTATACTTATTAACATAATTTTCTTCTGAGATTAAAAAACATTTTACATTTAATTTCAAATACCATAAGAACAGTCAGAAATGCTTAAATTCTACCATTTTAGGCGTTTTTGGTCGAGAATTGATTTTTTTCAAACCTTCCCAGTTCATTTTCCATTTCAGCATAGTTGTTATAGCTGTGTAAAACCTTTCAGACACACAGCGCCCTCTGCAGGTCAACCTGCGGAACTGCACATTCCAGGTCAGTTCCTGCAGACTTTCACCTGGCACCGATCACATCAAGCTTGTTTTAAATATAAATAAACACTAAAGGAAATAAATGACAGCGCTGTCTGTCAACATACGTAAAACCTATATTTCATTAGGCAGAAAAATGCTGTGTAGGCGAGAGTATGAAGCTGTGTAAATAGGTTTGTTTAGCCTTTTTATTTTTCTGATGGAGGTTTTCCTTCCTGGTTCTGGTTCTGGTCCTGACTGAGGTTTTCCTTCCTGGTCCTGATGGAGGTTTTTCTTCCTGGTTCTAGTCCTGATGGAGGATTTCCTTCCTGGTTCTGGTCCTGATTGAGGTTTTCTTTACTGGTTCTGCTTCTGATGGTGGTTTATCTTCCTGGTTCTGGTCCTGATGGAGGTTTTTCTTCCTGGTTCTGGTTCTGGTCCTGACTGAGGTTTTCCTTCCTGGTCCTGATGGAGGTTTTTCTTCCTGGTTCTAGTCCTGATGGAGGATTTCCTTCCTGGTTCTGGTCCTGATTGAGGTTTTCTTTACTGGTTCTGCTTCTGATGGAGGTTTACCTTCCTGGTTCTGGTCCTGATGGAGGTTTACCTTCCTGGTTCTGGTCCTGACTGGTTTTTTCCTTCCTGGTTCTGGTCCTGATGGAGCTTTTCCTCTCCGCCGTCTCCGTGTGCAGCTCAGGATGGAGGAGTGAACCAAAGAGATTTGATGCCAGCAGCAACGATTGGTTCCCAAACAGCTGGAAACTTGGCTTATCTCAGCATGGAGGCAGAAACTGGACACGTGGAGGACAGAAGAAGAAGAGTCAGGACTAAAAACCATCTACAGCAGATGATCAGGATCTGAAAACCAGCAAAGGCCTGAACCAGGACCTGAGAGGTGCATCTGGACCTTCAGCTGATCCATGTACTGTTGGCCGAAACCTCATCAGAAATGGTCTCCATGGAAACGTGGCTGTCAAGAAGCCGTTTTTTAGGAAGGGAAACAGGGAGAAAAGGCTGATGTAGGTCACATGACCCAAGTTGTTGTTGTTTTCTTAGCATAATAGAAAGATAATTATTATAAACATTGTGAATGAACTGTAGTTTAGATAAAACATCTCCTAACATGTTTCACTCTGAAAAGTACTCAGACTGACTCTAGGTGGAGCTCTGAGATCTTCTACTTGAGCATCGCCTCAGCTGAGCCCAGAAAGTGGGAAACTGGACGAAGTTGACTGGTTAGATTGCAGCCGTGCAGAAACTAATGCTGCAAATCTCAACGACATGAAGCCACCTTGTAGAGAACGGTGGATAAGGTCATCTAGACCAGTGGTTTCCAGCTGATCTTCCTCGGGGTCCCCCTTCATGTCAACACAAAAAGCCGTGGACCCCAGGGCTGAAATCATGTTTGATTTTATGCTTTAAAAAGTGAGATTCTCACCATAAATAATGTATTCTGGCCGAGTCTTGTCCTTCCACAAAGCCACAGTTAAATTTACAACATATAGCCTTACTTTTGTTTCTTAATATAGGGACAATGTTTGGACATTAATCACAATGGCTCTGAATGCTCAAAGCTTCAGGGACCCCCAGTACTCTGTGGGGGACTCCCTTTGGGTCCCAGACCCCAGGTTGGGAACCACTGATCTAGAAAACCATTACTTCAACTCATTGCTACTAAAAGAGCTTCTACAAGCTGCTGTTTTTCTCATAGATTTTGAGTTCTGGCTTTTTGCTAGAAAATAACACTGATAGTGTGTTTGTCACGTATTTAACTCTCCCAGGTTGTAATTAGCTCACTGCTGTCATGTCACTGGAAACCAGACTATCTATCTATCTATCTATCTATCTATCTATCTATCTATCTATCTATCTATCTATCTATCTATCTATC
>JBAMHW010000017.1:19496004-19509702 GCA_037177495.1 Rhadinocentrus ornatus | reverse complement strand
CGGGGACTCGCAGGTAAAAACGCACAAGGCTAACAAGTTTGTCCCCTTTCGGCTACTGTATTCAAAGATGGCGATGCGACTCGGCAGCCTCCAGTTGGGTGCGCCGCCAACCTATGTATTTATAAACATCTAATTCTAAGCTACGAGAACGCTTCATTTGGATGAAACTGTTATTAGACTTTGGTAAAATACGTATTTATTAAAGCAAGTCTTGATTTTTGCTAACAAAAAAACAACACACTGTATCTTTAAGGAAAAAGGAGAAAAAGAGGAACAACATTCCTGCCAGTAAGTTAAAGTTTTTTTAGGAAACCGGCTCAGAAAAAACAAAGACAATTAGCTGAATGCAATAAGACGAAAGGACAGGACAGAGACGATAATCAACAATTCTCGTGTTTGCAGCGCAGACTTTTTATCAGGTAGATAAATGTAATGTTAAGTGATTGTTATCGAGTCCAAATTAACAAAATTGTACATTATAAAGGAAAATGTTGGATATATAACGTTGCCTTTATCAGCGCATTAGCAAGCGCAGAAATGCTAAGCTTCAGACCGCAGCACACAAAGATCGAGACGTAAATGTATTTTATTGTTTGAACGTGGCTATTTATGACGTAGTTGTAAGCAACCAGTGATTTATATGGTTTTTTGTTGTACACACATGGTGTCTGGATTAGGTACATGTAGACGTCTGGCCACTCCGCCGTCGCCAGTCCCAAAAGATCTTCATGCCGCTCCCGTAAGGTGTATGGATCAGCCAGCCTGCTTCCATTTAATTTTCTAAAACAGCTGTAAAAGTCCCGTAAAGTGAGTGTCTGGACATATTCCAACAGTTCCGAGACTCAACCACTTGCTTGAAAACCTACATTTACTAAAATGGCACCGAAAATTGTTAGCTGCCACCTGATAACGTAGCTTCTAGCCTCCGCTTTTGCCTCCAGGCTAAGCTCCGCCCACCAAAAAACAGCACAATGTTTGCAAACTTTGACACGGTCCCTTTGACTGACCCTTTGGCGAGGGCCTTTTTATAATGTTATTAATAAATTAACAGCATATCTTCATCTGACAAGTCATCTACCTTATGATGACCAGATTTCATCATCTTAACATTATTTTTACATCATGCTAACCCACCTGTAAGAACAAAACACACAGACACACACCTGTTTTCCTACACCATCATGATTCTCAACATTAGAACTAAGGCTAGGTAAGGCTTGCTAACTAGCCCTGCACTAGGTAACTAGCCGCAGCCAAGTGTAAGCCCCGTGTCAACATATCGTTCTTGTTTTGAAACAATGCGCCTTATGCACCCGAGTTAAATGTCTCTTATTATTACTGTGCTCAGTTTGTTCTCGCACATGAATGAATATCAGACATGCTAGTAAAACATGTGGGCTGCCTCTAGGTGGTGCTGTAGAGCTCATTCTAAAGATCCCATTTGTGCTCCAAAAACATTCGATAATCAAGATTATCACAGAAGATCGCAAAGATCATAAATTGCGTATTAAAAAATATTTTTATATGGGTGCATTAACGAGAGCAGCGTTCCACCTCTGCCCCTGTGCATGCTGGGTAATTATCATGTCCTCTAAGTAGAATCCAACACTCATTAATGCTTGTCCACGTCAAGTCCAAATGTCTTTGCACAGAGATTGTGTTCTGGCATTTGTAATAACGATAATTGATTAGCATGTAGCTATAAGCTACAAAGTTTGGATGTATGTGCAATCCAGTAGCAGCTTAAGCTAGCAGCTTAAGTGTGGAGTTTACTTGATGTCTATTGGTTGATTCTGTCCTGCGTCCATTTATCTCCATTACGATGCATCTGAGAAACGTTCTCGTCTTTACCTGGGCTGGCTCATTATTTTCTGTATAAAATCAACACTGGATGCTTCAGTGATGATAAACATTTCAGCTCTTACTGCAGCTGAGGAGAAAAAGATGGAAATCTTCACAGTGATGTTAGAAAAACAGAGCACGCACAGAATAAGTCAGTCTGGTGATCATCGGTCTTAATGAGCAGCCGCAGCTTGAATCTCTTAATAAAACCTATTAGCATGTCTCTGATCGTCTTTCCTGGAGTCAGGCAGCAGCAGTCTATGACGGGCTTAGCCTGCTTATCTGGCTCAGCCCGTCTTCAGAGCATCACGTTGCTGCAGAGGGGATGGAAATGTTTTGGTCCGTGTCTGCTGACCTCTGGGAGGTAAAGCAGGTGGGGAGGGCAACAATCACACACACAGATGCAGCTGCTCGAGCAGACCAACTAGGATTCGTACTTATGACTGCAAGCAGGCAATCCTCGTACCTACATTACACTGCAGCTCTCAGAAATCTGTGTCTGGAAGAGCTCACTGCACTGAAGGTGGGGAACTGTTACAGAACGGGAGGCAGGATTTACCCACATTAAAGAAATTTCATTTTACTCTATTCTATTATTTTTTTATTCAATATTTCATTAAATTTATTATTTTATTTAGTTTTATTTTATTTTCCAAAGTTTAATTTAATCTTTAACTTTATATTTTATTTAGTCTTATTTCTTAATTGACTTTTTGTTTTATTTTACTGTTTAATTTAGTTTTATTTTATTCACATTTATTTATATATATATATAAATTTATTTAATTCATTTTTTTTGTTTTATTTTTATTTTATTAAGTTATAATGAAATTTAATTTTATATTAAAAAAACATATTTATTGCCTGAAACTCAGTATTTTCATTTATGTTTGTTTAAATAAGAGAGAAAGAAAATTGATTACATTTTTATTAATAAAAAAATAGGACTGATTGTAGATATCACATAGTAAAATCTCTGCCAGTCACATGGGTTCAGTCGTAATTGTCACTGTTTGCAACGCTGACTGAGCATCTGCAGGAAATCTGGGGAGAAGACAAAGTGTCTTCCTGCACTGAGGTTGTCCACAGAGACTCAGGACTCGGCAGAGGGGGGCCACGAACCTGTGGTGAAGCTCTGGGAAAAATCAAACCAGTCTAAGACCAGAACCTGGTTGAAAAGAGAGTGAAAATTACAGATGCCTTGACTTTTCTGTCCTGCTCTGTCTACCTTGTTGCCAAGCGTTTGCTCCGCTGGGGTGCCCTTGAGCAAGATGTTAAATCTCCACTGCAGATCTGTATCTGAGCAGAGTATCAGAATCTGTTTATGAGCTCGTGATCTAAACGTGGACGTCAGTAGATCCGTGGACAGAGAAGCGGTCGTGTGCAACACGCCTTCGTCCATGCAGGCAGCAGCATGGAGACTTCTGCGCTGTCAGGGATCGAGTTTCATCTCCCAGAAAGCTGCACCAGAAACATCCAGACGAGCTTCTGAACTGTGAAAGCCATCACATTTATCTGCTTCTCTCACAAGCCGCACCAGGCAGCCAGAAAACATATAAACCCCAAAACAGGAAAGCTTAGTTTACTAAAGTAAGTCAAATTCTGAAATTCCCAGAATAATTTCCCATCATCTATCAGCTAAGTGAAGGGAAATCTGTAGCTAGGGAAGATGATGTGTCTTGGCTCTGAAAGGGCTGATATGAATCGGTAATAAACTGCAGCACAAGGCATGAATAAAATCTAACCTTGTGTGACTTTTAAGCGGGAGAAGACTGACATGTGCAGCTTCTCAGAGGGATTGTGGCATTCTGGCGTCTCACAGCGAGACTGCTGAGGCTTGAATGCTGCTAACCTTTTCAGAGTTGGCTGCTTGTCCTTCTACTGATGCTCAGTCTGCAGTGAGGGTGCAGCAAGAAGCAGCAGTACGCTGCTCTGTGGTGTCTCTCTGGAGGTTTGCAGATGCTAATTTATATTCCTGAACATTATGATGTGCTCCAATTATGATTCCATTTGATGCATAATGATGATCCAGGCTGAAAAACCCACATGACATGAACATTAATGTAAGATTACGTGCTCAATAAAATAGAATAAAACAACACACAAGTTACTATAATTCAATAATTAATTATTCAAATTGGAAATATAGCTTAAACATTGATGAATAGAAGTGATTAGGTAAGACTTTATTAATCTCACAGTGAAGAAATTTACACGTTATGCTATTACTTACTTACTTATTATTATTTTTAGCATATGATAATGTCTCTTATCGATCACTGGATCCCAAATCAAACTGAATTAAAATCGTATCATGCTGCAGTTTTTGATATTGGCAGACTATTGATCATATTTTTAGTAAATATATCGTATTGTTATAAAACATCTATAAATGTGAGCTAGCTTGTGAACCGTTAGCATGCTAGCATCATAGCTATACTTGATTACTTCCTTTGAATCTACTCTTTATTACGCTTTAATTACACTGATTAATATCTGCAAACATAATATCTGTAAACATTAAATCATCCATTGAATCAACATGTAGTAGTGTGATCAAAATTGTGATACACACTGCTAATTGTTACTGCGCTAATATGTAAACAGTTAGCATGCTAGCTTATAACTATTTGACGAATGTGTGTATTACGGGAGGTTTGATAAATAATGCAGCTTTGGGTTTCTGTTATGTGTAATGTTTAACTGTCTCTTATGCTAAGCCCTTCAAGACCCTGAAAAGGGTGTAGAGCTGGTCCACTGATCCACAGCCGGGACGAAAACCACACTGCTCCTCCTCAATCCGAGGTTTTACTAGCCAACAGACCCTCCTCTCCAGGACCCCTGGATAAACTTTACCAGAGAAGTGTGATGCCCCTATAGTTAGAACACACCCTCCGCTCCCTACTTGAAGACTAAAACTACAAATAAATGACAAAAAGCAACACTTATTTAGATTTTGGTTTTCTAGAACATGAACTTTCTGCTGCTCTCAGGTCTTCAGGAAGCCATTATGCACCATAACATGAAATGGAGGCTTTCTTCTTGCTTTCCATATCATTTAAAAATCTCTAGACAGAACCGAGGTCATAAAGAGATAAAAAAAATTAAAATCAGTTCCTAAACTGACAAGTAGCTGATACAGTTTTAATCTTTGGTCTTCTGGTTTCTTTAACATTTGGACAAATAAGTTTTAAAGGAACCATATTATAATTAAAAATGATCATTAAAAATGATCATTATAAATGATCCGTCGCACCCTGCTGTCGTTTTAAATCGGGTACGCATATAAAGATTGTTGGGCTGTTTTTGTCCCGATTTTGCCTCTTCCCGACCTCGGACGGCTAACGCCTGATTATCGCCAGTCATATAAGATTTCCCTGTACAATTATCATTTGGTCTGAGGTGTCTAATGAGCAGATTTGTCCCAATAATCCACTCCGAAACGGGTTGTAGTAGTTGTAAATATTGAACATGTTCAATATTTACCACCCGATATCTTCATATGTGTGGTAAAAAGCTGATGAATGTTGGCCGGAATGTAGCCAATCAGAGAGCGACCTGGCTGGGGAACAATAGTCCCAAGACCCCCATCATTCCCTCGTCCTGTATATCCTCTTCCATGCCGGGCGTTGTGTTTTATGGTTGTTGCTATGTTTCTTCTTCTTTGTTTTTTGCTGGTTGTTGCTAGGGTTCTTCTTCTATGTTTTTGTTAGATCACGTTTGGTCACGTGAGATGTCCGGCTCAGAGGACTGGATTGAAGACGAGTTGCGGGACAGCGTCATTATGTGTGTGTTGTTCTGTGATTAGATTATCAGCACAAACCACACACAGTATGATCAGAACTGTTTAATGCTGGATTTTTTATCTTCATGTGTGAGGTCTCGAACTGATAAAAAATCTCATAAGATTAAAAAAATCCTAATGTGTGCACCAGGTTTAATGAGCAGGAAATAATCTGGTCCCTCTATGACTGATCTCTGGGCCTTCAACTTCCAGTGTCAGCAGTAAATCGATGCTAAAATCCAACCCTGCTAACGAGTGAAACCATAATGTACTTTTGGCCTTTTAGCTCCATGTTAATGCAGCATCTCTGTGGTGCTTTGGCCTTTCTTAGTTCAGCGTGACAATGACCCAATGTAAAGAAACCGTTTTCCTTCTTTGGTTTGGCAGAACTGTAGTTAGAGCTGCTCTTGATACATTTTTGTGGTAATTATCTGAGAGCAAACTGCTCAGATCTGTGAACGCTGGTGAACTTGTTGTGGCATTGCTTTGGGTAACGTCACTGATCCTTAAGAACATAAAGAGGCAAACATGGCGCTTTCACACTCTTATCATTAGATCTGTGCTGTATGTGTGTGATCAGCTGCGCAGCCTAAAGTGCATCACGGCATTTAATCTATTTAATATTTGCACACTAAAGTCATATTTGCTCTTAAGCAAAGGGTAAATACCCCCTTCAGCGTTGTATAAAATATGTGGTTGATCTGCAGGAGGAGGAGGAGGAGCGCGGGAAGCGTCAGGTTCTGGTTCTCGGTCTGGACGGGGCCGGGAAGAGCAGCATGCTACAGGGTCTGACCCCCGGGGAGCCGGCGGCTAGAAGAGGTCGGTGCCAACCCACCCGTGGCTTCAACTTCATTAGCCTTAACGCCCCCGCCTGCCAGCTGGACTTTCTGGAGAGTAAGTTTTCTTTTATTCTTCATCATCAAACACTGCAGCCTCCGTGTGGATTGTGTTTTATCAGACAGGACGACACCAAGAAAGAACAGCTGTCTCTTTGTTTAATCAAACAGTTCCACTTGAATGTTTGTGGAAAGCCAGATTTTTTTATGTGATACTACTGGAAGACATGAGTTCAGGCTGTGGGAAGGGGTGACTAAACACCTTAAGGAATTTTTTTTTTCAGCTAGCAAGATTTCCTGAGATCTTAATAAAATGTTTGACACGATTTGTTCTGAATAAGAGATTTTGCAGCAGCTTGATTAATGATGGGTAATTTCGGATATAGCTTATCCAAGAGCTGGTCAGGTTGCGCAGCGCTGTAGAGGTCACCAGGGACAGACATGAGATGCCCACGGAGATGCTCACTGTGGGTGCTGCGCCAGGACAAAACTTCAGACCTGTTCTCCTCTCCATCATCATGGAAAACATAAGATTTCCTCACAACAACATGGACCAGCTGGCAGCTCTCACGGGACATCAGCGGGAGTACAGAGAAAGTAGCATCTTTCTGTTTATGGAGACCTGGCTTACACTGCTTATTACTGATTCTATGGTTTTACCGGACAACTTTCATCTACTGCGGGCAGACAGAATGGAGAACAGTGGTAGGAGGAAAGAAGGGGGACTAGCTGTGTTTGGTGTAAACTGGACATTTACTGTGCAGCAGAGACATTGAACTGTTCTCGGTTAGCATGAGGCCATATTATCTGCCACAGGAGCTCACACACATTATTGTGATAGCAGTGTACGTGCCCCCTTCTAATGCTGACAAAGCCTCCAACACCCTGCTCGTGGTCAGCAGCAGGCTGCAGACATCATCCACAGGCCCTCATCTCTGGGGACTTCAGTATCGCCTCTCTATCATCTGTTCTGCCAGCATACATCACCTGTCCCACCAGAGACAAAAAATTACTGGACTTGTTTGATGAGGAGTGAGGAGGCTCTTAGGGACTGCTTCTGTGTGTAGTGGGAGCTCTTCGATCCACATGGAGAGGACATTAATGCCATCACAGACTGCATAAACTACTGTATTGAGAGCACTGTTCCCTACAGGGAGGTGCGGTGCTTCGCTTACAACAAGCCGTGGATTTTCCCTGATATTAAAGCTGTCCTGAAGGAGAAGAAATGAGCTTTCAGGTCAGGAAACAAGGAAGAACTGAGAACTGTAAAGAAGGAGCTGAGAAGAATGATAGGAAAGAGGAAGGCCAGTTACAGGAGGAAGATGGAGGAGCAGCTGCAGCAGCAGAACATCAGTGGGGTGTAGAGACACATGAAACCATGTTAGGCTTGAAAATGCCCCACTCACAGGCTGAGGGGGACCTGAATTGGGTCAAGATCTGAACCTGCATTTTAATAGTTTAAATTCAAGTTCAAGTTTATTTACATAGCACATTTACTGCAACCCTAGTTGCCCAAAGTGCCAAACAATAAAACAACTACAACATAAAACAAACTACACAAGAAAAAAAAAAATCAGTCAAAAAAACAAAGTACATAAAACTGGAATAAAAAGTAAAAGCCAGTCAATGTTGAGCTCAACTATATTCGAAAGCCAGTGAAAACAAGAGTCTTGAGCAAGAATTTTAAAAGCAGAAAAAGCCTCGGCAGCTCTAATGTGAAATGGCAAACTATTCCACAGCTTCTGGACGGTAACCGAAAAAAACTCCCTGTCACCCCTGTATTTGAATCTAGAGGAAGGGACCTTCAGAAGGAGCTGTGTAGAAGACCTCAGAGCCCTGGCTGGAGCATGCTGGTGCAGCTCTGACAAAGGAATTTCGTCACATCCGGTTATATTATCGGCGAAAAGAACGGCGCTGATAGAACAAAACCCATTGAATTTGTGCGATCGAGCATCATTGATTTGTCTGTGATTATCGAACAAATTCTGTTCAATATGCTGAAAAGTTGTGTAGTGGTCACCTGCCATAAACACTATTATAGTGCAGAAGCATCATTCTTTGAGCTGCCTAAGAGACACACAAGCCCAGAAAGACACTACACATGGTTAGTGGCTAGCAAGCGGCTAGCAAGCGGCTAGCAAGCGGCTAGCAAGCGGCTAGCAAGCCTATTAATGCCGATGCGTCACCGTGGAGTCCCTCAAAAAGTTTGACAATTTGTTCGGATCACGTCTCATCAGATGAAGACACTGGAGAGACTGATCCTGGAACACCTCCGCTCCACAGTGGCACCTTTCATGGATCCACTGCAGCTCGCCTAGCGGCCTGGCATCGGAATAGAAGACGTGGTTATCCCCCTGTTACACCGTGCTCTGGCTCACCTGGAGAAGCCTGGAAGCACTTCGAGAATCATGGCTTTTTTATTTCTCCAGTGCGTCCTTACTCTTATTACTCTTAAACGTGAGACGTTTTTCAGATATGAAGAATCTCTTCATGTTATGCAGAACAAGCCATCCCAAAGAAAATACCAGGAGTTTGATTATGAAGAAAACCAGCTGCAGTCTGTGTTATTATCAAGAAATGCAGATTATAATATGCTAAGAGGCAGTAAGTTTAATTTAAAATCTGCAGTGAGCAGAGATTTGATCTATTCTGAGTCAAATTGTTGTTTACAACTGAAGTTGTCTTCCTTGCTTTACCTTCCCTCAAGCCAGCAGCATCACTCACTGCCAGCACAAAGCCAATAACAAGCTAATCTCTGCCTCTCACTATATTGTTTTAATTTGTTCATTAGGTGATCATCTGCAGATTCTGTTCACCATTAAAGTTAACTTTTTAACTTGTTAGAAAACCTTAGAAAATAAATCTCTAAAGAGGAAGGATGCAGTTAGACTGTGAGCCTCAGACAGACTCTTAAATCTGCAAATTAGCATTTAACTGAAGGCCTGCTGGACTAAAAATACTATAATTAATTTGGTCTTCATTCAGCCAGCGAGTATCAAACTCTGAGCTGCTCTTAGAGCGAGCTCCCATGGAAGGATTCATGGTCACTCTCAGCAGCTGATTTATTCATGATCTGAACCGCTAGACTGTTTCTCATCTGTGTTGGAGGAGCACACCCACTCAGTATTTCAGTGGCTGAGTGGTAAATGTCAGTGTTGTGCCAGGGGTGTTGATGCAGGTTGACAGGTGCTTTCTTTGTGAGGTCCACAGGGGGAACTAGCTACAACCCAACTCTAATGACAATGTTCTCCAATAAGAAAGAAAACAAAAGCATTAAAAGGCATTGGTTTGAACAGCCAGAGGAAGTGGAACTATGAGCATGGCTGGGCAGTGCAACAGTTTACACAATATGGGATGTCTGCTTTTTACTTATTTTTAGGAAGAAAGATTAAGACCTGATCTGTGTCTGATGCACATGGAAAAGCTGTGGCTAAAACTTCAGTGTTGTAGTTGGGATTTATTTATAAAAAAAAAGAACTGATTTCTATCTACATTTTATGCTTCTGTCAACAAAAACCAAACAACAGACAGAAACATTAAGCTTTTTCATACAGAGAAGCAGAGAAGACTTATTTTTTGCTCATTTACTAAATAGTATAAATTTTGTCTGCTGGAAATGCCATGCAGTGAGAATAGCAATATACCGTAGACAGGCGGTGTTGGAAAGAGAGAGGCCCCACCACTGAGCCTTGGGGAACCTCCATGGCTAGGCGAGGGGATCCAACGCTTCCCTTTAAGATTTGGTTCAGACCAGCAGAGATTTGCTCGCGAAGCCCATGTCACAGAATTTGGATTCATACCAGTCAAACACTGCTGATAAGCTCAAGATTTGTATCACGGTTGATTGATCCTCATCAAGCCCCTGCAAACCAAATTATCACTAAAGTTTCTCACAGTAGCACTGCAGACGGGAGTAATGGTACCCAGATAAAGTGCAAGAGACTGTAAGATAAGATGTGTTTCTCAGGTTTTTATTTTAAAAAAACATCAGTTTTGTCTGAGTTTAAAAGCAGCAAAATGTCATCCAGGTCTCTCTTTCAGACACGATTGTAGCTAAATTAGCTAATTGGTTTCCTTCGATTTCATAGACAAGAATAGTTAAGCGTCATCTGCATAGCAATGTATGTTTATTAGCATGGCCTAATAATATTATCTAATATAAGCATGTATAAAGTTAAAAAGTATTGATTCAAGTACAGAGCCCTGTGGATCTCCTTCACTAACCGAAGTAAAAAATGTATGAACTTGTTTTTCTGAACTCTGAACCTCTGCTCTTGGAGACAAGGTTTTCCTCATGTTACACAGGTCCTCTGAGACCCAAAAGGGAGTCCTGCGTCTTCTTTTTTAGTGAATAAAAGAAAAAAAATAACAGCAAAGTTTCTCACAGTAGCACTGCAGATGGGAGTGAAGGTACCTGGAGGAAGTGCAAGATAAGATAAGTATGTTGCTGAGTGTTTTTTTTTTTAAACTAACATCGGTTTTGTCTGAATTTAAAAGAAGCAAATGTCATCCAGGTCTCTATGTCTTTAAGACATGATGGTAGCTAAATGAGCTAGTTGGTTTCCTTTGACATCATAGACAAGTTTAATTAAGTGTTACCTGTATAGCATTGCATGTCTATTAGCATGGCCTCATGATTTTATCAACATAAGCATGTATAGATTGCGAAGTGTCGATGCAAGTACAGAACCTTGTGGAACTCCATGACTTACTAAATAAGGTAACAAATGTGGAGAAATGGACAAGTTTTTTACGTCCTTCTGAAACAGGATGTTCCTAATATTAGTCCTCCAAGACCCAAAATGCAGTCCTGAGTCTTGCATTTTTGTAAGTAAAAGGACAAATACTGGTCAACATGGCCCCAGAGTTCCGCACAGTAGTACTGAAGGTCAAAGTAATATCATTCAAATTAACCATGGTTACAGTTTCGTTTTTATGGTGCTTAGGGCTACAAGTAACAGCTCCAGTTAGCTTCAAAGTACTCGTGCAGTGTTTTTTCGTGAGGGTTTGCAGCTCTGCATACAGGACAGATTTATAGATTTATTAAGAGTGGTCCAACTTTTAAATTTAATATTGCAAAGTGGGGTGGGAGCACATAAGTTTCTTCTTCACCACTCCCTTTCAGGAATTATACTGTTTTGTATCTCTTGCTTTTTTTGTTTTGTTTCTACTTTTGGTTTTATTGACTATTGACAGACTTATATGTCTCTCTTGTTTCTTACCATGAATGCAACTGCCTCAAATAATATAAATAAAACAATAAAAAAAAATATTTGTAACAGTATAGCTATTTAAAAAAATAGCCATGTACCCCATGCTCAATCACAGTAAACATCTTAGATTACGAAACTCCTGTAGCCAGATAACAGGATGAAGCTGAAAAACATACAGTATAATTACACAAGATCCCAAGTGGAAGCATACGTAGCCTTGAACACAACACTGGAATGCGTCAAAGTTCGCTTCAGTTGAACTTTGGATGCAATATCTGGCATAAAGTCAGAAAAACATGCAGCTGTGAGATCATGATCTTTGAATGTTTAAGCTGCTCTACAATAACAGAGTAAAGAAAATTACGAACAGCAAAGCCCTTCATCGGACACTGAACGAGGGAAAGTTCAGGCTTTGTATCAGGTGAGCAGGTATTTACTGCTGCCTCACCACATCAGCTTAAAGTACATCACTGCTCTGTTTCCTGGAAACCTTCCCTAATCAATTCTTGCTGAGGTGGTGAGGACCAACGGTAATACCTGCTGGTGTGTGAGCAGCGGCTCGGCTGCCGAGCATCGCTGGACACTGCACCTGCAGGTTGTCGGCAGTTACCTCCATAAAACTTCCTCCACTGAAGCAGGAAACTAATTGTTAAACACATGTGGATGATTAGCATTGAAAGTGCTGCAGAAAACTTCTAAGTATCTCCTTGGGGTTCAGTTTTACCTCATGAAGGAATTTTATATTGCAATCAGTCCACCAGCCCTCACATGATGTTTAAAACATGATGACTGAGTTGCTGCAATTTTTGTAAACATACTTAGAAATGCTGAGAAATGTTCTCAGTTGCACTCAAAAAGCCTTTCCAAAAAAAAGCTAAAATTATGCCTGCGAGTGCAAGGAGAGACAAACACTTTGCTAATAATATATTTACTCTCAATACCGAAGAGTTATCTGCTAGAGAAAGAAAAAACAACAACTGATTTTTATGACATTTTATGAGCTTTGCTGATGTATCATGTGGAGCTAGCAAGATGGGAGAATAAATCAATGTAACCTGGAGGGAACTGTGGATATAACTGATGCTGATGTGTTGTTTTAGCTTGTTTCATCCTTCACTGAAAACCAGAGATATTAAAATAACCCGTGGACTTATCAGATCTAATCAATCTGCATATTTATTGATTAAACCAGCAGATGTCTTCTGTCTGTAACTAAAACAAGTCTGAAATGGCCAGATATGTGTGGTCCTTTCTGTTGCTCACTGACACAGTAAAAACTGGTATTTTGGGTTAACTGGGGAATTTAAATAAATAAAATCGCATTCTTTTCTTATAAATGTTTTTTTTAATACAGATAACCCCCACTGAGGACAACTGCCGTGATGTGGGGCCTGCTTCCGCTACAGAGACTGAAAGCTCGGCATTGGGAGTTGCTTGAATGCAAAAATTTTAATTATCCTATCATGTTTTTGCTGTTTTACATGCTTGGAAGTAAAATAAAGAGTTTCTTCTACTCTATAGGCTTGAATAAAGGCCAAAAATCAATCAGTCCAAGATGAGATAACATTGTCAGTCATTCAAAGTGATACAAGCTTGTGTGTTTTACAGTCGGTGGTGGTGAGGATCTGCGGCGCTACTGGTTGGACTACCTGAAAAGGACTCATGTTCTGGTGTATGTGGTGGACTCCTCCGACAGGAGCCGCCTCCCGTTGGCTAAGGCTGAACTGCACCGCCTCCTGAAGGTGGAGCCCCAGCTGCCTGTGGTTGTCCTGGGTAACAAGCAGGTACAGAAAACATCCCGTCACTCACAGTACAGGATCACTTCAACAGAAAGTTCTGTTCAAGACGGCCATTAATCTCCAATATGTTATAAAATGAAAGGAAAACATTATCTATTAGTTACCAAAAAGTATATATATATATATATATATATATATATATATATGTGTTAGGTCTAAAATTTGACAGCAACGAACGACAGGACACAGTTGTAAGATTTTTGTTCACTTTGCAAAGGGGAAAC
>JBAMHW010000017.1:19478720-19489304 GCA_037177495.1 Rhadinocentrus ornatus | reverse complement strand
TGGGCAGCTTCCACATCTGTGAAGCTCCATCAATGCTGAAAAGTACCTGGAGGTTTTAGAGCAACATCTGCTCCCATACAGACTACGTCTCTTTCAGGGAAGGCCTTGCAGGTTTCAGCAAGACAACGCTGAACCACATCCTGCATCCATCACAACTATTGATGGTTCCCACCATTATTTATTCATTAAGCTGCACAGCAAACTTGACAAGAACTTTTTAAATGCTATGTGATAAAAAAAAAAAAAACATACACTTGGCCCATTACCGTGGCTTTGTGAGGAACAACACGAGTGTTTCTTGGTTCATGCTTCAGCTCAGACTGCAGCATGGTGGAGTCTTTCTATTGGCTGGTTGGAGAGCAGTTTAATGTCTTATCCTGGGAGAAGGTCAAGGTTAAACATTTGAAAATGTCAAACTGTTTTACATTCAGCTGCTATCTCATTGGTAACAGAGAGAGCAACACACTTGTGTTTATCACCCTGGTGTAAAGCATATCATGAAAAAAAAGGTGTGGAAACGCGAAAGATCAGGGTTTACTGAACCTAACCATCCGGTCCCAAGTCGGACCCCGTGGTGGAAATGAGATTTTTGTTTAACACAATCTTGGTACCCTAAAGCATGTTAGTGGTTCAGGTTGTGCTGCAAATTGCTCGTGTTCTGCCTCTGACAACAACTGTTTACCTCCACTGTTTTCCTCCTGGGGATCCTTTCCACCGGTGGCTCTGCCTGCGGGCTGTTACCATGGTAACTGCCCTTGTGTGAGTGGCTGGGGGTCCTGCTCTGCAGCCCTGTGGCTGAGATGTGGACCCCGGCCTGGGTGGTTCCTGTGGTGGCACCCCATGTGCTCATGGGTGGGCTGGCTTCCGGTGTGACTGGATCCCCAATGAGATCGTTTCCTCACAACAGCGTCGAGCCAGATGTTTGCATTTTATTACTACTTTATACTTATTTTACGTTCAGAGACAGTTCTTAGCGATGGGAGTTCATCTTCTTACAAAATGGGGTCTGGGTGGGTGGGGCGAGTGTGCATGAAGCTTGGTTTGTATGTGTGTGAGTTTGTGTACAATATAGGGTGTGCCTTTTTATTTTTCGTTATAATTTTGATGTGAAGGGCTTTAAATGTTGTATATGCATGATTTGTTTTTATTGTGTACAGCACTTTGTCTTGCCTTGTGCGTGATAGGTGCTATATAAATAAAATTTGATTTGAACTTTTTCTTGACATATTTGGTCTTGTTCAGACATGTGACCTAACTAGCCGACACGCCCCCCACGCCCTTTTGGATGCATCTCAGATATAAACAACAAGCAACAGATAGAACAGGACTTTAGTTAGTAGTACGATTTAAAACAAAAAGAAAACAGAAAAATAAGAATGATGAGAGGATACCGTACAGGGACAAACTTATCAAGGAGACCCGGGATCGGCATTTGGCCAAATTGTCAACAATCAATAACATAGATTTTTACGACCCTACAGCTAAGGAATGGAGCTCTAATGCTACATCACTACCTCCACCCTCATCGCTGGTCATAAGCTACCTCATTTATGGTTTATGGAACAGTTCAGAAACTACAAATCTCTGGAAGCTCACGGACATTTCAGGACTGGCTGGGTGCAGGATCTGTTCACATTTCCACCGCAGGACTTCACAGCACAGTCGCCACTGCAAAGGTACGCTAACCCGGCTAAGTAAAGTTATGACTGGTGGTTAGGATTACTTTACTTGTTTTGTCTGATTTTCTTTACGTATTTAAATGGTGGGCATAAAAGATTCATGTGTATTACAATGTTTCAAAGGAAAAAGTTCAAAATGATCTAATAATGCTACCACATTGTCATACAACATAATTACTCAAGCAAGTACGTCAGTCTGGCATCAGCCTGTAAACCAGAAACTGTAATAATATAGACATTCTTAGAAATGAAGCATAATATAGCAAACGGTTGAACACTGTAAACTGTTGTCTACAGGTGTTGCTCTCCCAGCACCTGTCTGACCCTCCACTGAAGCCCTGGGTCATCGTTGAGGTCTACAGCATGCAAAAGATAAAGACTTCTGGATCTGCTTTCATTGTTCCTCTTGTTGAAAAATGTGCACATTGTTATTGCCCTCCCTCTTTGCCTGCAGTTTACAGGTGAAGTTAACCAATGTGAATATAGCGACTTCATATTCAGGAACATTACTTAAAAACAAAAAACTCTTCTACTTGCCTTTATGAAAATGCCCAGAACAAACAGGCATGAAGGGAGTGATGGTGTTGAAAGTGATGTCCTTCTAGTGTTGTAAAAAAATAAACAATTCTCAGATAGTAATAATTTTATAATTTAATATCTAGTTAGATAATAATTAGCACGGGTATCGATACTTAAATGCCACTTTGGCGTCTGCTGGTTCACGAAAAACAACAAAAAAAAAAAAAAAAAAAAAAAAACATCACATTTTATACAGGCACTGCAGCGGGCAGTTCCGCCCTACAGCTTCTCTCCGGAGGACCCATTGTTTGCAGTGTTGCCAACTTAGCAACTTGTCGCCTTTTTGACCTCTTTAGCGGCACTTTAAAGAAATAAAAGTGACTCGCAACCAATTTGGAGACTTTTCCTGGTGTTACTGGAGACTTTGACACTGGTGTGAAAACACTTATCGTTCACAATTCTCGCAGATTATAGCGCAGGCCCCTCCCCTCCCCCCTCCAGAAGCCTCACAAGAGGCTCGTGCTCGAGTCTTCTGCTCCATAACCAGCCTGATAATGAACTGCACAAAGCTGCTACTGGTCAGATATTAATGTAGTTTATTGTTTACAAAAACTACATTAACTAGTTTGTTCGTTCTGTCTCAAGCATTGTGAAGAAAAGGACACTTATAAGTTCACTAACTAGTGGTTGAAAAGTTTTTTTAGTTTTTGCACCAGTGAGCAAACTGCCTGACAACACTGTTCGACTGTATGAAGACTATCTCTGCACAAACTAACAGAATTTAAAAATTTTGCATTTATTTTAAGCTGTTAGCGTATTTTCTCATATTTATTAATATATTTTTGTTGCTTATATTGTGTTATTTTTGTGTTCTGACTTTGATTAAAGGAATAATAATTTTTCCTCCTCTATATTATCGAGTAGGCTAATATCGAGCACCGTCCTTAGAATCGGTAACAGGTTTGAAATTTTAGTATCCGACAACCCAACACTGCACAAATAGTTTTAAAATATTAGCGTTACTGTCTTTTCTCTCTATATTTGTTAAATCTATTTTTGTTGTTTGGATTGTGTGATTTTTGTGGTGCTTTGATTTTGATTAAAAGAAAATATTTTTTCCCTCTATTGTATCAAAAATAGTATCAAGCATCATTCTTAGTATGTATATCGAGTTTAAAATTTTATTATCGTGACAACTCTATGTCCTTCCATGTCACCGATGCAACCCAGGCCACCCGACGCCTCTTTTTAACTTCCTCAACCGGCTGTAGCCTCTTTTCCAGGTGAGAAACCGAAAAAAATCCAACATTGTTGCCTACTTTTCTACCATTAAAGTCATGTGACTTAGTATGGCAGCCTTTCACACGAGTGTCCCATTTTATCAAAGATAATGCCGCAGCAAAGACGATGCGCAATATTGAGTTGTTCACGAGTCACTAACCAAAATGGCGCTTCGACCCACAATACACCGGCTATCCTGAGCGTTGCGTAACCTGACAAAGACCGATTCTCATGAACTATTAGTTCGGTCCATGTCAGACCTTTTAAAGCTATACAGGTAGGTCATCGTGTTCAACGTCTGCTACGGCTTCACTTTCTCCATCCATTTTCACCGCTCAACATCTCCAGTAACACGGCTGCTCTGCTGTAGGTTTAATGGTGTAGCAGTGAAAAAGCCCCCCCAAACTGTTTCCTACTGACACAGGTTCCCAGCATTGTTTAGGCTGTTTAAACCGGTGTTTGTACTACAAGACGAATTCACATCATCTAAGTTAAAATCAGCACCAACTCATGATCTCTTTCAGACTTCGTCTCAGTCAAGTTTTAGAACATTTCCCCTTCTGGTCTCGCTCATTTTTAGTCAAAAAACATCCTCCTATAGAGGAATGAAAACATTTAACCCTGTGAAGAAAAAAAACTATTTTATATATAAATGTCAATGAGGTGGTTTTAATTTTGCACCAAACGTTTGAAAAATAATGGATGCGAGAGGACTGGATGCAATTTAATACCATCACTTTTATTCTTGAACAGAAGTCATATTAATACTTATTTTCTTTTGGATCAGCGAGGAATCACGTGACACAAAACACAACAAAAGCGCCGCCTACAGATAATAAAACATGCTAACAAAGTTTGAGTCAGCCGCTGCATGGATCCATAAGAAGTCTCCTAACAAGCCAGCTCTCTTACTAAGCTTGGACAACTCGTTCTCTGGGCGATGCAGGTGATATCTACAGGCCTCCATAGGCTCCTGCTGCTGGGCAAAGCTCCCCCCCTACCGTAGCAGGGAGTTTTTGATTTGGCTGATATATCTGTGTTTCCTCAGCACGCACTCAGCTCTGCAACCTGCTGCGAGCGTGAGGCAACATGACTCAGTCAATGTAAGAATTCACAAGTGGATCTGAATCACAAACACGGTCCCGTATTATGCATTTTTTTCAAAATTTCATACGGGTATCAGAAGTCCAGCATGTTTTCAAGGTGTATTACCCTAAATTCAGCCTGATCCAGCTTTCACTGCTCCGCTCGGTGAATTTTAGGGGGCAGGCTGAGCTAGCCGGGGGGGCGGGTCAAGGACAGTATCTACTACCAGGGCAGTAGTAGATTGTGGGGTCACAAAGGAAAAGATCTCAGATTCACCTGTTTGAGCACACATTAGCTAAAATTGGAAAAAGTGAGAGAGCAGACAGAATTTTCTCATTTTCGGGCCTCATACAGGCTATGAGGACACATATGACTGTGAAAAGTGAATTTGGCATAATATGGGACCTTTTAAAAACAGTTCGTCCACCTCTTGAAGGTGAATGTTTGGTCGGAGCCGCTTCATTGAACCACAGAAGCTTTCCGTCGTGTTTTTTAAAAGTAGGTCATGAATTGTTCTCCAGCTTCATTAAAGGACTTTCTAAATATCCGTGCAGATGATCCCACACTGCTTAAATAATGTTAAGGTCCAGGTTCTGGGGAGGATCCGTCCCTCCATCAGACTTCAGTCCAGTTATTGTGTCATGTGACCTACCTCAACCCGAGGCTTCGACCAACAGTAGATGGATCAGCTGAAGGACCAGATGCATCTCTCAGGTCCTGGTTCAAGTCTTCCCTGGATTTCAGATCCTGTTCATCTGCTGTACAGTTTTTAGTCCTGATTCTTCTTCTTCTGTCCTCCACGTGTCCAGTTTCTGCCTCCATGCTGAGATAAGCCAAGTTTCCAGCTACCAGCTGTTTGGGAATCACCTTGTTGCTGCTAAAATCCTCTTTTCTGCCACACTGTCGGGTCTTTGCTGGTTTTCACAGATTAAAGTAAAGAAAGTTTAGTTTTAGGTTTTAAGAAAACCTTTAGAAAGCTAATTTTGCATAATAAAGTAACTTTAAAGGTTTCTGAACAGGTTTAGACCTACTATTTAACTTGTATTGAGTATTTTATAAAATATGAGAAATTACACAGCTTTACAAGTCTTAACTGAAAAGTCCGTGTACCCAAGACCACCAAACCCCTTCACCCTCCAAATTCAGTAGTGGTTGGCCGATCGATCAAACATTAACAATACTAACGTTGATATTAGAGCTGCAACGATTAGTCAACGTCAACTATAGTTGACAATGAAAACAGTCGACAACGAATTTACCCGTCGACTATTTTAGGCAGAAAAGAAAAAAGAAAGAAACCAACAGAGTGAGACATCGTCTTCTTTCCCATCTCTGCTGAGTTGCACATGTGCAGTAAAGGGAAAAATATGGCGGCCGACTAGGGAACAAAACGGCAGCAGAGGACGTCAAAAGTTTGGGATAACTTCACGTTAAACTTACAAATAAATTAAAAACGTGAGATTTGTAAAGCGGACCTTGCGTACCACGGAAGTACGTCCGCAATGCTCGAACATTTTAAGAGGAGGCACGTCGGACTTACACAACCTAACGCAAGATTTAAAAGCTGGAAGTGAAATAAGAGCCATTTATTAATTCCGACATAATCTGATTATAAGTCATCAGAATAGTCATTAGTTGCAGCCCTAGTTGGTATCGACACTGTGGATCGTAACACTAAAATTAATCGATATCGATATGAGTGAGAATAAAGTATTAACACATTAATTTTACCAACCCTATAAAAAGTAATTGTATCGGTATCGACGATATCAGCCCTTTATTTGGTAGCGGACTGATCCCAAATCTCGCAGGTTTTAACACCGTTTCCATCTGTTAATTCTTATTACTCCTTCAGGTAGAAGAGGAACATTATTCTGCTGTTCAGGCTGTGCAGACTCAATTTATTTTACTCAGAATATTATTTTTTCGGCTGATTTAAGTCATGGAAAACAAAACAAAAAGAACATAAGCTGTAGCCCGACCTCAAGGAAAATCTTCAAATAAAACATGTCAAAATGTCTAAAACTACTAAAACTGTTCTGAATACCATTTTTTGTGCAACATTTGACTAATTCCTGAAATTTACACATCCAAATGTGTAATTAATTTTAAACCAGCGACGGCTGGAAAATGTCACGTTTCAGAGAAGAAAAGTGGGATTCTGCAGCTTACTGGGACACCAGTTAATCCTGAAGACGATTCAACATGGTTTAATTTCATCATCCTCCGATGTCGCTGTAAACATCCCTAACAAATATAAAAGTACGTTTTAATCCAGCTGTGATCCAGAAAGAGGTCACCAGGTGTGGCTTTCTTTTTCCCGTACAAATACGTGCAGTTTTTACATCAATGTAAACAAGATTTTAACACCATGGTCCTCTGCTCCACAGTCCATCATTGTTGTCCGACATAGACTTTTAGCAGTCCTACAGTCCTGACGGGGCTGAGGATCCAGCTACTGAACCATCGGCTCCGGAGTAGCCAGGGAGCTGATAAAGGCTTCGTAGTGCTGCGGGTGGCAGCGCTGGTACTCGTTGATTTTCCTCTTGATCTGTTTTGGCGTGTCCTGGTAATAGTTCTTCTCGTCTCTGGCCATCGCCTGCAGGGAAGAAGAAAAAGGTCAACACAGAAGAAATATTCCTCATTTCTTTTCCAGATCTGAAAACATGACAGATCTGTTTGTAGGTCGACAGCTGGTGAAAAACAGCCAGAGGATAAAGATTTATATGAAATTAGCAAAAAAATTGTATATAATGGGACCTTTAATAAAATACTATATTTGCTTTCACAAATTTCCTGTTTGTTGTTTTCCTGGTTAGATGAAGACATGAAGCTTTACTTATGACTTTTGCACATGCTGGGTGATATGTGCAGCCTGCAGCAGGGAAGTTCTGGTTCTGTTCTGGGGACTGATCCGGACCTGAAAGCTGCTGAACAACAGTGAGGAAACAGCAGCGTGATGTCAGTCAGAGGCTTTATCGTCTCTCTATTAACATCCGTTAATACAGGTTTTGCTGAAAACAATGATACCAAACAGGGCCGGTAAACTGTGTAAAGGTTAAAACAAAAGTAGTCTAAAACAGCCAAGAACCCAGAGCAGGGATCACCAACTCTAGACCTGGAGCCAGGTTTTCATTGTGTCAATGCTGCAGCACACCTGACTTATATAAAGGGTCTTTAAGAGCCTGGTGCAGACCTTTACAACAAGCTGTTGGAGAACTATTATTTGAACCAGGTGTGTTGCAGCATGGACACATTGAACACCTGCAGGTCACTGACTGAAGAGGTCCAGAGTTGGTGAGCCCTGCCCCAGAGGGTTAAAGTCGTCCCTTATTCAAAGGCAGCTTTTACCAATAAAACATATTATTACTGAAAGTTGTGTAAACCGATCAAACTTTACGCCGTGTGAGGAACGATGAGCTCATCCTGACTTCTGTTACTGGCTTGTGTTAAAATTTAAGGATCAGAACTGGTGGAGTGTGTCCGGCATCCGGTCTGAACAGGTTTTATAACACGAGGATGATGAGGATCATCGGCTGCACTGAAAAGCTCTTACTGACAAAACTCGGAGTCACAGATGGAAGATCAGAGGATATGTAAACAAACAGCACAAAGTCGTCTCACACTGAAAGGTCCCGGCTTTCCCGGGATGACTCATTTACAGCAACTGTGGAAAATCCATATGAATGAGGCTCTTCTCTGATAACAGCTCGGTATTTCCCGCCTGGCGTCGCCAGAGCAACGGCACTAACACACACTGTAGCGACAGTCGAAGTTTTCTGAGAAGCCGAACCACCAAGCGCAGCCGGGAGGAAAAACCGCGTCTGACAAATCATCTGTTCCAAGAAGAAATGAGGCAGGACGAGACGCAGAGAACAGCCCTATCCCACAGGTCCTTAAACGCATCAACAAACATTTTCAAAGCGGAAACACAAACAGCAGCTGACAATATTTAACCCCCCCAACGGTCTTTTTATCATTGTCACATAAAAAATACAAATAAAAAAAACTCTGAGGGGGAGTCTGAGCTCTGCACTGCCCTCTGGTGGATGTATTGGCTAACTACAGGCCACCATAAGGGACAACTGACACTATGAGGAAATTGTGACTCTTGAAACAGACGTTCATATTTACGTACGTAAGGGAACAAAAATGAGCCTTGAGAATTAACCAATAAACAACAGACTAAGAAATTTGATTTACTACAGCAGCCCTTCTGAACTTTGGCAGATTTTCTCACTTTGGCGCCCCTAAAGACGGCTAACCCTGCATCCATCTTCATCCTGTCTCTTCTCTGAGATCACTCCAGCCAGTAAAAGTCTTCTTTCTAAATCTCTTACTCCAATAACGTCCTCAGCCACAGTATGCATCCAAAACAGCCAGTGAGCTAATTTACAATCACACCAAATACATGATCATAATCAGATTATACAAGTGATCATGTACACAGCATAATTTGATTATACTTTATCAGATAATGGCAGTTATCTATTTATGAGAAATCAGATCAACACACCTGGATTTCTTCCCATTATCTATTTTTTATCATTGTGCATGTAGACCCATATATCTGATTAATTTTAGTGTTTGACATCTGCACATTTGAATAAAAACAGCATTACTGCTATTTTCTTAAAACAGAAAACATTGAAAAGACAGAAGTTAACGTGTCCTAATTCAGGGTCACTTCGAAGTGCGCAGACTACGTAGGCTACGGAGTCTACACACTTTGAAAGTCCGCTTAACGTTCGTGAAATGAGACAGCCTACCTAGCCAACAAGAATTTCCCATAGCAACAAGTCAGGACGTGGTAGGGCTGGACGATATGGCCAAAACTTGTATCACAATATATTTCTTAATTTCGGTCAATACGATATAATTCCGATAGATATAAACATTATAAAAGCCACAACAGATGGTGTAAAACAAAAAATCTTTTGCCAAGTCTATAAAACTCCTCCAGTAGAACATTTTAGAAATAAAAACTGACTTTTTATTTGTATCTAGCAAGGCTGAATCAGCCTTCAAACAAAGACATTTTTAAATCACCATCAAAGATCAAATAAAACATTTACCTTTCTCAATAATAATAGCTTTAACTTTAAACTTCAACTTAGGCTTATTATGTTGTTCTTTTAGATTTAAACTAAGGTGCTTTAACTAGGCTAAAAAATAAAAGTGCTCAGAATCGCTAAAATAAACAGCAAAAAAAGCAACAATTGATGCTTCATCTTCTGACTCAG
Organism: Rhadinocentrus ornatus; assembly: GCA_037177495.1. Classification (NCBI taxonomy): domain Eukaryota; kingdom Metazoa; phylum Chordata; class Actinopteri; order Atheriniformes; family Melanotaeniidae; genus Rhadinocentrus; species Rhadinocentrus ornatus. The sequence goes on along the minus strand of JBAMHW010000017.1, from coordinate 19,479,496 downwards.
CATATTCTCAGTGGAAATGTTTCAGATGCACTGTTGCCAACTCCTCAATAAGAAAAGTAGCTATTGGCTGTCCTAAGAGTCGCTAAATGACGTCATCTCATCAGCAAAACATCATAAAATTTAATTCTTTAGTCAATATTTTCTGTTTTTTTAGTTTAATTTTATTAAGTGTAACTTCTTTAATACTACCACTCTTCATTAATAGACATTACTATGTGATGGTAAGCCCGCGCGGGATCATCCAGCAGCAGCTTTGTACGATTAATTTCCAGCCTGGTGATGAAACAGAGTCGATCTCCTGCTCTGATGTAGCTGCTGCTGCGTCAGGACCAAGTCTGGTATGAGTGCTTCTGGACGGGGGAGGGGTCTGCGTAGCACCCACTCCTCATTGACAAAAGTAAACTACATTCATTTACGTCAGTCTCCAATAATACCAGAAATAGTTAAACTCGCTAAATATAGCGATAAAGTCGCTAAGTTGGCGACACTGAGCCAAACCACTTCCGTACCACAGAGTTAGCCTTTCCTCTCTTATCAGCTATTTCATCTGCTTTCTCTTCGCTTGTAAAAGCTTGTTCAGTCACGTTTGCATTACAGTCATGAGCACTCGTTGTATAGCAGTGTTGGAGCCTAGCCGAGCCTTCTACCTCGCGCTGAGCACAGCTAACTGCTGCTGGGCTTGAACAGCAGACGGCTAGCCTAGCCTAGCCTTCTACCTCGCGCTGAGCACAGCTAACTGCTGCTGGGCTTGAACGCCAGACGGCTAGCCTAGCCTT
>JBAMHW010000017.1:19467232-19478620 GCA_037177495.1 Rhadinocentrus ornatus | reverse complement strand
TAGCCTTCTACCTCGCGCTGAGCACAGCTAACTGCTGCTGGGCTTGAACGCCAGACGGCTAGCCTAGCCTTCTACCTTGCGCTGAGCACAGCTAACTGCTGCTGGGCTTGAACGCCCGACAGTGAAACGCTGTAATCTTATACTGTATGCATATCAAAATATCGGAAGTGTGTTTAAAACTCATATCACCGTTACTGAATAAAAGTTTATTGTGTTATATATCGATATTGAATTATTGTCCAGCCCTAGGACATTGAATCACTTAAACCTGTGAAATTACTTATAGGATCAGTAAACGTCAACACCAACCGGTAAAACATTTAAATAAATCTCGGTTGTTTTCCAGCCGGTAGACACTTTATTAACCCCTCAAAACACACAAATATAAAATATTACTGAATTTTAATGTCACCATTTAATAAACATGTTTTTAATGTATTTGGTTTTGTGAAGTAAATAAACTGATTTGACTGAACTTTTGCAGATTCACTAACTTCTGGTTTATCAAATGAAAAGGTTAATGAGACGAGTTTCTTCACAGCTTACTCGCGCACTAGATACCGAAAATAAAGGTTTTTCTATGCGATGTAAAAGATCCTTCTATGCTATTCAAGAACGAGTTTTCAGTCATCCTTCTCTATACAGCTTATTACCACTCAGTGTGGCAAAGTTAGAGGTTTTAGGAACAAGATCGCCAGGCGGTCCTCGTCATTCGATGAGGAATCTGGGACACAACTCTGTCCCACTGTCTTAGGGCCGGGATATATTTGCTGGTAGCAACGCGTACGCATCATGGCTGCCCCATGCTCCAAGCCTGCATTTGGCACAAAGGCCGCCTGTGTTGACTTGAGGTAGCGACTCACGTGCAGGAGTTACAATAGTAATTTAAATGCTAGAAGAACTCGTGCATGATTTTTCCTCCATGTTGCACAATGACAAACACTCGGCTCTTATGGCTGCGTCGTGCTGCAGCAAGCATTTCACAGACGTTCGCGTACACAGGAAGGATACCCCAGTCCTTACACTACTTCTGTAGCAGAGCGTTTCTTCTGGATGTCATCTAACCTAAACTAGCTAAAAAGTGGCAGAAATACTGCAAACAGGGGGATGTGTGCACAGACATGGAAACATCCTCTGTATGGCCGAATCATGAGGGCCAAATCTCCTCAAACGTGGGTTCAACTGACTGATTGGGATAACTGAACCTCCTTTTTGTCGTGTGTTGCTGTAAATTCCGCTGATGTCACCATGGTTACATCCAAAGGACTCTGGGAAATGGAGTTTTTCAGTAAATGTGGTTTTATCTCGGTGGACAGAAGTTTTAGAGGCCAGACAGCAAAGTTAAGACAGAATTTATGATGTTAAACAAACATACGTTGACTTCTTTTGCTTCTGGTTCAGTGAATCGTGGTCACAGTGTCTGGTGAACAGGTAGAGCCACAATTTGTTTACACATCTTTCAGCACTCTTTGTATACTCGTTGTTGGTAGTGAGAACTGTTTGGTCATCATAGAAGTGGTTTTAATAAACTTTTAGCTGATGTTCTTACTTTTAGTGGATACCACACGTCTCTATTTACATAACAGACCTGACGTCACACCCCGTGGAACCGGATGCAAACCCAATTCAGACGACAAAGAAGTTAGCCGGAGGTAGTTTACCTTGTAGTTGTCCTTGTGCTCGCGGATCATATGCTGGACGTACTCGACCAGGTCGGAGGACAACGTCTTGCAGTCTTTCTCTGGGAGGTTGGCCTCCTCCTCCAGCTCTGCACAGAGCAGAAAAAGCCACGATAACCAACAGAATCTGAATCAAAACAAATATGATTCCTGTCTCGTCTGCTGCTGATGGTTAACTGGGTGTTATCAGTTTCACTTTGAGGAGATAAAAGTGGGAGAACCAGCAGCTACTCAGAAGAGAATGAAAACTAAGTCTGCAGAAAGATATATAGATATGGAAGCTGGAGGCTTCCAACAACTCACTCTTGAGGATGTAGGGCTTGGTGACGATGATGGGAGTTTTCTCATCTCTGTCTTTGCTGCTAATCTGCAGACGTGAACAGAAACATGTTAATCCATCAAGCAACAGATCGTCCACCTCCCTCTCATCACCTGACAGGTGTGAGGTGGAGATGTGCGTTTCTGGGTCTGCAGGAGGCAAATATAAATCATTAATGCTGGAAATTAGGCGGGGAAGCTGTAAAAATGTATATCATAGGCTTCAGAGTAGAGAGACTCATCTAATATACTTTTTTCTTCACAAAACTCAGGTGAAAAAAGCTAATTTTAGACATTCAATGCTTTGTTTCAGGAGTCTGGACACGATGGCCGACTCCTTCGCTCTACTGGATAAAATTCAACCTGCAGGATTACTGCTCATGTTTTGACCTGATTTTAGGAAGAATTGCAGCATCTTTTATTTTCCTCTTCACAGGAGTGAGAACTAAAAACTTACCGTCTGTTTCTTTACTGGCAGAGAGCGGTTGGGATCAGAAGACAGACCCATCTCCATCAGGTTCTTGGCCATGGACTTCTTATCATCCCAGGCATTTCGGATGTCTGGACTGAGAATAAGAAGGCAGTTAGAGTCACACTAATGTTCAGAAAACCAAGTGGCTCGCTCTGATTCACCCAAAGTGAATAAAAAAAACTTAACATGATATTTTTTGTTGTATTCTTTTCATGTTTACTATGTTTTCTATGCATCCTGCTCTGAACTCTGGTCCACAGCTGGAAAATTCCTGTTTTTTAGTTGTATTTTTACATTAAATGCGTCCCGAGTGACCACTTGTGATCAGACTTCAGTTCCTTATTAATGTACATCTGACAGCCCAGATTTCTGCAGGTCTGCTGACGTTTCTCTGAAATCATGAACAAAAACTTCACTCAGATGAAGAACCAGGGGCCAGTTACAGAACCTCAAGAGGGACACTCTGGGTTTTCTGTTCCAGAAGGCAAGGCATGTCTAACGTCAGAGTCTGTTACCATGGTAACTGACTCTCTCATAGGGCAGGGCTATTTAACTTGGTCCCATGAGGGCCAGGTTTTCAGTGTTTCTCTGCTCCAAACACACTAACATCACCAAGAAACGGTGACCAATGTCAACCCTCCTCTAACCTGGACTCTTCTCACATATGTGACCCTCACATAGCCGGGATCACAGAGGTCACCATTTCTGACCAGAATGTTTGACTTTACTGTACCTGCATAACAATTAACTCAGACTTAAATACCAGTGATTTCAAGACATGGTGATAGTGATGGTAGAGAAATGTACAATTTCGCCTCTGCAGTCACAAACTCCGATGGGTCACAGATTTTGGTGTAACATATGCATCTACTCAGAGCTTCCATAATATTACAACAAAGCATAATTAATTCAATCTGGGTTGAAATGGTAGCAGCACCTCCTACAGTTAACCCACTATCTTTAAATGTCAACTATCCTTTTAAATGACGGTTAAAGAAGCCATTTCTAAAAGAAAGTAGAAATAAACAACAGGTAACACGGTCTTGAGGTGAAGCCTCCTCTCAACGTTCAGGTGTTATGCCAAGATGAGCATGCCTGCAGAGATTTGCCAGCGCATCGTGTGAACGCGCACAGCTAATCAAGTAAAATCTACTCGTCATTGTAGTAATTTCTGACATTACACATCTAGCATCGATGTGGCTTTTGTTGTCAACATTTAGAGCTACCCCGCTGAATGAAACTTCTTTAATGGCTTCATTAGCTCATTTACGAAGCGACACTTTAGTCACTTACGTAAAATTAGCCCGTGACTGGGTAAAATGTGATTTGACTACACGGGATAGGAGAAATTATTTTGGGTGGAGAAAGAGAAAATAAAAGCAGGAGTGCTGATAAGCTTTATATGGCTCCTAATGTTTAAATGGCTCGTATATATAAGTTACTATGAGTAATGAAACTCGCACTGATGAGTAAAATTTGATTAGTTTATTGAAAGAAACTGTTTGGGCGAATCTCGGCACGCGCGCTGCTCTCGGCATTTTTAGCTAGCAGTAGCGAACATCCTGCTTACTGTTCGATCCTCGGTTTGTATTTCTTTAAAAATTTCTTCTTCAGCTTCTTGCGATTCTTGCTGTAGTCAAACGTATTCCTCTTACTCGACTTTTTAGCTTTTGGCATTTTTGTCACGATTCTTGTAATAACGACACGTTTGTTGGGGCGCTAGACGAAAAAGGTCGCACGCGGCTAGAACTATGGAAAGCCGTTTTAGTCAAATGTCATCCAAATGCGATTTCTGAGGCGTTCACGTTCGAGAACGCGCTTAACCTAGAAAACGTGTAAGTTAATTGGCGGTGATTCTTTGGTGAATCGCTCCTATTGGAGCTGTTAACTGGTCAGTGTAGGCAGGTCCAAAGTGGCTCCACAAACAGTTCAGGACTCTTCTTCATACTTTATTCAGGTCTAGTAGCTATATTATCCCAGGGTAACTTGACTGCAACAAAAGTGCCATAATTGCTGTCAAGATGGCCAAAACAAATCTGTATATATGCAATACCTATCCATGACAAATTGCACAGACACGTTAAATCTTTTTTCATCTCAAATGATGCACATGGACGCTGATGAAGTGCAGAATAAAACTGGAGGAGCTTGGCTGCTGTTCTTGCTGCTGCTGTATCGTTCATGATTGCGTTGGACCGTCGGCTCAGTGAGGAAACGTACTCAGACATCTTTGACTCTCCCTGGCGGTTCGAAACTAGAATATAATTCTTCACAAGCAGGAACCTCCGCTGGGAAAATGTAAACCTGCGGAAGTTCATTCCTCATCGACTTGGGCCTAGCTGCACCCACCTGTAATCCAACTGTAATCAGTTTTACCCTGTCGAGGAGGCGGCTGAGGTTATATTTGCCACCTTCACATCAGAGCCAAGAAACTGTGGATTCATTTTCAATTAATGTAGGAATTTAATAGTGGGGTGACATGAGATAAATTGGGCCACTTTTTGGTAAATCGCTTAGAAAACAAAGAAAAAGCATCGAGTGGCAATTAAATATGTTTTTTCTGTGTTAATATAAATTTTCAATGTGCTGAATTTATATAAAAGTATAGTTGTTCAGGTCCTACAGCTTCAGAAACATCAGCTGTCACACATTCATGAAAGTGGTCCACCCCCTCAGCTAAAAGGAGCCACTCAAATAGCAAATTTCTCATTTAAAAAGAAAAATCTAATTAAGTATATTTTTAATTTAAACTCATTTTAGCACAGAAAACACAATATATTACATTTATAGATTATAAAACAATTGCTTAATCTGTAAATGATATCAGGCTACCTCGTATACAAAATAGTCAGAATGCTGCGAAATGTAAATAAAAACAGAATTAGATTATTTCTTAATCTTTTAACCCCGTATTTTTTCCCCAGTAGAAGATAAACAACATATCACATGATGAAACTGATGGAAAATATGAGCTGATAGTGAATCTAATGGCAGGAACACATCTGTAAAAAGCTGTAACAGAAGCAACAAAAGGCTGGAAACGTAACTGCCAACATGTCAGTAACATGACTGAATAGGAGAAAAACCACCATCTTCTCTGGACCAAAAAATGGTCTGAGGCAAAAAAGCTTTCTGTGGAACAGAACAGTTTCACCACAGAACGTTCGGAACGCAGAAAGGAACAAAGTTTCATTAATAACATAGAAATTCTTAGACTATGAACTATTTACATTCGGCAATAGAATAAATAGCCTAAGTGTCATTTCACGTTACCGTGTGATGAAAATGCAGCGTCCATAGCAACCAACTTAGCAACGATCTCACATGAGAATCTTATAACAAATAAATGCCGTTTACATTTTTTATTCAATAAACTCGTTTGTTGGCCCGTTGGGAACGAGAAGCAACTTTTTCAGTTTAAAATACTTCGTTCTCAGACACGAGCATGACGCAAGGGAACACCTCGGGGTGCTGCCCCGTGTGCCTCTCTTCTCCAGCCCCATGGCCCGGCCGGGAAAAGCAAAAGAAAAGAGGATATTAGCAGAATGACGTTATTTGCTCGTTGTGAACCACCACAGTTCATTTATTGAAATTACAATAAAGATCAAAATACCAGACGTTTTTCATCCTGCTGCGGGCGTGTAAATAAGTGTTAATTCCTACAATTACGCTGAGAGACCTGAAAGGATGTACACTGAAACGAAAAACTATGAACCATATATTACACACTATGAAAATCTGGTGTACATTTGCTACTAGAAAAGTTATCAAAACAAAGCTAAAGTTTCCTTAAGAAGCAGAAACACGTACTCATTTATTTCCGGTCTTTAAATTTTGTTTAACATTAACTTTATCTAAGAAAAAATATTTATCCTGCATTCACCCGAGACCGCGTATTGCCACAAATGTACGACAATCCGTTTTTGGCCTTTTTATATTTAATTTCTTATCTAAATAATTTTTAATTTAATTTAAAACACCGCTTGCTATTCTTCCTGGGGACTCCTCTACTTCCGCCCACACACCAACACACACACAGGACATATACTACAACAACCTAAATGCAATAGCAATAAGAAAAAAAACCATTTATACTTGTTCTGCAGTAATGCGGACATGTAGCTTACAGGTTGCCGCTAGGTGACGTTCCTGCATTTGTGTTGTAGTGATGGGATGTTCGGCTCTTTTAAGAGAGCCGGATCTTTTTACTCGGCTCCTAAAGAAGAGCCGACTCTTCAGGCACCCGAACAATTCTTAATTCTCTTGTAGCTCCATAATTTACCTAAACTTCTCATAGATTAATGTATTGTGTTTCGCATTGTGTGCACTGCAGAGCCCGTGTAAAGTGGATAGCGATAGCTGTTGTTTCTTTTGATTTGTTCGTGAACCAGCAGACACCAATGTGGCGGAAGCCTTCAGAAGCTCTGGGCGGACCTCATCCACCCCTGGGACCCTGCCACTGAGGAGCTTTTTAACCACGTCAGCGATTTTAATTTTATTTAGATAATACCTAATGCCTTTTACATTTATTCATTAAAGTCACATTATTTCTTAATTTACAATAATTATTCCACTGAGCCAAGTCATTAGATTTATTTGCTTCCACTTTGGCTTGATTCCTTTTGGCTGATATATTCTTAAAGCTCATAATCAAGCCATGGAGTATGATTTCTTACAGGAGCGTGTTGGTACCCTAGTTATCAAGTTGTTGAAGATGGCCGCAGCGCTACCTGGATTCGGCTGCTACCAACACTCCTTATCTCTTCTATAAAATCCTTCCCTTTAAATGTTCTAAATGTCCTTTTACAAACAAAATTTTGACCTGATTTAGGTACTTTTGTTATTGTTTTACTGCTTTTTATTTATGGCCACTGCAGCCGGCTGGAATAGAAACTTAAGCTTTTGTAAGAAATCAATAAGAGTTGCTGAATAGGTGCCATCAGCTTTAGGATTTACTCTTGAATAACCCTTAACCGTTTGAGACAGATTACAAGTATTGGCTAATGAAAATAATTTACTCTGATTTACAATCTAAAGACTTCCTGTCTATAATAAAATATCCTAATACGTAGATTTAATTTACTATTTCACGTGCTTTATTCAACATGTTATGTGTTTCTTGTGGGTTGGTTACTGATTATGTGCCATTTTAGTAATTCTGTGCATGTGTGTGTGTTTTTATAATGTTTTATTAGTTACCAGGTAGCCTTGTAAGATCTGGCCAGGGACTACAGGTAAGAATTAGCCTTTTGGCTAACCCTGGCATATTTACACTGATTTTTATCTTTGTTTCTTGACATGTGCTGTTAAAAAAGAAAGAAAGAAACTCTTCACATATGTGATCCAAGTGCAAGATCAGCATCAGCCATCTATGTTCAACACAGGACTATAAAGTGTGTTTCCGATATGGCTAAAATCTGCAAATTATAATTTTGTAATATTTCTGAGATTACATTTATTTTATTCCTTAAACTACAAATATTGAAATCAGCTCTTTAACTTTATTAATACACAAAAATATCCTCAACGCTGTAATAAAATCAAATCTAAATAAATCAATGGAGCTACGCTTCTTCATGACCAGTTATTCATCTCCTAAACTGAATGTGGTCCTAAATTCAAGAACAAAAAGCTATAGTAACAGGCTTATCCAAAATTAAATCTGTTCTTACCTTGCCTGCCACAAGACTAGTTAATAGAAAAGTCACTTTAAGCTCAGTGTTGTAGCTCATAGTCCAGTTGACCTGCCATCACACCTCCTTTATCCTAACTGGTCACTTATATTCAGCCCAGCATCCATTATTATATTAACACACTTCTGGAAAGATCCTTACCTTCATCCCTTGTTCTCGTAGCAAACTTCTTTCTGGCGAGTTTTAGAATCTCGTTGTAAACTTGTGAAGACCAGCAGCAGCAGCTCTCCCACCGGTCCAGCTCGCGCCCCTGGTACCCCGGGTGGGACTCAGTGCAATTCTCCACCGGTCCATCTCCACCTGATGCTCCCACAGAACTTCTTCCTGAAACAGAGCTGGTCGCATTGTTGTTCGTCAGGTCAAACACACGCACTTTGTGTTTGCGGCTTTGCATTTTTAGTCGCTCGGTTTTATGATTCAACTCCTTAAACCAATACGGAAGTACCATCGTTTTTGTAGTCCTGTTTTCTTTTATAATATAAAAAAAAACAACAGGAAATACAGAACCGATTTTCCTTTTCTATTCCCAGAATCCAAAGACAAAAAACGAGGAAAACCCAAATTAAAAACCGGTCCGTTTTTTTGGAATATCTTTTATTATTTTTCCGTCTACTTCTTCTTCTGCTTCTTCTTCTTCTTCTTGCTGCTGTTTTATTGGCGGTTGGCGAACAACGAATAGGAGCGCATTACCGCCACCAACTGGTAAGGAGTGTGGGACAGGACAGACCCCCCCCCCCCACACACACACACACACACACATTTTTCCTTGAAGAAAATAAATTAAATTAGAATAAATCTTTCAGAATAAAAGCCAGGATAAACAAGTAACATGCTAGCACATTGGATTATGTTAAACCAAAGACATACATTTTTATTTATTTATTAATTTTTTTATTAAAATTTATTGCAGGAACCGTAGCCATACGTTATCCACGCTTATGCATTGCTGCAAATTTTTAAATTTTTTTTTGTTCTTTAATATGTATTAAAAACAATTGGGAATATCATTATGTACAACAGTTGTAAACAATCTACATGTGTGAAGGTGGCTCTTGAACATATACACATAGAAACCTAACATACAACCAAAAGGAAAAAGACACAAAAAAGACACCCGAAAACCATAACAAAGCAACGCACAGGGCCTCAATTGAGTAACATCAATGAATCTACTAAGGAAAACAGCCTTTGGGCATTTTTTGTTGTTATCAAACTAAGGGATTTTACAAATGATCTAATCTAATTCTTCCATCCCAAAATGTTTGGTTTAGCTCTCCCATACTTTCATTTATGTATAAAGTGTTTTGCCATCAGGATCAGGTTATTTACAAGAAGTTCCACATTCTTTTCTTTCAAAATTACACCAGTTTTCATTACACCCACATTGAGAAGATTAACTGGGATACTTTTGGAGTGAAGCCACCATTGAAGCTCTGTCCAGAAGTCGTACACATGTTCGCAATAAAAAAAACAAGTGTTCAGTTGTTTCATCTTTTTTTTTTCCACAAAATCTACATAGGTTATTATTAAATTTAAATATTTTATGTAAGAAATTGCTGGATGGGAATAATTCATTTAAGATTTTGAATGCTACTTCTTTGGTTTTAGGTAGAAGAGGATACGATAAATGTCTCTTCCTTGCTTTTTGTGCTGTTTCTTCATCATAATCCTTAAGAGTGTATTTTCTTTTCAGTTGGAACAGATAATAATGTGCTGTTAAACACTTTAGAATAAATTTGCTATTGAACTGTAGGCTACTGAAATGTACATTGCTAATACAAATAGGCCTTAGTTCTACTGCAATCTCCGAATACACCCTAGCCTGCTGGATCAGAACAGATTTTTAACTTTATGAAATTCTTGAATTGGGCAATGAAAATTGAATTTATTACAAAACTCTGGATAAGTTAATAATTCACCAGCCTCATCCATCAGGTGGGCGACAGGCCAAATCCCCTTCTCCATCCAAGTTTTTAGGAAAAAAAGATTTTCTATTGCCCAGGATGTATCTGTTGTTCCAAATAGGTGTATCGGAGGTGTATAATTGTGGCAAAACAATAGTTTCCAATAGAGGAGAACTTGCTGATGAAAATCGGATAATTTAGCCGATAGTTTGTTTATATCATAGTCACAACGTAGTAAATTTTCAATACCGCCCATCTTTTAAAAAACTGCCCAGGGAATACAGAACCAAAAGGAATCTTTGAGTCTAACAAATGAGTTTAGCCATTTAAGTTTCACAGCTCCATTCATCGCAGCAAAATCTATGGCGTTTAAACCCCCATCCTCACAGCTCTTCACTATATCAGCTTTCCTTATATGATGGCATTTATTCCTTTAAATAAAGTTAAAATTAATATTGTTAATTTGTTGGATAACTTTGTTTGAAATATCCATTGACGAAGCCGGATATATAACCCTTGATAAACTTTTCGTTAGGAGAACTCTCCCAAAGAAAGTTGTGTCTCTTTGTATCCATGAATTAAAAATGGCTTTAAATTTTTCTATATTTTTGAAAACGTTTTCCTTTTCTCTTGTTTCTTGATTCTTTTTTATTTTGGATGTTACAAATTGCCTGTGCTGTTTGATCATGAAGCGGAAATATCTCACATTTGTCTGTATTTAATTTAATCAGAATTTCTCTCTCATCTTTAAAAAATACTGTTGTATCATCTGCAAACTGGTTTATCAAACTATTATTGTCCAAAAACGTTAATTCCTTTAACACCATTGTTATTTAGACTTATCAGTTCAGCTATCATAATAAACAGCAAGGGTGAAGTACTGCAACCTTGTCTGATCCCTGTCCTTACTGGATACCTGTGACACGTACCATGCTCCAACGTTACACAGCTGTTAATGTCCTTGTAAAGCATATCAATCAGATCGATCAAATTCCGCCAGCATTTCTAAAATGAAAGGGTGTTCAACAGCATATAAGGCTTTTTATATTATCCTTGATGTTGCTCATAAATGCCTTAACATCGGGGGGAGAGAAAGTTGACGTAAAGAGCGAACTACAAAATCTATACACCTCCTTTCCTTTTCTTTACATTCCACACCATCAATCAATAGATTTGTTATCGCTTTATTTATTTGTCTTCTTTTCTCTAAGTTGCTGCTCTTGAATACACCTTATGGTGCCCCTAGACACATCATCAGTGATGTAACCTGGGATCACAGGGGGTTTCGGGTCTTTCAACAATCAGACCCCCTCCTCCAGGCA
>JBAMHW010000017.1:19422586-19434435 GCA_037177495.1 Rhadinocentrus ornatus | reverse complement strand
CCAGAGACCCGGGCCATCAACAGCAACCCCGGAGCACGAACCCAAGCCACCCCACCCCGAATACGAACCAAGCCCCAGGGACCGGCCACCTAGAGCGGCCCGAGCGAAGGGCCCAGGAGCCCAGGGACAGCAACCCCCCCCACCCAGCAAAGGCAGCGAGCCCGCCCCATGCCAAGGAGAACCGGGCCCCCCCAAACATCCGCTCGGCGCGGGCAGGCACCCACCCCGGGAACCAGAGCGTTACCGACCACCCTCCACCACTCCAACCTCCACTCCACACAACACCCCACTATCACACAGCCACACGACCCTCCGACCATGCCCCAAGGGGGACGCCCCAGGCGGACCAGAGGACAGTGAGCCCCAAGCCTGGCCCACCCCAACCCCTCCAGCCACCACTCCACCCCACCCAGATGTGGCAGACCGGGCACCCCCCCGAGCCAACAGCCCATCCGCGCAGCTTTGATTTGTCATTTGTAAACGAGCCAACTCTAAAAACTAAATCTTTGTAGTGAATGAAAAGAATCGACAGGACTTTATTTTGATAAGCACATTATGTAGCCAATCACAAGCAAGGAAAGAATAGGATCATACCATGATGTTAAAGAAGGAAGGGGGGAAGACTCTCAGAGGACAGTGTAGTGGTACAGGCCAGGTATAGAGTAACAGACAGGAAGAGGGATTTAAATCAACGTATAAATGTTGCATCGTTGCTAAATCAGGCTAAATTAGAAGCTCTGAGTTGTAAAACTAACGAGCCATTTAGGAGCTGAAGGGAGCGGAGCCAAAGGAGCTTAATCTTTCAAAAGAGCCAGACATCCCATTACTAGCTGGAACAAAGCTCTTAAAAGTTCACTGAGCAGCAAATGCATATAAAGAAATATATTTTTACTCCTAGATTATCACCTCTTTGCTCCATTACTGAAAATATTTTCTGAAAAAAAATTTGTTCGGTTTATGTTGACATTTTAGCAGCCACAGGCAAAACAAAACAAAAAAAAAAAGTGCTGAATCCTCAGGAAACAACAACTTTACTCGTTTTAAAATGTAGAGAAATGGACACAATGGACAAATTTGTTGTGACTTGACCACCCCAAGCTGATTACCAATCACATCTGCTTGTTTGCCGACTTTGAATGCATGTGGAAAGGAAAGATGACTAATCTTGCTAAAGTGGTAGCTCAGAGGAAACTGTGGCCGTGGCAGAAGGAGGAAGCAAACTACTGTTTCGGTTGTTTCAACCTGCAGTATAGACTATTTTATTTTCACATTAGATGAGTTTATGACACAAGACAGAAGCTATCAGGTAGTTCTGTTTTTGGTAACCTTATCTGAATCCGTCCTGCACTGAAACACAATGCTGCTGCAGATCATTGAAAGGTTTAATCTTAAGTTACCAAATTCTGATGAGACAACATATACTGGTCTTCATGCGTTGTAAGCGTTCCACACGTTATTTAAGGATATCATTCACAACACTTTAGGACAGCTTATATCTGACTTGGTTCTAAAATGGTCTTATTCATACCTTTCTGGACCTAGTAACCTAAGAACCTAATAAACTAAAGTGTGGGGTATGTCAGAGTTCAGTCCTAGGACTTATTCTTTTCCTCTTATACATTTTACCTGTAGGTCAGGTAATCCAGCAGTACCCTGACATTTAATATCTTCTCTATGCCGCTGTATTATTTCTTTAAGGCTAATGCCTATCACAAGTTGTCAGCTACGATGACATGCTTAGCAAGCGTCAAACAGCGGCTATATAATAACTATTTGCCGCTAAATGCAGATAAAACAGAAGTCCTAATTGTTTCCTCTGACAGCTGTATTCCAGACAAAAAGAAACACGACTGAATTAGGCTCGTCTGTCCAGCCAAGCCTCAACAACCTCGGGTTTATCTATAACTCAGCTTTGTCTCTGAAACACAATTGAAAAGAATTTATGAGGAACTGCTTCTTTTAATTAAGATATATCTCAAAACAAAAAGTTTTTACTCTGGAGATGATTATCCGTTCTTTTATTAAATCATAATTAGACCTTTGCAACAGCATTTAAACAAGTTTAAACACATCAGAGTTTGGCCATCTTCAGGCAGTTGAACATGCTGAAGCTGGGTTTTTAACCAACACAAGAAAGAGACATCCTATAACTAGGAATGCACCGATACCAGTATCAGGTATTGGTCCGATACTGTGTGCATGTACTCATACATAAGTGTCCCGATACTACAGAAACCAATACCAATGTAAAATAAACTAGAGCCATTAAAAGCAACTTGTTTATGTAAAGAGATTAATCTGTGGAATTTATACATTTTATGTAACCCATAAACAACAACGTCATTAGTTGTACCATATAAAAACAACAAAAACAACAACAAACAAAACAAAAATCTCAATGAGAGAAGCTGATTTTGGGCTTGTTGGTGCTTTGTCACTGTTACGGCCTCAGGCATGCCAGCCTGAAGATGTACATTTGGGACACAGTTCGCCAACTTGGGTGTGATCACCAGAATGTTTGCTGTTAGGTATCCTGCGAGGGTTTTGGGTGATTTCAATTTGTCCAGAGCATAGTGGCTCTTTTGGTGTGTAAGTCTGTTCTGGCTTTTGACACCCTCCCTAAGCTGAGTGTAGTTGAGTGAAAATACTATGTTTGTTTTGTTTTCTTTAATTTTTTTTATAGTAACCGCCATTGGGGGCATGAGTACCTGTTTGTTTAGGACACCCTTAGTTCTGTTTTGTGTTTCTTTTTTATTATATGAGCTTTAACTTTAACTGTTGGATTGTGTTTCATTTTTCCCTTGTGTATTCCCAGGAATAGTTTTGGTTGTTCCGTTGGATTTTCTGTTATATATGACTTATGTAAATAAATATGACTTCGATTTTGATCCAACCTGTGTTACTTACATTTATCACCCCTAGATATTTAATGTACGTGACATATTGGGGGCTCGTCCGGGAGCTTAATTAAAACTGATGTATATGTGTTGCATATTAGTATTGTCGACTACCACTCAGGGACGGTGGACTGTCTTTGTATACAGACGTAGACAACATTGTGTGAGTAAGGCTGTAGGCATGCCTCGCTTTGACTTAGAGCGGTTTATAGAGGAACCTACTCTGGACCAAATCGACTTATGTCGCAAGGATGATTTGACATTGATTGCGGACTACTTTGACATACCGTGGCCGAAACACAGCAGAAAACAGGAGTTACGGGCGTTAATAGTAGCATGCTTGGTGGACAGACGCATCCTGTGTGTGACTGGTGATACAGCTGGGTCACCTGAGGTGGCTGGACCGTCTGGTACGATGGGGTCAGGGAGTGCTGAACAGAAAACTCAGCACAGTTTGACAGAACCTGAGGAAATCACTAAAGGTGAGCGGCGCATGACTCCGGTCACGCTTCCCCGCTTTGATTCATTCCTCTCTGACAGTGGTTCTGAAGCTTCCCGGGTGAATGTTCGGTTGAAGTTTCGAATGGCCAGGTTACAGCTGGAGGCTAAAAAGAGAGAGCAGCGGCGGCAGCTTGAAATTAAGAAGCTGGAGATTGAAGTCGACAAAACAGTGCGTTTACGCCAGCTGGAGCTGGATGCACAAGTTAAAGCTACTGCACAGCAGACATCTGGTACTCAATTGGGGTCTCAAAGCTGTGCTTCGCCTGCTCGGTCTTTTGATATGTCGAAATCCATCCCATTTGTTCTGGTGTTCAGTGAGTCAGATGTGGACTGTTATTATGCAGCGTTTGAGCGTATTGCACATGCGCTGGAGTGGCCCTGCTCATACAATGTTGTTTAACTGGTAAAGCACAAGAGGTGGTAGCAGCGCTCCTTCTTGTGGACAGCCAAAATTATAACATTGTAAAAGCTACGGTGCTGAAAGCGTATGAGCTGGTACACGAAGCTTATAGACAAAAGTTCAGGGCGTACAGTAAGGAACCCACCCAAACGTTTGTTGAGTTTGCCCGTGAAAAAAATAACTTGTTTGACAGATGGTGTGCATCTTGTGGCGTTACTTCTTTGGAGGTATTAAGAGAATTAATTTTGCTAGAGGAATTTAAAAATCGCCTGCCAGATAAGCTGGTAGTGCACTTAAATGAGCACAGAGAAGACAAATTGTCCTCCGCTGCTGTGATGGCAGATGAATACATTTTAACCCACAAAACTATTTTTCACTCTGCAGTGAACCAAATCCACTAAAAACATCTTTATCCTCCTTATTTTGGACAATTCCGACATTTTTCCAGCCTTACATTTAGAGGATGGCTGCAGGACTATCCATCTGATATCAATTAACCACTCAGTCCTGACAGCCTGGTCCACACTCCTTACCAGTGAACGGTGATGGGATTTATTATTTGATTTATGTGGACCAGTTTGTTCATTTTGTGTGCAAATGAATGTTCACAGTACTCCAAACAAACCATACTATCCTGGGAAGCGGACCGGGGTTAGTTTTAAGCAGACCGTGTGAATGTGCCCTTAGAGAGAGGATGCTGTCTCTGAAGGACACACTGGAGAGACTGCATCTCTCGGTTGGCCCGTGGACACCTTGAGATTTCCCCTAGATGAGCTGGACGAAAGGATTCAATTAGATGCTGCGTTTACTGTCCCTTAAAACTGGACAAGCCTGGTGCACTAGCAAAAGTTTGTTTAATGTTTTCTGTCCAAAAAAGGACATTTCTTAAATTCTTACATATATTTCACAATCAGAAACTGGAATTTCTGAATTCCAATTTCTCTTTCAATGCACGTTAAACAAAACTGGGTTTTTGGCTAAAATTGGCTTAAAAAAAGGCAAATCTTAACATTAGCTGCTAGAAAAGTAAAAGAAAACAAATACATAGATAAGGCAATATGGAGACTTTCCACATTCAAACCTGAGTTTGACATCCTTGGTTTTCACTAAAATAAATGATGTAAGAAAGTGTCTAAACGTGCCTAAGGCTGGTTGAATGGATTTAATATACAATAAGTAAAAGGTATGAAAAGTAGTTGACACTTTTAGGATTTTGTTCTTAGTTTCTGGAGGTTTGTAGCGTGTCAACAAAGAGCTGATTGAGTTTGCTAGTGGAAACAGTTGGTTTCAAGTCTTCAGGCTTTTTCTTGAGTTATACACATCCTCGGGTTCATTTGTTTTTCTATTTTTGCCTCTAGTTCACATTTATTTGAACAGCTCTGGTGATAACCTTGTGAACCACAAACAGAATCTCACTTGTTTCTCAGTGGTTATTTTGGTCACTTGTTTCCCTCCTGCAGTGAAACCGTAGCTTATGTAGAGATTTATTGCATTTATTGTAGATGTATGTATGTCAATGACAGCAATGTATCAGATGAAAATGTAAGAAGCATTAGCTTTTGATTCTCTGACAATAAATGTATTGCTTTGCTTCTTCCTCATAGGCTTTGACTGTAGGACACATATTTCTTTAGAAGGAATGCTTGTAAATATGCACAGCTAAATGACTTGAATTCCTATAGGATGTGGTGGAGACTCAAATTTGAGCTAAAATAAAGTGAATATGAGGGTTATGATCCTCTCAGGGATGCAAGCATGACTTTCAGTGAAAGTTAAATGCAGATTTTTTTAACTGTGTGCTAGTATGTTCAATAAATCAATTTAGACAGGAAGTTTGCAGCTAGCTCAGTCTTGCAAATTAAGTATTGGACCATGTGATGTCCATGTGAAACATTACCGACACAGTACAGCAGAGTTCTTGTTCATTAACATGTTTGTGTGTTTCTGCAAACATACAGCTTGTAGTATACATCAATAGACACCGATCAGGACACAGCAGAGCAAGCACACAGGCCACATTGTTAGCTAGAGGAGGATGAAGATAAGGGAGGAAGGCATGCAGATGATGACCTGTGATAAAACTTGTTTGCCTTTATTTGCCTCATTCAAACAGTAGATTTTCTGTACAGAACACGTACAGAAAATTGTGTTTAGTTTCGAGCTTTTACACAAATTAGGCCAAAATTCTGTTTTAAGTTATGTTTTTCTAAGGGGATAAATGAGTTTTTTAGCTTTATGTCGCTTTGTTTTAATTTTGATATTTGCATTTCCATATTTCGTGTTTTAGCGTGTTTACTTATTTAATTTCACATATTGGCTGTTTTCAAAACCACCTACTACATACTATGCATACCAGTTGCTAGCATGTGGTATGCTAAAGTGCCGCTAGCATATACTACATAAGCTTATAAGCAGTTAATTTTGTCCCATAATACAACATTTTTAGCCAATTGATTGGTTAGAAAAAGAAGAATTAAACAATGGCATAGCTGTGTAAGGATTTATTTAGCTTCAAATAGTGGCAGTTTTCCAAACCCTCTACAACATAATTGCCACTAGCATGTAGCATGCTAATATGTTACTAGCATAAAGTACGTAAGCTTATAAATGGTTCATTTTGTAGCTTACTACAACATTTTTTAGCAAATTTATTGTTAAGAAAAGTGTAAATAAACAATAGCATAGCTGTGTGAAGATTTTCTGCACAGAGCACTTTAGTTTGTAGCTTTTACATAAAGACCTAAACTTACCCAAACTCCCTGTTTGATGTTTTAATATATATATATTTTTTTAAAGTTTTGTATGCTATATTTTCTATTTAAATTTCTGATCTTTTCGTTTCCATGCTTTATATTTTAGCTTTCTTTCTTTCTTTAGTTTCATATTTAGGTTGTTTTCAAAACCCCCAACTAAATATTAAACACTTTAGTATCTAGCATGTATGCTAACACGTTGCTAATGCATAGTAGCCTATGCTAGAACTTTGCTCACATACTAGCTTATAAACAGCAATGTTGATTTTAGCTAGGCTATAATTTAGAAAAGCAAAGTAAACTCTGGCATAGATGTGTTGATGTTTATTTAATGCTCTTAAAAAAATGATAATAATGTGCATTTTTATGTTATAACTATTATGTTTTCTGACCTGAACAAAAGTGTAACATCCTGAACTTGTAGAAGGAAAAGAGTAAATGGCGGTCAAATAGGGAAAGAGCAATTTTACTGTAATAAATAAAAAAATAGGCAGAATTTTCTAAATCAGTACAACATCTATACCTATACCTTTTGCATACTGTGTACTACAACTAGGCTAAATCAGTACATATTATGATTATAGTACCTTGTTTAGACAACAGTTTGTTTTCAGTTAATCAAACAAAACTTTATGACATAAGTGTCTTTTTGATGAGTGACATGGTATCTTAAAGCAAAACAAGGGAAACAGGAGTAGTTGAGGCCTGCACACACAATGAATGGCAGTGCATTTTCACACACTTATTTAGCGTTGCTTTAAAAGCTGATAGCACAAACAGCAGGGTTAATGGGTACAAATAGGACCCGATGTTCAGGTCTGAGCTGCTCCTTGAAGATGATTTTAGGACGAGGATATAAATTTCTTGTAACTAAATTAGCACTGAAACAGTATTACGTCTCCATATTTTTAATCAGTTTAATCAGGACAAGAGGAAGCCTGAGGAACAGAAGTTTGCTTTGTTAGATGATTGTTTTTTTCTTTTTAGGTGAAAAGAATCAGACTTTGGGCAAACTTCGTGCAGCAGAGCTTCTTTCTATTTACTGTCAATTCTGTTTAGCATGTAGCGAAGCAAAAACCAAACAAAAAGAAAAAATTGTGTTTTAAAATGACAGAATTATACAGAGAAAAGGGAGTTGAAGGTTGTAGTTACAGACAAGGGGAAGTAATGATTCCTGTCTGAAAATCTTCAGCAAATTGCCCGCTGTCAGTTTTCTTGAGTGGGAGGAAACCTGCAAGACGATTAGCAAACAGTCAACTTCCTTGTTGGTCACAATCAGTTGGACGGTTCTTTTCTTTTTCTCCCTTTCATCTCCTGACATGTATTACATTACATTTGTATTTGGCTCCAAGCAACTCGCAACCTTTTTATGTTGCACAACAGCATCCTGGTTCTGGATTGTTGCAGATTTTCTTCTATTGTGAGGACACATCCCTGCCTGTTAAAACAGGGACTCTGAGGTGAAAAGATTAAACTCATTGGAAACATTTATCACATGTGGAGTGACAGGAGTGAAGAAGAAGTTTATTGACGTCAATTTGTGAAACAGATTTTCCCAAGCATCGGCTTTAACCTTGACTGTAACTTTACGAAAGCTTGAAAAAATGGCGCACTTTGACTGCAGAGCTGGGAGAAAAAATGAGGATGTCCCTGCTGTGTTTTCACATAATGCACATCCTGCTCACTGAGCCTCAGACACGTGCAGGAAATTTGCTGCACATGTGATTGTTGTTGGTAGAAAAATGGCCAAAAGCATCTTGAGCCTTAAGAGGTTCTTATATATTCTCTGTTTGAAATTTTAAAACGTTTTATGCGTTTCATCACATGCTCTCAGTAAACTGAGTTGATTCAACACTGTTTCATCTTAGAAGAGGAAATTTCTCAATTTTCAGTCTTCCTCTTGAGCTGCTGCATAAGAGCACACACTTTGTCCTTAAAGATTAAGGCGGTGGTGTACAAAGTGGGTCCTCGAGGGGCCGATGTTCTGCAGGTTTTGTATGTTTCATGCTGCAGCTCACCTGAATCAGATCAATAGTTTAACATGCTTGGGCAGTACTTCACAAAAAGCTGTTGAATAGAGACATTTAGTTAGAATCAGGTGTGTTGGAGCAGGAAAACATTTAAGTTCAAGTTGTTTGCCTTATACTTCGGCAGGGGGCGCTTTGCCTGTAGCATTCACTCAAAACAGTCTTACTCTACAATAAATATGTAAACTGGCCCGCCGACTCACCATCTAAGTTTGGCAAATGTGGATCTTCTTATAAATGAGTCATTATCGGGTGTTCGTCTCACCTGCCTGTTGTTTGGCACAGTCAGCTACAACAATGTCAGAGACTCATAAAACAAGAAAACAGCAAGATTCATATGCAGAAAAAGACACACTCCTTGCATTGTTTCAGCAATGGCAATCACGGAAGTTATATAAGATGATGTTTCACCGCCGTAGGCTCGGCGTAGCTCTGCAGAGGCTCGACGCGTACCTCTTCCAGACCTGTGGTGCACCTCTGCTACGCAAACGGTTACGCGGAGGTTCTCCCTTGTGATTGGGCAGTTTGGGATCACGTGTTGCCGGATATCTGGATCTTCTCGCTGAATTTGTGTGTTAACCACTGTTTTTAAAAACAATAACCAGTGGATCAAGTTGAATAGAGGCTGATCGAATTATTTATTCGTTTTCTTCCACAAGCTAATAAAGACACTGAACCATACTGGACGCCATTGTTGTTTTAAAACAGAAAATACCTACCGAACTCACGTAAACCATCAAAAGAACTCCGACCTGGTGAGTTTACTGGCCGATATCACCCCTGCTGCCACCTTCAGGTTAGGAGGAGAAACTGCAACATGTGACCAAAACAACGCGCACCACCTACGCTCGAGTGCGAAAGCAAACCCACCAGCGTCAGCTACGCCGTAGCCGACCGCACGCAGACGGCGCACAAGCTTAAATCCACCTTTAGTCAAACTGCACAACACTACATGATAAAATCTTGAAATAATACTTAAAAGGTTTATTTCTGACATTGGTAGGAATATAAAGGTGATCCATAGAGGCCAATGGAAGACAAGGATTTTGTTTGCACTTTTTGCAGTATCATATGAGTGAATAAGAATGTGAACAAACAGAAGCTCATAATAAAAAATATTTTATTTAGTGATTGACAATAAGATTTTTGTTTGATTAAACTGTATAAATTTTTTTTTTTAATTAATGATTTCTGTGATTTTTTTGAGTTGGAGACATCTGTTGGGGTATTTGTTTCAAACCTATATTGTCCAGACAAAAAAGTAGTTTGCACTGTAGTGCAACAAAAACCCACAAGTTAAATTCACCAACTTAATAAAGCCTTAAAGGAAAATGTGACTAATAACAGATTTACAAACCATTGTTATAAAGTACCTCCTTAAAGTAGAGTCATACTTAGAATAACTTTTATTTGCTCCTGCAGTTCATACTGAAGACACAGCCACCGTTAGCACCACTCTCCGCCATTAGCTAAAGCTAGCCAGAAGCACTAGCGTAAAACTGTATTTTTGCTTACAAATTGCACGACACTGCTAATGGATCCTTGGGTATACGGCAAAAACATTAGAATAAAATTTATTTTCATCAAGTTTTCACTCTTAATACTTGGTCAGTGACCATATACGTGACCAAATTATGCCTTTTTATATTGTTCGTATTGGGCTTTTTTTAAGTTGAACTTTTACATAAATGACCAAAGAATAAATAAATAAATAAAAAATTTAGCTGGAGAAAAACTGGTACCATGTGAAGTTTTGAGCTGGAAACTGGAACCAACTTATTATTCTTCTGTGTAGCAAATTATTTAGTTATTTCTGGGTCACAGCCTGACTGGAGCATGCACAAAGCTTCCAGGCCAGTTTAGGTCTGATTGAACATATATCTCAAATAATATACTGTATATACAATCTTAATCACTGCCTGAGCTGCTGTTGTTTGGCAGATAAACTATGATAAGATGTTTTTTTTATTTTTATGGCTACTGGGCAGCTATAGAAATATAAAAATGACGAATGGTGTTCTTTAAGTATTGTTTTAACACCCCAAACCACGTGAACAGTTGCTGGGACATCCTGAGACCTTCACACCATCATTTATTTTTAATTTGAACAAACAAGTGTTGCTCCATACAGGTCTGTCTGGATGTAGATTTAATTAAATAATTGTCTCCTCCTTCAGAAGTTTGTGACTTTTGTTTTCAGCTTTCTTTTTGCTCCAAATGCCATCAGGCTGGATGAAACAGCAGAACTTCTGGTTTGAGCCCCTAAATAAAATGTTCAAATGTTAAGGTTTTAAATGTTCCCCTTTCATGTAAATCACTGTTACAGAAGTAGTTGTACTAATATATAACATTTAGACATGAATATTTCTGAAGATATCTTTTGATATTTGACATTTCTGTCAAAAAACAACAACAACCAAATCCAGCTAACAGCTCCAGAACTGTGAGGTTGACTGAAACATGATGCACTCTCTGGACTAAAAACACCTGTGAGAAGCTTCAAATCCAAAAAGGTCACACTGTCTTTAAAACAAGGGAACAACTTGAAATTTAGAGCTCGTGGCAGTGAGCAGTTTTAGGTTGTGACTTAAATAGATATAGTGTCATATTCTATACCAGGTGTGGTCCTGAAGAGGTACTATCCTCCAGCTTTTAGATGCCTCGCTTCCCCAACACACCTGAATCAAATCACCCTCATCCACATGTCATTCAGCTCTGCAGAGGCCTGCTAACGAGCCAATCATTTAATTCAGGTGTGTTGGAGAAGGTACGCATCTAAACCTTGAGGGATCGTAGATGTCTAGGATGGACTAGGGCAGAGGTCCACAGCCCTGGTCCTCAAGGCCCACTTTCCTGCAAGTCTTAGATATTTCCCTGCTGCAACACACCTGATTCAGATTAATGGCTCATTAGCAGACTTGTGCAGAGTTTGTCAAGGAGCCGTTTAATTTGAATCAAGTGCGTTGCAGCAGGGAGACATCTAAGACCTAATACCAAATTAGAAAATAAATAAAGTAATTAATTAAATATTAGAAGTAAATACAAAATAGCCACAAGAGTAACGATTAAAGGTCACCACAGAGTTTCAGTCTATACACCTAAAAACCACCAACCAGGCCAGAAATCTGGGTGTAGTGATGGACTCAAACTTAACTTTGAGAAACACATTAAGGGAATTATAAAATCAGCCTCTGTCACCTTAAGAATATATCAAGGGTAAAAGATCTGATGTCTCAGCAAGACTTGGAAAAACTAGTCCAGGCTTTCATCT
>JBAMHW010000017.1:19405564-19416921 GCA_037177495.1 Rhadinocentrus ornatus | reverse complement strand
GGCTAACAAGTTTGTCCCCTTTCGGCTACTGTATTTAAAGATGGCGATGCAACATGGCAGCCTCCGGTTGGGTGCGCCGCCATCTATGTATTTATAAACATCTAATTCTAAGCTACGAGAACGATTTCATTTGGATGAAACTGTTATTAGACTTTGGTAAAATACATATTTATTAAAGCAATTCTTGATTTTTGCTATGAAAATACCCAAAAACTACACACTGTACCTTTAAGTGATCACAGATCACCATCGTGTAAGATGCTTTTCTGACCACATTTTTTCCTGGAAGATGAAGGTCCCCCACTATCCTTCCAGTTTTTTATAATGTATTGGACTGTTCTGAACTCAGCTTTAGTAGTTTCTGCATCTCTTTAGATGTTTCCTCAGCTTGATGCCAGTAATGTAACCCTTCTTAAACAGACTAGCATCTTTTCCACGACCGAAGATGTGTCTTTCCACATGGTTGTTTTAGAAATGCGAAGCTGCTCATTGCATCAGTTGGGGTTAAATAACTTGTTGCAGCTGAAAGAAAAACACCCTACAGTAATTATTCAATAGATGGTTCCTACCTATTTGCTTAGGCAAATCCAGCTGGAGACCTTTTTTTTTTTGACCAGACAGTGTATCAAGTGAAGGAAAATTAGGTCTGAATATGCATCTTTTATGCTAATCAAGATCACTGATTCTCACATCTTTTCTAATGTACTAATACATTTTAAAAGTCGGGTTCCTGTTGGTCATCGGTTGTTTTCAGAGACTTGTGGATGTTTTCTGCAGACTGAGCTGCAGTTAACTGATCTGTCTGTTCTCAGGAACACATGCAGCGGGTTTTGGTGTCAGAATCAAAGAGGGCCTCTTTGACATGTTTTTTCTTTGGAGCTGTGGGAGATCGTCTACGTGATATTGAACATAACATTTGAAACGAATCACACAGGTCTGTTTGAAAGGCTTAGCAGATCACTTTCATCATCTTCTCCAGCAACAGTCTCTCTGCTTCTCCTTGAATCACATTTGTTTGTGAGCAGTCTTGAGTCACAAATGCAAATATATTTCTTTGATATTGTTGTGTTTCGTCTTCAAGCACAACTGGACAGATGAAGTCAAACAACTCCTGATAAACATCTAAAACATGAAAGTATGTTTTAGATTTTTGCAGAGTACACATGACTTGTCTCTGTGGTATCAAGATCACTTAAATGTTTAGATTTAGAGATGGTGAGATGTACTAAAGCTACATAGATACATGGGACATAAATGGACTTGTACTTATTTAACGCTCGTCCACTCAAAGTGCTTTACATTACTTGTCACATTCAAACATATCCCAATAGGCAACCCTAGGGATTAGGTCTCCTGCCCAAAGACACTTGACACTCAGTCAGGGAAAACCTTGAATCGATCCAACAACCTTCGTGTTGAAAGACAACTGTTCTTCCTCCTGAGCTACAACCGCCCTCGAAACTCTTAAGTAAGCCACAGGATGTCTCCTGTCTGAGTCTTTGGAAGCGTACCTAAAGGAACGGTTCAGGTAACCTGAACTGTAACATTTGTTTAAAAAAACGGTCTCTGCTAAACCCCCCCACCACTATATTTAGAGTAAAAATACCCCTTGAATCATAAGATGGTAGTCACATTCATTGAGGAATTAGTAAAGAAATGTCTGATGAGGAACTGTGTAAAAATAGAAACTAAAAAATGTAAACGTGTGTAGTTTTACAGATGTTTTAACCCTGGTATGTCCAGGCAGATCCACCTAAATAAGCCCACATGGACCATTTGACCTTTCTAAGGTACAAGAGTGAGAAACTAATTATATATAATTCTCAGCAAACCGTTAGTTGACTTTTATGCAACTTTTATTTGAGAATAAAAAGTTTTTATTTTGTACTACAGGTGCAAACTTCATTGGAAAACCTCCCTCGTCTCTTTTCTTAACAACCAGCACCTTTGTGATTCATTTCAATCTAATGCAGAGTCATAGCAGATCAGATTATCAGGGTTTTATCCTAACTAGAATATAACTTTAGACCAGAAACAACCCAAAAGTAAAACCTACTTTTCTGAAGTGTTTCTTGCTCTTCTCTAACTCGAATTCTAGCTCGCTGACTTTTCATTGCACAGGGAAGAGACAGACGTCTTTATACCTGGCAGATCCACCAAAATGCCTCAGTTGTGGGCAGGCGAGGTCATCCGTGCATAGATCTTCTCAGAGATACAGAAAACATCGTTGATGTATATGTCTAAAGCATGCAGGAAGTGGCAAGGATGAGACAAGAAGGATAATAATCAGCTGAGTAACGGCTGACATCAACTATTAAAGATGTTTTTATATTCTCAACCGAACTAAGCTTTTTTTAAAACAACAGAAAAAGGAAATAAACAAAATAAGAGAAATGATTAAATTAAAACTAACAGATGCAGGACGAAAGCTTATGTAGAATGAGATAAATGTCCTTCTGTTAGGATAGAAAATAAATAAAAATGAAAATAAGATCATGGTTAGAGATTTCAGAAAGTAACATATTATATTTATCTGTATTTTATTTAGACATATTTGTATAAAATGTTTACAGTATATCTTAAAACTAAACTAAAACACAACCCTCTTTCTAAACGAGCCAATACCACTAATCAGAAAAATCATTGCATTCTGTCTTGTTTAAACACAGAACAAGTTCCCTAAAAATCACAATTAAATAAAAGTTTAACAAGTTGTATGAAAACCTTTATTAAAAAAATGCAATCTTTAACCTTTACAACTAAACAAAGGTAGATCCTCAAGGATTTTAAAGAAGTTGACTTCAGCCTACGAAGCGTAAAAATCCCAAATATCCAAAGATACGTCTAAAAAATTAAATTCTTCTTGAGGAATTTGCACATTTTTTACGATTATGATCGAACTGAGAGTATTATAATGACAAAAAACAAGAAGGATGGGTTATTCGTATGACAAAAAAATTATTTAACAAAACATCAATACAAGGGATTGATTACATGATCCACTATTATTTATTCATTTATCCATACAGTAATAATGTGTAAGAGATGTTTCCGGAAGACCGCGTGGAATTGTCGCTATTGACTGTACTTACCTGGTATTCATAGTTCATACATTTTTTTAAGACTCTAAATAGAAGTAAAGTTAAAAAACCACACTGCGACTATCCGACAAACCCTCCTCTCCAGCACCCCTGATAGACCTTCCCAGGGAGGCTGAGGAGTGTGATCCCCCTGTAGTTGGAGCACACCCTCCCTGTTTGAGGAGGGGGACCACCACCCCAGTCTGCCAGTCCAGGGGAACTGTCCCCGATGTCTATAAGATGCTGCAGAGGCGTGTTTATCGTCATCATACTTGTGATTTCGACCACAACACATAAATTTAAATGAAAATAACTGCAACGTTCCTGCTCCAGCCATCAAATACTTGTTTTCCGACATCATTTCAGCCGAACTTCTCTGACACTGATGGAGGCAGTGAATCTAAGTGAATGTAAATATTTAAAGTGCATTTTTCTTCGTGTCTGTGTAGAGAAGGACTACAGCAGCCTGTGCGAGCGCCAGCCCATTGGACGGCTGCTGTTCAGAAAGTTCTGCGAGACCCGACCCGAGCTGAGACGCTGCGTGAAGTTCCTGGACGCTGTGGTAAGAAGAGGCTTTTGTCTTGCTGTGTTTTTGTAACTGTGTTGAGTTTGGACATGTTTTTAGGATTTAAAATGAAGCTACTGCAGATATTAAGTATACGAGGATCCTCAGGGAAGTCGAAGTGTGTGAGGAAACGAGGGAGGGAAGTGGTAGACGTTCGTTTCCGTCTTCCCTGAAGTGCTCCTCTGTTCCTGGTATAAAACCATGGTCTTTGTTTTTTCCTGGTTTACCCAACGTATCCTGTTCTGGTAGGAAGGAGGAAGTCAGGTGGAAAAATGGCTGAATGAAGAAGAAGGAATGCATCACATGAGATGGCGGGCCCTTGAGTGTAGACGTGTCAAAGGCCCCTCATCAGCTCTCCTTGTTTGTTTGACAGGGAAAAGTCTTAGAAAAACTCCCACTGAGTATCTTTATGTGTGTTTACCTGTGTACATGTTGTATTTTCATCCTTTGTTTGCGTGTTTAGTTTTTTTCTTTTTACAAACAATTTTTAAAAACAATGTTTTAAGCTTTTATGTTTGTTTTTTTACTTTGTGTCACAGTTCGTATCACACTAAATAAAATAAGTCAGATGAAAGTCCGACACACAGACCTGAGAAATGTTCGACGCACTGGTGCAACAAAGTAAAAAAGTTAGTTGCATTCTTTTGTTTGTTTTTTTCTTCAATATCCTGTTTATTAAAACACATTGCATATCATTATTTTTTAACTGGACTTTACTTATGGTCTTTATTTATTTAAGAAGCAATAAAATTACTGATTTAAATAGATTTTAATATTATCTTATTACATGCTGTAAGCAGCGTTAGTCCAGAGTTTAGGAACGATCTTTCGGGAGTCCCGTTTCAGCCCTTTAGGTATTCTTTGATACGAGACTTGAATAAGCTGGTCTGTTATCCCGTCTGTACGACGGAGCTGGATTTGCTCTTATCCGGGTAATTTCGGGGTTAACCCTGGGTTTTCCGTCCCACGACACAGGTTAACTTACCGGCATAAATCACCATGGTAACTTCTGCTGAACGGCTAACCTGCCCCAGAGCAGGTCAGGGTATGGATTATAGATCACAACCTCTCGACCAATCAGATCTCTTGGAGAGAGGCACGCCCATTTTAGAACATCCTGTCCACGTTGGTGGTGGATGGTAAGAAGAGGTCTAAGGAGAGAAAGAGTTTACAGGGATAGATGCACCCTTTAGCCTTGTCACCGACCGCTTTGAGGTATGACTTGTTCCCACGTCCGTTTAGCTCCCCTAGGGTTGCATCTGAAGTAATGAGGTTAATAAAATTGGTCCCACATGGCAGAACTGCAGGAGCCTGAATTATATGGAAAGCTATTAACTAATAATTAATTAATATTTCAACACAAAACACACACACACGGATTGCTGAGCCTCAAAAGAGCTGAATGGAGAAAGAAAGGAAGGAACTGAGCAGGCTCTAGCCGAAATGCCTGAGCTAAAATAAACTGGAACTGAGTGATTTTTCTCCCATGAAATAATATCGTTTAATCTCTTGGAACAATTTTCTGCCTGCATTCCTCCCTGGCTGTTGCTACGGCAACGGTGTTCCTGCTGAAGAACACATTTCTGAAGAATAACTGTCTGCTCCTCCATGATGAAGTAGACGCTCCGCACGGTTTCTCCATGTCTGCGATCGGTCAGACGCGGCAAACTCCGCCCCTTTTACGTGAGCGCGCATGGAAAACACCGGGTTGAATTACCGAGTTGATAAACAGCTTCGTCATACCGCCGATCCAGAATGTCTGAAAGGGACTGTTTTTCATTCCACCTTTGTTTTCCATCTAATTCTTCTTAGATCAACACCTTAAAAAGCTTTAATAAGAGAATCTAATGTTTTTTTATTCAACACTGAAGTCATGAACAATTCTGGGGGAAAAGCCGCCTCTTTAGCTACTTAAAGCTACTGAGAATACTCCTGGAGTGTTTAAAAATGATGCTGCTGCTTACGCTCTGGCTTACTCATGCAGCATCATCACCAGGCGGTAAAATGTTGCTGTTTTTACTTTCTAACTGGATCATTTTGCAGGCTGAGTGAACCCTGATCACCTCCAGTGTTCTAGAAATGAAATCCCGAACTGTGGGAAAGTTAGGTTTTTAATAATTTGGGTGATGACATTTTGGACAGCTGCCTTTTAAAAAGCTTTTTAACAGGATGCAGCGGAAAGTAAAATCTGGTTCCCATGTTTGGCCTTTGATGCAGTAAGTTTCATTATCCTGAAACGCCTCAACGAAACACTCGAAGTTTGGAGAAAAGAGGAGGAAACAGAGTTTATTATCTGTACAATGAATCACAGGATTTCTTGACTCCTGAGAAGAAACTGTGCCACTGTGCCCCCCGCCTACTGCCCATGTTGCATCCCTGACAAAAACTAAAACACGCTGGTCTTTATCTAGTTTTGAGAACCTTTATTTAGTCCTTACAACTTACAGCCTAGTCCTGTCGGATACCATAAAAGTGAAGCAAGTTTCAACTTGCTGATGCATGTTTGGCTGCAGGCAGAATTTGAATGGCGACTTTTGCTTGAAAAAAGTTTTATTCCCACCAGTTTATGTGCTGGATGTGACATTTTAGATGTTTTTTTGTTTATTATTTTTCAGAGGAGTTGTATGAAACTAGATGAATGAAACTCTAAAGGCCGTCCTGTTTATAAATGCACACATTCCTTAAAACATGTCACATCATATAAGCATTTAAAGGAAAATTACTCCTTTCTCTTCCTCCTCATTCAGCAGACTTTGGCTCAATTTGGATTGAGGAAGAAAAAAGTTACGCTGAGAATGATGTATGACAAAACAAACAGTTTCTGATGGTTTGAGGTCAGATCCACATCCTGTTGAAGATTTCAGAAACAAAGATGATGACGATTGAAATGGAAAACTTGAGACATTTCTATGGTTCTATCTATCGTATCAGCTCCACCTGTTCAACAGTTTGTTAACATAAATATCTAATCAGCCAATCACATGGCAGCATGTAGTCATGTAGACAAGATGAAGACGACTTGCTGAAGTTGAATGAGGGAGAAAGGGGATTTATGTTGTTGGTCTGAGTATTTACTAGGACTTTTACACACAACCATCTGTAGGGTTTACAGATGTTCTGAAGAAGAGAAAATATCTAGTGAGCAGCAGTTGTCTTGACCAGAATGTCTTGTTGATGTCAGAGGAGAATGGGCCGACTGGTTGGAGATGATAGAAAGGAAACAGGAAGTCAGATCACAACTGGTTCCTACCAAGGTCTGCAGACCACACAACACATCCAACCTTAAAGCAGATGGGCTACAGCAGCAGAAGACCACACCGGGCGCCTCCTGTCAGCTAAGAACAGGAAACACAGACTCACCAACACTGGACAAAAGAAGATGGAGGAACGTTGCTGGTCTGATGAGTCTCCATTTCAGCTCCACGTGGTGGCAGGTCGCAACGGCTATATTGTTATAGTCTTCAAAATGCTGAGAATGGAATCATTCCATATGAGCGACTTAAAAATTTCTTTACTGAGCAGAAGTGCAGCAGCAGCTACTCTGCTGTCAGACATCTGCTCTGCATATTAACGCAGAGGAAATGCAGCTGCAGATAAGTTGCTTCAGATTTTACAGGGTAAATAGACATTCCAATAACGCGTTACCAGTAGTGGCTCGCTTAAAAAACCTGGTAAACACCAGGCACGTGTACATGATACGAACGGGTAAACTACTAGTGAAAACACATCACAAGGATGCACTTCTGACTGCGAGGGAATAACAGTATTTGCAAGCAGAGACCCCCGCCTCCCAAAGAAGGGGGTGTTGGAATAAGGAAGTCCAGCCAGGTACTAGAAGGTGGACTTGTTAAAGTAGACGATGAGTGTAAACTAAAGCATCATCAGCCAAAAACATAAATTTCCCATAGCTAGGCTATTTCCTGAGAACAGAATGGGTTCCCAAACTGAACCTTGGGGAACACCTTTAGGCTATCCACATGTAGACTCTGTAAGGCAGGACAATGAAGAACTTGTTCTGAGATTCAAGTGTCTTGAAAGTTAGAGATTATAAACCACATAGTAGATACTTAACTTTAGGGAAAAACTAACATAAGGAGGTTTCTACCTTCCCTTAAAAGTTTGTTATCTAGTTCCAGTCTGAAAAGTAGAAACGTCTGGTTTCTATGTTTCCTCTGACGCTAACTTTAACATGAAATGTAGTTAAATGTGGTGTTGGTTAGAAGTCTGACCGAAATTTTTATAGAAATCTGTTGAGACAATTTTAAACTTGAAATTAGCTGCGAAACAACCTGCTAAAAGTAGAGTTGGCGAAATCTCTTGGGATTGCGGATGATTGCATAATGTTTAGTGATCATCCATCCAGTAGTCATTCTTGCATCCCTACTAGTACTGGGACAACGTAACGTGAAACACCCTGTCCCAGGCCTTTCCACGAGTTAAAATATCTTTTAGATACAAAAGCAATGTGTTTATGGGTGTTGCTCTGTCTTACTAGACCGGCTGAAAAACTGGGTTGGACTTTCTGGTACTGCCATTAATAGGTTTAAGTCCTATTTAAAAGACAGTGATTACTTTGTGTCCATAGGTAACTATAAATCTGAGTGAAACAAAATAGCCTATGGGGTTCCCCAAGGCTCGATCCTGGGGCCAC
The DNA here is from genome assembly GCA_037177495.1 of Rhadinocentrus ornatus. Taxonomy (NCBI): domain Eukaryota; kingdom Metazoa; phylum Chordata; class Actinopteri; order Atheriniformes; family Melanotaeniidae; genus Rhadinocentrus; species Rhadinocentrus ornatus. Next base: position 19,408,625 of record JBAMHW010000017.1, on the reverse strand, counting down.
TGCTGTTCAACATCTACATGCTGCCACTCGCCCAAATTATGAAAAACAGCAAAATATGTTACAACAGTTATGCTGATGACACACAAATCTATATAACCAGCTGACCAGAAGACTACAGTCCGATCCAAACTCTGATCAACTGCATCGATCAAATTAAATACTGGATGTGCCAGAACTTCCTTCCGTTAAATGAAGACAAAACTGAAATAATAGTTTTTGGGGCCAAGGAAGAAAGATCAAAAGTCAGGTCTCAGTTTCAAACAGCAAAGTTTAAAACTAACAACCAAGCCAGAAATCTGGGACCAGTCCTGGACTCAGATCTGAATTTTAGCAGTTATATTAAAACAGTTGTGAAGTTGGCCTGTTATCACTTAAAGAACATATCAAGGATTAAAGGACTGATGACTCAGCAACTTTAGTAAGCTGGACTACTGTAATGCTGTCCTCACGGGTCTCCCTAAAAAGCCCATCAGACAGCTGCAGTTAGTCCAGAACGCTGCTGCTCAAGTCCTTACTAAGACCAAGAAAGTGGATCATATAACTCCAGTCCTCAGATCTTTACACTGGCTTCCTGTCTGTCAAATAATTGACATCAAAATCCTGCTGCTGGTTTACAGAGACCTGAATGGTTTAGGCCCAAAATACATTCAGGATCTTCTGGTTCGATATGAACCAACCAGATCCCTCAGGTCATCAGGGTCAAGTCTACTTTCTGTTCCCAGAGTCAGAGCTAAACATGAAGAGGCAGCATTCAGCTTTTATGCTCCTCACATGTGGAACAAACTCCCAGAAACCTGCAGGTCTGCTGAATCAGCAGTTTTACATCAGGGTTAAAAACTTTCCTTTTTGCTTCCTTTTATCGGAACAACTGTTAAATAACTTTATTTTGTCCTTTTTATTTATTTTATTGAGGTCTTTTCCTTTCTGTTTTTATCTAATTTTCTTTTTTAAAGTCTGTTTTTAATACACTTGTTATTGCTTCTTGCACCCCGCTGTAATGCTTTTAATGTTTCATGTGAAGCATTTTGTCTTGTACATGAAATGTGCTATACAAATAAATTAGCCTTGCCTTGTAGTGGGAGGTGCTTTAAATGGTCAACAAGCCTAAAGATAGAAATGTTTTCTGAATTCAGTCTGTTCAGTGTGGCTTAAAGTATCAACTTTATAAACAAAGCTTTTTTTAAAAAATAAACAAATTAATGTTTGACCTTGAGGATCATGGCAGCTTTTCCGTCAGACGGGATCATAATCGCAGAGAAAAAAAACATTCAAACAATTTAAGCCCCATTCAGACAGGATTTGTGTCTCAAAAGAGGGAAGGGGGTGGTTTAGGTTGCACCTGTTCTGGCCAATGACGTTACAGAGCCTTCTACTTACATCAGAGCTAGGAATGAGTTGCTAATGGCTCTAGGGTTCTGCTAACGATGCATCATTCAGGAAAAGAAAAAGCTCTGTTCAGAGTTAGAAGTTCAGGATTGTGTTTAAAGCCAGTTTCTGTGCAGGAAGCATTTAGAAGTGAGGCTTGGAGGGTCTTCCTACAGAAAGATTGTACATTTCCACTTACCTTTGTGATTATATTTAATTCAAGTTGAGTAACTATTGTCTGCACTCTAATGATTTTCTTTTACTCACAGTCCCTAAAGCTCTCACTGAAGTTGGGAAAAGGCTTTAAAATTCTCTTCCTGAAGCCTGGAACAGCCTACACACAGACTTCTAACTGCAGGAGCTGACTCAGTTAGAGCTTTTAAAAATGTCTTAAAGAGTTGGAAGGCTGATGCAAAAGGTGTCTGTAACTGCTTGTCCAGCTAACTATGCTTTCCCTCTTAGATTTATATTTTATCTGTGTTATGTTAAATGGTTGTTTTAATGATGTGTAATGGAATGTCTGTAACTGGTGATTCTCATGACAACCGCTTCCCATTCGGCTGCGAGTAGCTCCAAATACATAAGAGAAAGATGGCAAAATAAAAATGAAACACCACTAACACTGGTATTTACAACAGTAAAATATTATTTACACAGAAAACACCACTAAAATACTGTCATAATAGTCTAAAAGTATAATTCTCAGTCTGCTGCTTTCAGGCTCTGCTAACATCTCCCCACGCTGGTAATCCTGGAATCCTGATAGGACATCGTATATCAAAGGAAAGCTGTTGGAATTATGTAGATCGCACAAATAATCGAGGAGTTTCTGTATACTGAGTTGTACTTGTCATGTTCTGTCTGATTGGACTTGGTTCCTGTTTCGGGGCTACAATGACGACTTCGCCCTTACCTCCAAGCTGTAACGTTGACAACGTACCAGGAAACTCCATTTCTGATTGTTTGCAGTTTGATGTTAAAAGCTACGGAGGTTAGAAACTGGAGACTTAATCAGTCCCTCCCTCTCTGTCGGCTCCAGATAGCTTTCACAGCTTTTAGCCGTCTAGCGGATACGACTCGCATCCAAAGCAATTATGTCCTCTTTTACCCCACAACGGTTTTCCGTCTCATCTGAGAGCCCGGCGAGAGCACGAGATGGAAAAGGAAAATGAGATTTGAACCGTCTCCGCTGTCACTAAGCATTAGTTTACAGGTTCCTGCTGCGAGGAGGAAGAGGGAGCACTTTGGTGTTTTCCAGTTAGGCTCGGTTTACTGCGGATCATTCACATGCAGTCAGATCATATGCTGCACGGTGAGGACCAGGCCTCCCAAAACTCTTCAATTAGATCTAAAAATTAGGAAAAGAAGTCTACAGGACACAGAGCTGCTGGGTCAGCTCAGCACTAATTTATTACGACTGCCTGTTGACTCATTAATTATTTGATCAGATTTTAGTCTACTACATGCCAAATGACTCTAATCTGATTAAAAACTTTCTGAACAATTGCCCATTGTTCCTGTCAGACGCCACATATATACATATATATATATGTATATATATATATATATATACACATATATACATATATATATATACATATATATACATATATACATATATATATATGTATATATATATATGTATATATATATATACATATATATATATATGTCAGGCTACCTCTGGCGAGCACAC
>JBAMHW010000017.1:19348741-19368916 GCA_037177495.1 Rhadinocentrus ornatus | reverse complement strand
AATCCCAGTATAAACCAGTCTGTAACAGCTTTAATCCCAGTATAAACCAGTCTGTAGCAGCTTTTAATCCCAGTAAATGCTTTATGACTGATTGAGTTCTTCCTTCTTTGTTTACCTGTTTTCTTCTCTTGGAAGAAAAGTGTTGAAAATTCATGTTGAGGTTGTTCAGGAAGTAATAACACCAGGATGGAGGATCCATCCATATTCCATGAAACTAATGAGGTTCTCGTCAGCCTCAGCGGAGCTGTTTAATTAGTTCTATTCAGGGTTTGAATGATCACACAGAGAACTAATATATCTTCTGACTTCTGTCTTCATGTCTAATCCCTTCATTTTTACACTGTGAAACAGTCAGCTCTTCATCATCTGGGATTATCATCATTATTATTGTTTTGTAATATGTTAAATGAGCCCAGAGACCAAATAAATCCCGTCGTCTCTGGTGTCCGGGATGAATTTTATAGTTAAAGTCAGGATCAAGACTTTAACCACCTTTTAATTCAATGTGTTCCTTATAAAATTCAGTATTAGTATTTATTTAATTATAACTATTAATTTTATGTCTTTTTTTACTTTACACAAAACCACTTCAGTTCATCCCGAATGACAATATCACATCTGTCGCTGCTGTCAAACTGGACTGTTCTTCAGACCACATAAAGATTATTTTTAATATAAATAAATAAATGACAAAATAATTATGTTTTAAATACAAATTTTATTTTTAAAGCACTTCTCGAAGAAGAGCAGCACGAGTTCTTCACACAATAAAAACAAGTGTTTGCACAATAAAAATAATACAAAGCTAAAATAAGCTGTCCCACACACACACACACACACACACACACACACGCACACACACACACACACACACACGTATCTTAACTGAATGTTAATGACCAGATGCTGCTGTGTGGAAACAATCTTTTGGGTCCGTCCACACCAGGAACTAGCTCATGACCACAGACAGGAACCACCCAGATAGCGGATGGGTGGGGTCCACAGCCGCAGGACCCCCAGCCACCCAGACAAGGGCGATCTGCATGGTAACGACCCCTCAGACCGAGCAGGCCACGGCATGGAGGGTCTCTATGAGGAAACTCTGTTTCCACTGTTTATACCTGAGTTAAAAAAAAGACAAAAAAAAAGAGTAAAAGCAAAATATGATAAATAAGAGCAACAAGTATGAAGTAAACACAGAATATAGGAAAGCTAATTAAATAGGTAGTTTTTTTTTACAATCAATACGTATATAAATAAATAATAAAAAATATAATAAAGTAACAATGCCATCACCGGAAACGATGCTGGGATGGGCTCCAGCTCACCCCGCGACCCGGTATGGGATAAGCGGTACAATGACTGACTGATTCTAAAATAAGTCAAATCAAATAGAAAAACAGCTAAACTAAAAAGGTCTCTGCAGCCCTGCGGTTCTCTGGCAGGCTGTCCAACGCGTTCCCGTCCTCTGGTCCTCGTCTAAACCAGCCGCTGAGTTCTGGAGCAGTTGTAGGTTGACAAAAGACCAGAGAGCAAGGCATTAATATGACCTGCTAGAAATAAAAGCATCGGCGCCTCAGGGAAAAGGCTCATGTTTTAAAATGATAAAATCCTGGTTTTAATCCTGGTTGGAATAAAATCCAGCTCAGAGTCCAACAGGACCCCAGATTTCTTACACACTGAGAAGGTTAACAGCTCATGATGAATAAAATCCTAAAGATCTTGTTGTGGATAGTCGTAGTTCATTTCTAAGTTGTCCTTGTCACGAATCGTTTGACATCACTTTGCTCTTTAGGAGAAAAATAATGAGTTTGCAGTTTGATTCCTGCTCCATGCAACCCACTCCTCATCCACACACATCAGCAGCTCAGCGTGGGCGGACCCCATCCGTGGAAACCGCCTCAGCTGTGTAACCACTTCAGAGGAGTTTCCACCGGCTGGGAACCTCAAACGGGACCTGATATGTTTAGATTTGCACATCATTTCTCATCCGGCAGCAGCAGAAACCAGATAACAGCGTGCAGACCGGACTGGAACGACATGCTGGTTTTAGTCTTTAGACTGAAGTTAAACCGAAGTCCAGTACCTTTAAGTCATTCCCGAAAAGGCAGGATTTGTTTTTACATCTTGATAAATGGTTTCAAATGATCCCTCTAGTTTTACTCTCGTTGCATTTTAGATGGGATGTTCAAGGGATAGTTTATGGTTTCTTGTGGAAGACAGCATCGCATCATCGTTCCTGTTGCAGCATCATGAACAGAAGGAAAACCAAAAGATGGAAATGGGATTTATTTTAAAAACATCCTTTTAAGTTTTCTAGTAAGATAAGTGGAAAATGTCTTTGTATTACAATGATAATTAAACAATGAATAATGTTTTCTGCCCCAATAGTGCTAAAATCTCCTCATTAGACATAAAAATAATGCTGGGATATTATTTATTGGTCAAATTAGTTGACTGGCCAGTGCTGACAGTAGATTTTCTGTAATATCTTAGATTTGTCTTTAAAAATTTGGAATCAAATTCAAATTTCCCTTTAAAATGTAATATTTGTTTTAATATAATAGATTTACTCGATAAACTTAATTAAGATTACTATTAATAACTAGATTTAAATGAAGTTATATGGATGTTGGAGTGGAAAAAGTTGAATATAAAATGTATTTTTGTTGAATTATTTAAAAATGGTGATGGAGGAGCTGAAGGGGGTTGCACAGTGCTGGGGCCTGGGCCCCTTCTCCTTATTATCCATCTCTGCAACATTCTTGCACTTCCATTGCTTCATGGATGACGCCAAGCTCCGGATTCCACCCTCCTTCCTCACCTCCTGCTTATCCGAAGTCAAATCCTGGTTCACCTCAACAGTCCTAACAGTGGAAAAACCGAGCTCCTCCCTACTGGCACCAAGTCGTTATTTTCCTAAGTTGACAGCTTCTAACTTACCATCAACAGTTCCTGGGTCCCCCCTTCCCCTGAGGTTAAGAGTTTGGGTCTCATCCTGGTCCGCAAACAGTTCTGCCTATTTCCACCTTCTCAACATCGCCCGCCTCCCTGACTGTCCACTCTGCCTCCACCCTTGCTCATGGTCTTGTCACCTCACACATTGGTTACTGCAGCGTCCTTCTTTTTGATTTGTCCCTCCACAAGCTCCAGCTGGTCCATAATTCGGCTGCATTACAAGATCATTACATCTCATCTATCCCACAACAGCTCCACCCGAAGAGTTAACTGCAAACTCCTTCTGTTCACCTTTAACCCTCGCCCCTCTACGTCTCTCTGGCCTCGTCCGGATCACTCCAGCCCGTTCCCTCAGATCCTCCTCCGCCATCCACCTCACTGTGCCCTCTGCCCGCCTCAGCACCATGAGGAGTAGAGCTCTCAGCCGCTCTGCTGCAAACTTTGCCACCCAACATCCGAAGTATTGACTCTCTCTCCATCTTCAGTTCCAGACTCAAGACTCATCCGTTTAGGTTTGCCTGCTCACTTTAGGTCCACACACTGTCCTCCATTTATTTTATGCTGATTTTAGCCATTGTTTTCTTGTACAGTGTCCTTGAAGTGTTTGAAATACGCTTTAAATCTTGTTGTTCTTTTATTGTTGCTTATTATTTATTTATTTAGTCTTTTTCAACAAACCTACTCGTAATGATGCTATTTGTTTATAGACTTTTAGTTTATTTTATTTGTATAAAATGCCCAGAAAGACGTGTGTCCTCACCAGACAAAATTCCTTAAATGGAAATAATTCGTACGATGTGTACTACGCCAGCAAAAACAAACTATTCTAAGGACTTTAAAAATCATGTTTTGGCTCTTTAAGAATGATTGTTTTTATTATTATTATTGTTATTTCACCCTATTCATTTTGAAGTCTAATAAATAATAGTTTTTATTAATTGAACTTTCGTAGCTTTTTTATTCGTGTGCTGATTAGGTTTATCTTAATTTCCCTTATTTACACTTTTAAATATATATACTATAAAAGAAACCAACAAAAAAGAGGATAATATTTTCATATAATTTACAAAAAAGTGTTTGTGTGTTTAGTTTATTTCATCATTGTAGTTAATATCTTGTAAAAAAAACAGCTTCATCTCAGATTCTGATGGATTTTCAAAGATTAAGTGACTCCACTGCATTTCTATTCTAATATTCTTCTTTACTGCTATGTAGAAGTTCAGCGTTAATGGTTGTTTTCTCTCTGAATTATACGTTTTCTGTTGACTCTGTTCACATTCAGTGTGTTGTGCTTTTTTATTTGCTGCTATAATGAAAAATGATTACCAATCAAATTCGAAATGAGTTCATATTTTTAATGAAATTTTATAAATGCTGCACTTTCAACATCTGGTGTGTTCATGATCTCTTGGGAATTAATTTGGTTTTTAAGATTTTACAGAATGTCTTAATTTTGGGGGGAAGTTGGAGTTGTTTCTGTTTTTTTTATTTCAGTTGCCAGAGTTCTACCAAATTAGGCTCAACGGTTACTATCGTGTCCCTGAACATGTGGAAAATTCCACACAGTTTTATATTTGTGGTAGCATTAACATGAATTAAACTCGACACTTCTGCTTTAATTCTAATGTTTCGTTTTTCTTTAACAGTATTGTAACTCCTGTCAGAAGAGTTTAACCTGAAAATGAGAGGAGCACATTCTTCCTAGGACTGTAAGAACCTGCTGTCATTTCTAAGGCTTTGATATACCCACAAGCCAAAAGCTTTGTGCTGGGAAGAATCAATCTTTTGTTTGAGAGTTCAAAGAAGAACTTGAAGGAAACCCAGACCCTAAAGATGTTCTGTTCGTTGGCATTCAGCCCACATAATTCCTCAATCCTGAGCAGTCAGGTGTACCTGTAAGAGAAGCTGAAACACGGGAGAGAAAAATCTGCACTTAGCTATCTGTGGCTAATCAAACCTAGTCTCTGACTTATTAGGGCGCAAAAAAAAAAAAAAAAGAAGTTTAACAGCCATTTGAAAAAGACTGGCAACAAAAACAATATTTCAGTACATTAAATGTACATACTAATTCTTTATTGTCTGAATCTGATACCTTATAACTCCCAACATGACAGACATATCAAACAAAGCTCTACATGACCAAAAATGCAGCTGAAGTTCCACAACAGCAGATAACAATTTAGCAGAGTCTAAGACCAGACTCCTGGAGGATGTTTTTTACAGCACCCTCAAGGATTCAAGTAGAATTTATGGAGAGATAGATTTTGGGTACACAGCCATGGTACAGACCAGAAAGCTAACAGCATCTATTTGAAGTAGGATTTATGCTAGCATGTGCATTAGGAGTGAAGGAATTTTGATACACAGCTATCATAGAGGGGCTAGAAAGCTAACAGCTAAATGTCTGAAGTGGGATTTATGCTAACATGTACATTAGGAGTGAAGGATTGTGGGGTACATAAGCTGTGTCCCAACTCAGGGTCTACGCACTTCTAAGTTTAGATTTGTCAGCTACATCACAGTGGTGCACCAAGCACTGTCCCAAATCCACCCTATAAACCTGCACTTTGGTTGTCCTGTAGCGAAGGTGCCTTCGCGGCCTCTTTTCTCCCAGAATTCATTTAGCACAAGATGATGGTGAATGAGCAACAAAGCTCCATAGAGTACTGTTTTTTGTTTTTTCAATTGACTTTAGTATAAATGTGACTAAACCAAATACACGTTTGTTAACAAGTGGCATTAAAATTCTGTGATATTTGATAGTCGTTTATTTTTAAAGGGTTAATGAAGAGTGTACCTGCTGGACAACAACAAAGCCTCAGATAGTCTTATTGTTTTGTGATGTTTTTTCATTATTAGTCAGTTTTAACCAAGTGTCCTATAGACCCTTTCAAAGTTTGCAAACATTGTGACGTTTTTTATGGGCGGAGCTTAGCCTGGAGGCAAAAGCGAAGGCTAAAAGCTATGTTATCAAGTCGCAGCTAATAATTTTCGATGGCATTTTTAGTAACTGGAGGGTTTTTAAGCAAGTGGTTCGGTCTCGGAACTGTTGGAATATGTCCAGACACTCACTTTACGGGACTGTGACAGCTGTTTTAGAAAATTAGATGGAAGCAGGCTGGCTGATCCCTACATCTTACAGGAGCATGAAGATCTTTTGGAACTCGCGACGGTGGAGTGGCCAGACATCTACATGTACCTAATCCAGACACCATGTGTGTACAACAAAAAGAAACTCAAAGCATATAAATCACTGGATGCTTACAACTACGTCATAAATAGCCACGTTCAAACAATAAAATACATCATTTATGTCCCGATCTTTGTGCGCTGTGATTTTAGGTTTAGCATTTATGTGCTTACTAATGTGCTGATAAAGGCAACGTTATATATCCAACATTTTCATTTATAATGTACAATTTTGTTAATTTGGACTCAATAACAAACACTTAACATTACATTTATCTACCTGATTTAAAGTCTGCGCTGCAAACACGAGAATTGTTGATTATCGTCTCTGTCCTTTCGTCTTATTGCATTCAGCTAATTGTCTTTTTCTAAGCTGGTATCCTAAAAAACTGTAATTTACTGGTAGGAATGTTGTTCCTCTTATTTTGGCACCCAAACACACAACAAGACGACATTTTTAAGTCATAATAACACTTGAGAGCTTTCCTCTGTTTTTGCATCCGGATACAGTAGTGACGTCACTGATTACGTAGGGCATAAAAGGGTCTATAGAGTGTCCAACACTGATATGCAAACTTAGTAATTTCAAAGGTTTAAGTAATTCAACGTCCTACATTGCTAATATGGGAAATACTTGTGGCTTTAAAGTATGTAGACCCTGAATTTGGACAAAGCTAAAGTCATCGTAGAAAGGCAAGAAAGCTAATAACTAGCTGTCTGAAGTGGAATTTTTGTTAACATTTAGGTTAGGGGTAAAGGATTTTGGGTGCAGAGCCATCGTACAGACTAAAAAGCTAACAGCTAGCTTTGTGAAGTGAGATAAATGCTAACATTAGGAGTGAAGGAATTTGGGAACACAGCTATTGTAGACACACCAGAAAGCTAACAGCTAGTTATTTGAAGTGGAATATCATGTACCTTTGGAGAGAAGGATTAGGGAACCAACCATTCATAGATAATGCTAATGACAAGCTATTTAAAGTAAAATGTATGCTAACATATACCTTGTATGCTTGAATTAGTTCACAAGTATCACTTTGTTTATTTAATTTCCATTTTTATATGGTTTATACTTTTTTTAAAACACATATTCTAACAAATATTCATATATTCAGCACTCTGATCTGTTGTTGTTTTTTTAAACAAGAACAGGTTGGATGCTCTTGGAATAACACACAGTACTGTCAAACACAACAGGAAAAAGGCATTTACTGTAACTCTAAACATGTCTGCAGAGTACTTCCATGAATCTGCTGAGCAGCTTCAAATATTCATGAGCAACAACAGTGTTGATAACACTGCCGACTTTCAGTTTCCAGGTATTAGTACGCTTCCTGCACAGACGTTACATAGCTCTCTTTACGCAATCTGCTGTCGTATCGTAACCTCAGCTCATCATGCTGGAGGAGACTCCCATTGGAATGATGCATCATCAACCTCCTGAAATGTCTCCGTTCTCCAGAAATCCCCTGCTCCAGGAAAAGACTAATACAGGGGGGGTTAAAAGTGTGTGTGTTCATCCTGCCATAAACAGACGGATCTCTATAAGGAAATGTTTCAGTGTTCATCTCCACAGGCTTTAGACGCCACCATCTGAAGGAAAGATGCTGATAGGACTGTGTGTGCGTTTCAAGAAGACCTGAACCAGGATGCATCCGGTATCTTAAACTTGTGTTCATTTAACATATGTTGTTCTATATATTTATATCTACATGCATAGTAATTTAGTTTTGGTGTATTGTTGTGTTTTGGCCAAGACACTCTTAAGATTTAGATTTCATGAGTTTTTTTCTGTTTTAATTAAATAGCTTGCTATCTTAAGAATAAGGCTTAATCAAACAAATAAATAAACCCACCAAGTGAACACAGCTGCTCAGACAAATGTTCTTCTTTTTTCCCCATTATTTTTCTTTCTGTAACCTTTTTCTTCTACACCAACTGGAATTTAGACTAAAATGTTTCTCATGTGTTTGAATCACTGTATTTTTTTTAAAAATCCTTTTTATTTTTTGTTTCAAATCAACCATAAAATCAACTAGCAGCCTTGCTAGCCTTCTGTTTAACTTAAACTGGATCATGTAGCGCTAGCTCAGTCAACAGTAAGTAACGTGGATACTAAGATTTTTTTTCAGCTCCACTGTGAAAATCTTGATTGAGTTGATGTGAGTCCCTAACTACACTCACTGAAAACTAAATATGACATGGTTTCCCCACATTTTCTTAAAACTAATCTAGTTCTAGCATATAACTAGATTAGCATTGCTATGTAGCTTCATGCTAACATCAGGTTAATAGCCCTACAAGTTCTTGTACTTCCACAAGGACAGAATCTCTTCCAGAAATGTGCAGCCACATGTCAATATTTTTAAAAGATGACAAAGTAGGAAAAACTACTTTAAATTTACTTCAAACTGATGTAGTGACACTGGTGATCCATGCAGGTCACCTACTCCAGGTGGCATTTGGTATGTACAGTCAGATTTAAGAGGTGGCTAGCTCCACCCCTGCGTGTCAGATGACAGTTTGATGCAGAATAGATTGAGTTTGAACAAACATTGTTGAACAGATTTAGCAGAAACTTAGGAGATCCATTTTCCCTGGATGAATCCTCAGATGTGAGTGGAAATCCACATCTTGTTGCATTTGTTAAATACGTCAATAGTCACGATGTTTACGGACTCATCGTGTTCTGCAAAAGTTTGGAGGGAATCCAGAAGAGGGAATCTTTTGCATGAAAACGGTCACAGCGTTTTGTGTTGAGCAAATGTTTTTCTTTTAAAAGAAGTTTTAAATTTGAGTGTTTCATGGTCCAATGTTGTTTACCTCTGTTTCCAACCAAAACCGTTCTCCACTGGTTATGAGGTACTTGACTGACAAGAATTCCTAAGGTAGGAATTCCTAGGGTAGAATGCTAAAGTAAAGTTTGAGAAAACACTGATGTAGAGTATGAAAATCTTCCTCTAAAGACCTAGCTGCTTCCAAATCTCCATGTGTGTCGCAAACTACTGATACTAACAACTGTATAAACCATTATCTCAATGAAACTGCTGTTAATTCTGAATGAAAATATGAAAAGGTCAAAGAGAACTAAGTAAAACAGCTGCAGCGGGAACATGAATGTGTGCATAATTTTAACGCAGAACAACTACAGAGATTCTAATTTATGTGAAAAAATGACTGTTGCTGAATGCAAAGAAACAACAAGAGTTTTCTCTCTAAATGCTCCCTTACAGCAGAGAAGAGTCTCACAGATACCAATTATATTTAAATTTCTTGTTTTCAAACAGTCTTTATTGTTTTAATGAATCATAAATGTTTAAAAGTTGATTATTTCATTAAATAGTTTGTTAATGCATTTTTAATATAAAATCTGACCTGTTTATGTCATAATTAATAATAGCGATTAAAGCTGATAATGAAAAGAAGAAATAGAAATACATTCTCTGCACACAGAACCTCCTTCATCACGATTTGAATGAAGAAGTTTGGAAGTCAAATCAGCTGCAGGTGGACTGAGTCATGTGACCTTCATCCACAGCCGGAACAGTGAGGGTTTCACTCCGGGTGGATTTTATCTTCAAGTCATCGAGGACTCACATGTATGTAAAGTCTCTGTTATTTTTTTAGTTTTAACAGTTTATTTCTCACATGGTTATGCACAAACAACACAGAAATATACAAAACAAATCAAAAACACATCTTAAGGCACCACCATGCTTGAGAAGGAGCAGGAAGAAGAAAACTTAAACCTGCCCCCTTTGTTCTAAAACATAATACACCAATAAATGATTTATCAGTTTCTTGATGATACTTAACAGAAACACTCATTTATATTTTGCATAATAGCCGTCATTCAGCAAATTCATACGCTCTAATTATACATATATACATATATATATACAGTGTATTTATATATATATATATATATATATATATATATATATATATACACATATATATACATATATATAGACATACACAAATATACATAGACATATACGCATACATACATGCACACATATACATATATACATACATATACACACATATATACATACATGTATGCATCAAAGGGCTTCTGTCTTATATTTATGTAGAATATAATTTTTCAAATTACCTTTAGGTGTAATAAGAGTTTGGCATAATTTCATTTCATCGTTTAAGTTGTTCCATAACTTAACTCCTGTAGTTGTGATACAATGATATTTTGTTTTTGTTCTTACCATAGATGTTTTTAGCCTACTTGTACCTCATAATGCATATGTACTTTCCCGTATCCGAAACAACCCTTGAATACTTTGTGGTACTTTTTGATGGATTACTGAGTACATAAATTTTATTATTGTAAAATCGACTAGATCTCTGAATTTTAGCGCTTTTAGATTGACAGAGTCGGTTTGTGGGTCGTCTGCACTGATCATTGCATACAGGTCTTATTGCTCTTTTCTGGATAATATATATGGGTTCTATTTTTGTTCTGTATGTGCTCGCCCAGACCTCCACACAATAAGTCAGGTATGGGAATATGAACGAACAGTACAAAGTATATAATGAGGTTGAATTTATAAGATTTTTGGCTCTAAATATTATTGCAATTGATTTTGGATATCTTTGACTTGATGTAGCTTGTATGTGGTTTCCAATTAAATTCATCATCAATTAATAGACCAAGAAACTTGTTAGCTGTTACTCTTTCGATTTCTATTTTGTTTATTCTCAGTTTCTTCTTTGAGTTAATTTGTCACTTTCCAAAAATTATATATTTTGTTTTATTTAAGTTCAATGTCAATTTATTGTCATCAAACCATCTCTTCTATATATAGAGTTCCCTTTCCACTGTATCCAGGAGCAGTTGCAGATTCTCCCCACTACAAAATAAATCGTCTGCAAATAATATGGGTTTCAGGTTTTTACATGATTCATTTAAATGATTTATATACAAAATAAACAGAAAAGGGCCCAGTACTGACCCCTGGGGGACCCCACAGGTAAGCTTCTGTGTTTCTGACTTGACGTCTTGTAGTTGTCCTGTAAATAACTTCTAATCCAGTTCTGTGCTGTCCCTCTAATTTCCATAATTTTGTAATTTTTTAAGTAACAGTTCATGGTCAACGGGGTCGAAAGCGTGTTTCAAATCTAAAAATACCCCTAATGCATATTCCTTCTTTTCCATAGCTGAGGCAATCTTTTCTGTAAAGCCTACAAGTGCATGTGTAGTCGTCCTGTTGGTTCTAAATCCACATTGCTGATCACACAGTGTGCTGTGCTTTGTATTAAAGTTCTCCAGTCTAGTGAGGAATATTTTCTCCAGTATTTCTGACAGTTGTGGTAACAATGAAATGGGTCTATAATTAGATAGTACCTGTTTGTCACCTGTTTTATAAATGGGTATAACTTTAGCTAATTCAATTTTCTGGGGAAATTCTCCAGTTTTCAAGGACTGATTACATATTTAACAGGACATACTTCTGAACGGGTAGTTAGGTGTGGAGTTTTCTCATCCTCTAATGGGGGCCTTAATATTTAATGATGAGGAGGTGCAGGTGTAATGAGCCGTCATTTGATAACCAGTTTGTAACCTGATGTGTCTCACTTAGGGCTGCTCCTAAATAAAGATCTGACCAAAGCCATTTACAGGATTGTAGATTATACACTCATCTGACATTTTATCAGGTCCACCTTCAAGTATTGGGTTAGACCCCCTTTTCCCTCCAGAACTGCTTTAATCCTGGTGTGATAGACGAAAGCTAATTTATTTTGATTTATTTATTTTTGTGTGTGTAATAGGTGATTTAGGTTCAGGATTTGAAAACATGTTTAGATTTCTTTGTTTTGGATTGGATGATAAAGCTTCAGGGGATCATAAATATCTTTTTTCCCCCATCAGAAAAGTGTTCATTTTTACATTTTAAGCATTAAAATTGTTCAATTTTCATGTCTGGATTTAAACACACACCTGCAAGAACCCAAAGTCAGCATCTTTTGTAATGGTTATGAGGCTTACATCACTCCATACTACAATACCAAAAGTATCAGGACATTTTCCTTTGAACTTAACCTTGGGTTTAAGTTCATAGGCAGCTACAACAGCTTCAACTTATCTGGAAAAGATTCCCAAAAGGTTTAGGGGTGTATTTATGTATTTATGGGAATTATTGTGAGGTCAGGTAGATGTCTGGCTCACTGTCTCTGCTCTAATTAAAGGTTACTTGGAACATCTGAGTTTAATGAATTGGTCCCAATAGTTTTGGTAATGCACTGTTTCTCCTCATGATCTATTCCTGTCTCCGTTTTAAAATAATGACAATCTGGAAATGAAAAATCCAGAATTTCACATTATATTCAGTAGATGTTTTTCCCGGATCTAGAATTAATTTTAAATGTAGATATTTGTACATTTCCTAGTAGAGATAATTATGTTTATATGACAGGACACAACACTGAATTCACCCGAGTCCTGGGTGGTCTGTAGGTTGGCAGTAGGTTGGATGGAGGCTGGGTGGAGGTTGGTTGGAGGGTCTTCAGTAGCTTGCATTTTTGGATTTGTTCCTACAGATGTCACTACACACTAAATCTTGAGTCACTGCACTGTCCCGCCTCCCCTGTAAAGTCCAACTTTCCCCCTGACTTTGTTTCTCCTCTCTGACTGAAGACCATCTTTATCCCAATAAACATTTTTTAGGACCCAAATAAAAAAAACCTGACAGCCAGACGTCTGTTCAGGTAAATTACAGCCAACACGAATAGTGAAATAACTCCCTGATGTTGCACCTCTCTGCGTCCTCAGATCAAGTCGTGCGTCTTTGGGAAACCCTCTGGCGGCGGGTTGATTTGTATTCTCATCACCCAGCAGACAGACAGACAGACAGACGGACGGATCGATGTGTCACGAAGCGCTTCTGCTGCTGCTCCGCTGATGGGAAAGAAGAGGATGAACTGGATGAAGAAGCAAGAGGCAGAGGGAGGAGCCGGGCTTTCAAGGTGAACCGACTAATCTTGTTTACTATCTTCGGGTGGCGGAGCGCAGCGAGGAGAGCCTCTCAGCGGCGGAGCCTCGTCCGTCAGCGGGGGGTAATCTGCCCGGAGCCGGAGGAGCGTCCACACGTTTCCCAGAGCTGTCACCTGAAAGCGCTTCTACAGTTTTTACAATCGTTATGATGGCACAGAATTT
Source organism: Rhadinocentrus ornatus (assembly GCA_037177495.1). Lineage (NCBI taxonomy): Eukaryota > Metazoa > Chordata > Actinopteri > Atheriniformes > Melanotaeniidae > Rhadinocentrus > Rhadinocentrus ornatus. Next base: position 19,355,598 of record JBAMHW010000017.1, on the reverse strand, counting down.
GGGCTGATGGATAAATGCATCACTTCATCGGGAACAGCGCAGGATTTAAAGGTTAGTTTACTCACCAAAATGTGAGCTCCCGCACCGACCTGTGGAGAGTGAATGATCCATCACCTGCGCTGATATCTGAAGGTGTTAATCTGAGAATCTACCTGCGTCAGGATGAGAAGCAGAAACAAAGAGGAGACGTTCTTCAAGGCAGCGGAGTCGTTGCGTAATGTGGAAATCGATCAGTGTGTTTTTGGATGATCCGACCGACACGACTCCGCTCTATCCAGTCTACACGCACACAAACACACGCACACACCACTTTACTCTGAGCACGAGGTTTTATGGCATGTTTTGGAAACAGCTGCTGCGCACAGCCATGAATAAACCATTCTGGGGCCCCAAAGGCCCCTGAACAAGTTAATCCACATCACCTACAGCTGTACTGATTTATTAGTGAGGAACTCCATTTAGTGCATATTTTTAAAATATATATTTTGCTTCTATTTATTCATATTGCATTTTGGTTTTTTGACCTTTAACTTTTTAACTTTATTTAAGGGGGGGGTGGGCGCTTGGGTGTTAGAGTGTCTGAAATAGACTAGGTGTGTTTTTAATGTTGTATACTATGTGTACAATGTACTAAATTAAAATAAAATATAAATGATAAAAAATTTAGTTAAAAGCTAAGATAAAAAGGTCTCCAGCCTCTTTTAAAAGCACACTTAAAAACACAAACACTTAAAAACTACTAAAAGAACCTAACATCAATCCTGAAACACACAGGAAATTAGATGTGTTACACCTGAGAAACATTTAAAACTTGCAGGACCCTGATCCAAGAGGTCTGGAGTTGGTGTCCGCTGATCTACATGGAAACAAGTCAAATATATAAACTTAATTTGATTTTTTGATGACTTTATTGTGAATCAGCGGTTTATAGTAATTAATAGTAATTCTAAACAATTATTCAAAAGTAAGTTGTTCCATTTTCCAGGCTACATTGAATGCAGCATGAGATGAAATTGTGGGTGCAGATAAAGATGGAGGGGTGGATAATTCTCTGAGCTCAGATTTTGACGTAATGACGCCCTGCAAACCTGAATACCCGCCGAATAACATTTAGACTCACTCGGCTCTCCAGAAGATGCTGAGGTTGGAGGCTTTGAGTTGGTGGTGTAATGAGCCATGGCTAAGAGGAAACGAGGAGGAAGGACCCTGAAAGCAGGACAAGCTGTAGTCAGAATATAAAACACAGAAGAGCAAACCAACATAAAACCCCATCTTGGACAGGTCACCAGTCTGTTGGATTCCAGCTCCTTCAAACTCTGCAAGCTGCGTGACCTTTTAGACACACAAACAAGAAAAAAAAGCTTCGGGTTTTTATCCAACACCACCAACACGTGGCTCCAGTGATTACGAGGATTTATCTGAAAGTGAAACGTGATGACAGGTTTTCTGTTTTCTGAGGGGACGCTGCGACCTGCTGTGGCCTCGAGCAAAACACAGAGTCCTCACATGTTCAGCTGCAGCACACATGGACAAGAATGTAACCTTTATTCGTTCTTTTAGGGCTTTTATTAGTGAACATTTTAAAACCTGTCAATGCATTCGAGAGCTATGACTCTAAGAAGCATCAAGCCTTAATTAAGACTGGTAAAACAGCCTTAAAGCTTATTTTCTATTAACCTTTTGTCAAGATATTGATAACAGTTTTCTAAAATATTAGATATTTGCTTTCCAGGTAGAGTCAAACAGCTGTCTGTGCTGCTGTCTCTGCTTTTATAAACTGAATTTTAATAAAACTAAAATCCTAATTAAACCTCTTATACGTCATCAGCACTGAATGAGAATTAAAGACATGAATAACAACAGTAAAGACTTAATCTTTACTGTTGTTAACTATGAAATGAGCCGACAGGCTGATGTTGCTCTGAAGGACAGAGAAATGCTAACCTTGTGGAGCAATTTCATGCACCATTTGTTTAATCAATATAATAAATGTTAAGTTGCTGTTTTCATAAAAATAATAAAATAAAATTAATAAAAAATGCTGACATCACTCAGCTCCAGTCACAGCTAGCATTCTTTAATAGCATCCACAACTAACATGTAAAACTGTTTACATTAAAATGCTAATGTAGAATGTTAGCTAATGTCAAGAGTTAGCATTGATGTCATGCTAACTAGAGTGCAAACTCCAACTAAAAGAGCTCAAAGGGGCATTGATGTGATATTAAGGCAAGGCAAATTTATTTATACCACACGTTTACCGCAAAAGAACGGACATCGCTTGTGTTAGAGCCGCAGTTTATGCACCAGTTGTCAACACAATAAATCTTTAAATTGCTTTAAAAAACAACCAAAAAAAAACCCATGAAAATGACAACAATGTTAATATGGCCATCCTGAGTCTCAGTCTTTACTAGCATCCACAACTAGCACGTACACCTATTTACACATTAAAATGCTAACATGACATTTTAATACTAAATAATAATAATAATAAACCCCTCATTTTAACATGAATTCTTTATCTCACAGGAAGTCCGTGTAGAGCTCTGAGAACTAGAATGATATTTTCCCTTATTCTGGTCTTTGTGAGGACACAAGCAGCAGCTCTGGAATAGTTGCAGTGGTTGAAGTGATTTTTTAGAGACCTGAACAATCTTCATTACAAAAGTCAAAGACTACTGAAAACAGATGACGAAGAAGTTTTTCTTAATCATGTTGAGCCATCAGTCCCCTTTTTGTAGCTTTTTTCTATAGGTGGTAAAAGGCTGATTTAGTTCCTGCTTTAACGTGGATGTTAAAAATTAACTTAGAGTCCAAAATGACCCCATGATTCCTGGATTGATTTGGTGGTTTTAGCCTTGCTAGCTGAAACTGGACACTAGTCTTAGGACACAAATTTGTTTGGTTCTAAAGACAGAAATTTTAGATTTCTCTTTGAAAAATTGAAGAAAACTGGCACATTTGAAGCTTTTTCTGGGACCCCTGATCAGACAGCAATATAGAGCCGAGTGTCATCAGCATAATTACTTTTATACTTTTCCATGAGTTGAGCTAGTTGGAGCATGTAGATGCTAAAGAATAGGGGCCCAAGACGGAGCCTTGGGGAACGCCACATGTCATTGTTGATTTATTTAGCTTTGGTAAGATAATTAGGTTTTATGTCAGACAATACTTTACTTCTCCTGCTTTCCCTCCAGCATTCCGTCAAATCAAATCTGCATGAGATGTTGAGTCCTAACATGAGGTGTGATCACATCGTCTTTACTCAGTGTTAAACTGCTACTACGGAGCAGATCATAGTTCTTTGGATTAAGCAAAACACTAAAACAAATCATTCGCATCCAGAGATTTTTGTAATTGAGGATTTTTTAAACCCTCATATGGGTCATATGCTCATGTACAATGGGCCTAAATGACCAATAACTATGTTCAGAAAATATGCAAACTCTAGGGTTTGTTTGGTAAACATACATTTTCTGTGGCCATGGCTGCAGGACATTGAACATGATCAAATACGGAGAAGTTTTTAGTCACTGAGACGCTGGAAATGTCTAATCTGTTATCAGTCCTGTGTTTGCTTCTGAAAAATCCAGGTTGCAGTTACTATAAATGCAGAATTATCATGTAGCTATGAAATATTTGTTTAAAAAAAAAAGCTGCTTTGCTGTTGGAAATATTATATATGCTATATCCAAGTGTAGGGATGTAACGCTGACAGAGAAGTGACCCCTGCATTTCAGGGTGAATTGAATCCATTCACAGAAAAAGAAAGAGAGCGACGTGACCAACAAGCTGTTCACCTTCTGACTGTTGACTCTCCCTGTGAAGCATTTTGAGCTGCTTTGGTTGGAGACTGCACTCCTCAATGCTGCACAGTGATGATGCAATACCCATGTAAACATGCAGTTATGTCGCATCCTGCACTGCTTTTATCTTTTTCTCTTTAGATCGAAGAGTTCAAACGCTCAGATCAGGTCGTTCATGGGAGGGCTTTTCAAACACCACAAAGACAAGAGAAAAACAGTATGAAGAGTGTGAGTATGTGATGTAGCTGTGTTGTCGTACGTGTAGGTGTGAAGGTTACGGTGTGTGTGGCTTGCTGCACGCGTGGGGAGTAAACAAAAAGCCCTGCTCCATACCGGAGCTGGCAGGTTGAAATACCAGCGGCTGTGCGCCCTCATGAAGGCGATCTGCTGATGAGTCACTGCCTCTGAACAATTTTAAATCACAACAGACTCTGTGTGAGTGACTCCCAGAGGTGATGCAGGAGCGGAGGAAGACATCTTCATCTCCTGCTATAAATTCTCAGCTCAGGGAAGAAAAACATTTCCCCTGGATGGATATCTTATTTCAAAATGCATAAAAATATCATCTTTGCAGTACATTAGGTGGGATAACCACGCCTGCTGAGAGCTTTTCAGGCAAACTGATCATCTCTGCAGCATTTTCCTACAACAGAAACTTATTTTTATTAATTCATCACCAGATTAACCTCCAAAAAGTGGATTTGGGTTTGTGGAAATATGTAAATTTTAAAAGGAGATATATCCACTGGAGTCCTATGAGAACCCCCTCTTTGTGATGCTTCTCTTAGTAAATATGGTCTTTTTTTCTTACACTTTGGATAAAATTAAGCCAGTTTCGAGCAGAGACCAGTATTTGCCTCAGGGTTTACAGGTCTTGTTACATGAGGTGGAGCAACTTCCTTCATAGTTTCCCTTTAAATAAAGCTCATCTGGCAACTAAAGATCAAACCTGTCTGAGAGTGTTATCAGTGATCTAAACAAACAACACAAGAAGAAAACTAAAACCAAAACGTCTCATTAACTTAAATCCTCTGGAACATGGTGTGTTAAAGCAGGTTCATAGTCATGTGAGACTTTTAGAGCCTGTTCAGTCACACGGAAACTTTAACAACTTCTTCCTTTTTTAATTTAAACCATCTCAAGCTTTGTACCATCAGACAGAAGTCAGATCCGACCGCTGCAAGCCTGTGAACATGTGTCGGTTTGGGCTGGATGACAGGAAACCTGCAGGAACAAAACATCCAGACGAGGCTCTACAACACGGTTGGGTTCGCAGTTCTCTGAGTCAAGCAGCACCATCACGTTAGGTTTGTTTTAGCCAAAACATTTACCAGAAATCCCATTTAGGCTGAACAAGCAAATATAAATAAAAACCAGCTGCTGTTTTCTGATGTTGAGGTTGTTACTACGTCAGCTCTGCAGGTCTTGATGTTCTTTTTAATCTAAATGCACCTCGATCAGACTTCAGTGTGAACTGCACACGGCCCTGAAGCGACCCTAAACGTAAGAGTCAGATGACCGTTCAGACTGAGATCACTTTGAAAAAGATTGCATATGAATCTGATTTAGGACCACATATGAAAGTGGCCTGAGTTGGATTAAAAAAAATCAGATTTATGCTGTTTAGACTAAAATAAAAAGATCACATATGGGCACAAAAGTTGAATTTGAGTCACACTACTCTACACTCATGCAGGGGTGCCCAAGTCTGGTCCTTGAGATCCACTATCCTGCAACTTTTAGATGCATCCCTGAATGAAATGAAAGTCTGGTTACCAGCCTGTGCAGAGCTGAATGACATGTGGATGAGGGAATTCAGCCATTTAATTCAGATGTGTTGGAGAAGGGAGGCATCTAAAAGTTGCAGGATAGTAGTTCTCGTGGACCAGACTTGGGCACCCCTGCACTAATGAGCATTAGTTAAAGTGTCTCTCTGTAATAAGTTGTCTTTGTTGGCTTCTGTTACACCTAAAATTCTGCCTGAGCTGCAGATTTTAATCCGGATCGGTTTGTTTTGGCCTCTTTGAGACAAAACGATCTCTGATGAATCTGATCTGTGAATCTCATGACTTCAGAGCTGAGGCAGCTGAATATCTGCAAGATAAAGAGAAGTACATATCAAAGCAGACGTTGTTATACAGCACCGCTCTGCTCACAAGAAAGCTCTGACTAAGATAACACAGCTTGATCTCTGGCTCAGTGTAAATAAGCCAAACAACAACCACATAATAAAGGGAGTCACCTTCGCATCTTCGTGCTGCAGTCTCAGTAAAACAGTCAAGCGCCCAGATTTTCTCCGAGTGTTTGTGTCTCCATTGTCACAAATACAATGTAAACGGTGTAAATATGAATATTTACATAAAATAATGGACAACCTGCATTGTAGCGGAGATACTGTAACACAACGAAGCCATAATACTAATTAAATTATGGCTCCTGTTCAACAAGAGCTGGGTTTGTTTGGGTTTTAAGCAGCCAGTGTGGCTGGTAGATTCCCAGAGTTACCAGCCAAAGTTTTAATAGAAGCAAGATTATAGTTGCAGCTCAATCCAGCTCACCCCGCGACCCCTAATGGGAACAAGCGGTACAGAAAATGACTGACTGACTGACTGTTCGTTTAACCTCTCCAGCTACATTAGTGCGCCGCAGAATCCGGAGAAAATGGCATTAATATCCAGTTTCGCGAGGTGTAACGTCAACGTTATGTGAATATAGACATATGTGGTACCTAATGAAAGTCCAGGATTTCATTTAATGGATTCCTGCAATCAGATGTGCTTTCATTTCCACGTTCGTTTGATAAATGAGGGCTAATGTGAGAATAAAGTGTCAGTATTTACTGTACATTTTACATCATCAGAGGTGTTTCAGCCATCTCTTTAAACTGGATTTACTGGGAGCTTCATAGTTGGTAAAATATTCTACATTGTGATAGTTTTTTTTTTTTAATGTATAGATCTATACATTCCCATTTGGCCTGTGGGACTCCAGATGCAGCTGATGGGTATCGGCGGGCTAAGCGGAGCGCAGCTTTGGCGGTCGCTAAGG
>JBAMHW010000017.1:19303046-19316807 GCA_037177495.1 Rhadinocentrus ornatus | reverse complement strand
AGCTTCTATGCTCCGCATGTCTGGAACAAACTCCCAGAAAGCCTCAGATCAGCTGAAACACTCAGTTTATTTAAATCCAGATTAAGGACCACCTGGTTCTCTGCTGCTTTTCAATAGTTTGTATTTAGTGCAGATCTGGTTCTTTTAAGCTATAATCTTAACTTTATTTCTTAAATTTTATCTATTTTATTTGAGCTTTTTATTTGTTTTTGTTTTTTAGTTAATTTTATTTCTTTGTTTTTTCTAATGCACTTGTTGCCTTGCCTTGCTTTGTATGGATTGGGCACATGGACAGGCGGTCAATCACGTGTGAGGATGTAGGACCATGTGGAAATAGTAGTGATCTTTTTTTAAACACTACATTTAGCGGCTAGATTGTAAACCTCCTGGATGGGATAGAAATGCATGGAAAACCTCTGTAGATCATCTAAAGGGCAAAATCTCCATCAGAGAGTTAAACACTACTGTTCCTGAGACACTGATGACATCATGTGATAGTGCTCGGGAAGTTTTAAGTTAATGTGGTCGATTAACCAAGGTGGTCGAAATCAACATTTCTTGTTGCCTCTTGAGATAATTTGCAGTTATTGGACCGACCAGCGTGGACTAGCACTGTATTTACGATGATACGACGGCGGCTTCCGGCTGAAGATGATTCAACATTTTCACACCTTCAGACAAATGTGTTGGCCTTGAGCAAACGGAGAAAATAAATTGATTGCAAGGTAAATTTCTCAGTTTTCCATGGAGACAAACACCTTGATGAGGATTATTCATCCTGTTACATAAAGAAAAGGAAGTAGAGAAAGAGGCCATTCAATACCGTTCCACAACTACCATTAAGGTTGAGTAATAAAAGGTTTCTAAAACCAGAACACACACACACACACGCCAACTCTCCGTAACCACAGCAGTTTATCTGTATTTTCTTCTGTTTGCAGATTTATTAGACCACCTGGTTTCAATAATCACTCCACTTGTCATTCATGTTATTTATTCTACTTTTGTTTCTGTGGCTCATTTAAAAAACGAGTGTTTAATTTTTATAGTGTGGAGTCGAAAGGCTGGAGGCTGTAATAATGTCAAATAACAGTTTAAACCTCGTTGCTTTCATCTAACAGTGCTTTTGGTTGCATGTGCACTGTGAATGTTGGTGGATTGATTGAACACACTGAAGCTTTCTGCTATAAACATACACTCACCATCCACTTAATTGCCACCTGTTCTAATTCCTGTTAACGCAAATATCTAACCAGCCAATCACATGGCAGCAACTCAAGTCATCTAGTCATGTAGACATGAGGAAGAAAGGGGATTTAGGTAACTTTAATAACTCTGGGTATTTACTGGAATTTTCACACACAACCATCTCCATAGTTTTCAGAGAATGGTGTGAAGAAGAGAAAATATCCAGTGAGCAGCAGTTGTCTGGACCAGAATATCTTGTTGATGTCAGAGGTCAGAGGAGAATGGGCAGACTGGTTGGAGATAGAAAGACAACGGGAATTCCAAAAAGCACTGGTTCCAGCCAAGATATGCAGAATAGCATCTCTGAACCATAGACTGTATATAAAAAATGGACGGAGCCTCTGTGACGTCACCCGTAGGTTTCTAAAGAGCTTAAGTGAAGCTCATTGGGCGGTTCCCACATCGCCATCTTGTCGTCGTTCTCGAAAATCCGACAATGGGCAAAGAGGTGGAGCGGAGAGGGGGGCTGTGAAGGTGGATGATTGACACCCATTAAACTCCAAGCTGCCCATAGCTAAGGGCTAACCAAGCTAACCCAAAGCTAATGGTAGCTAACCAGCTAACGGAGGTAGGCAGGCAGGCTAAAGCTAAGGCATGCTGTTAGCTGGCTAAAAGTTGGACTACACTCTCTCTTCTTGCCGCAGATATTGGATACCTGTCAATCAAAAGAACACACCCCTAATTATGCCGAATTTCAAGATTAAATAACATCCAAATGGATGACTTAGACAAAAGTTTACCCTCCTCACAGTTCTCTTTAAGGTTTAGGCTTTAAACATGTTTATTTCTGCTGTGAAGTTGGTCTTTTTACATGGGAGTCTATGGAGATTTGCTCGAAGCAGACTGGGAGATTTAAGTCGTAAAAAAAAACACCTTCAAAATGCGTCTTCCTCCTCCTCTTCATTCTTCATGGCTGCCAAGTCTGAGCTTCCACTTCAAAGCAGGATTAGAGAATAAATGAGGTAACTTTAGGGTTTAACTGTTGATTTAATTTGTTGATGATAATCAATATTTGATCACTTCTGTTTAATTTCTGCTTTAATTTGTTTCATTTGTGCTGTAAATAATTTATATTCACGTCTGTGAAATAAAAACTTGTAGTTTGGAGCTGTGAACACAGAGGTGAAAACTATGTCTTAGACATCCTGGACAGGAATGAGTCGGTTTGATGCCCGGTGGGACTCCCACTGACGCTCGTCCACCAAACACAGAAGCAGCAAAACAAAAAGACGCCGCTGAGACTCTCCTTCATCAAACCTGATTCAGCTCTCTTCACCCAAGCTGGGATGGTAATACTGAGGCAATGTGTTGCCTGGCAACCTGCATGGCCTTGTCTACATGTAGTAAAGACAGAACATCAGCATTACCACGGCAACGGCTGACAACTGGCTGCCTCTTTTTCTCCCTGTCATTGGAACTGCTGCTGTAAATCAGGTCCTCCAGCTGGCCCTGCCCACTCTTACATCACTTCTGTTTATCTTCATATTTTACTTTTATTTGTTTTATTCTTTCTTTGTCTTGTTTCAGCAGCATTTATGTTGGAGAAGTGCTGGACTGAAAAGTTGAGCTGGACTCAGATAAGTCCTGGAGGACTGTTGGGTACCAAGAACATGTCCAGTTTCTCAGGTCCAACGTTTCACTCCATGTTTGTACAGCTACTCCGACCCCGTTCTCCACCGTGGACATATGACTCTTTTTATTCAGGCATCTGGAGGGACAGCCAACTAAGAAACAACTCTGCTGGTGTCGCCTTGGTCTGAAGATGCCTGAGTATAAACATCCAGCCTCTCCATCTTTATCTCCACCCACAGTTTAAAAGATTAAACTCTGGATTTGTAAGACATGAACGACGCTTTTTTTAAACTGTGGTTTATGGTATGAAAGAAAAAGAAATTATTCACATTATTAGCATAACATTAAACGACCCCGTTTTTTTACAGATGAAAAACTGATAATTTTGTCCTGGAAATATCAATATTTCTTGATCCTTGAAAGTTTAAAAAGCTGTGTAGTAATTATCAGATTGTTTTTTACACTTATGCATGAGACGCCTCAGGAAAAAAACTGACTTTGGTTGAAATGGATAATAAATTTTCAATTTAAATTTTCCTAATGTCGAGCTTCTTCTGTTAAAAGGTGGAGGCATTACAAGCTGCGTTTCCATGACAGTGTTTTGCTAAATAAAAGCGATATAAGTGCAATTGCAATTTACAGGCGTTTCCACTGAATGGTGTTTTGCGCATTAGCCGCTATTCTCGTAAAATCTCGTCTTGCGAAACTCCACTTTGAGGAGGAATGAGATTTCTAATTCTTTGTAAAAACTCTGCATTTCACTGTTGTTTGCTATCAAAGATGGCAGTGATATTTTTTCTTTCATTTTTTGTAAAAAGATTTGCGTCTCCTCCTGCGACTACTAATACCGTGCCATGTTTACCAGTCACGTGACCCTTTATGTCATGTCCGGGATAGCAGCACATCTGAAAAACCACCTCATGGGAGCGTAAAAACCTTTCAGCGAAATACGAGAGGTTCTTCGAAATGTTGGTGTTTCCATAGTAGTAATGTGGAAACGCAGAAAAAGAAGATTTTCATTCAGCCTACACGTTTTGGTTTATTTACCCAATCTTGACGATTACTTGTCTTATGTTTCTACCACCTCTTACATGAGTGTTTCACATATCTCTTTATCATTTTTTCATTCCTGTGTTTATAGTCACAGATTATAGGTCTATATGTCTCTGTTGTGTTTTATTTCTCTGTTTTTGTAGTGTTTTTATTCTATCTTCATGCTTTCCTGGTCCCAGTGTTCATTGACATGCACTGGGAAAATTAAATAAACACAATTTTGAAGTGATTTGGGTGCAAATGCAGACAATAAAAAAAAGTGAAATAAACACCTTATTGTTTTTATTTTATTTTTTTTACATTTTCTTTTCACTAGTCTGAAAGAAGACATGTTGAGAAAAAAGAAAAATGATCAGCTCCATAACTGTCGTCAGATATAGAAGAGATAGGTAGCATCAGGCTTAATTTGAGCCGGATCCAGCCGGAACACGTTCCGGCACCGCCGACGTTGGATTTTGTTTGGACGATGTTTTGTTACTGTATATTCCCAGTTGAGGTTACACAAAAAAATAACTTGTGTTTGCATAATTTAGAGGTATTCTAAGGTGAATTTTAGGCTCCAGAGATGGAGGGAGGGAGAGGATCAGGTTACACTGGCACCAGTGATTATAAGATTGCAGTTAGCTTCACTCAGGCGGAAAAACCTTCATAGTCCGAAGAATACTAATGTTATTGCTGTTTATTTTATCTATTTACATTTCGCACCCAGTAAACGCAGATGTGGCGGTCATGTTTTTTGTTTTTTGTCAGGCCAGCGTTCGAAAAGTAAAATAAATATTGCCCTGTTATGCACACAGGGATGTTTGGATTTACTTAAAAGGGTTAATACCGTGTTTGTGTGTGTGTGTGTCTGTTCCGTTACCTCGAGGCCCCCTTTTGAGTTGCTGGTACCACCACCCCCTCTGCTTTCCGGGACCTCCCGCTTTACAAATGAAGCACTGGGTAGCATGCTGCCATTTATATTAGAATTATGATAGAATAACTTCATACTTACATCGGTACCGCTAAGTCGCTGGCTGTCATTATTCAGCTCTGGAAAACTGGTTGTAAGTCCCTCCCCTTCCGCTACGTCAGCATGATGGCGTCCGTTTAGTGCGCGTAGTGTCCATCATTTCACACTAAATCTTTGGCCGAGTTTAAGGCAGCATCCGGGTACTTTCAGTACTTTTCAGTTTTTACTGAAATTTCTGTATCAGCGCACTAAGCACTTAAATGTAGTGTTCAAAGTATAGAAGTGCACAAATTGGGACCACCCCTAGTATTTCAAATCAGAACCGCAGTTGAAAGAAAAAAACACGGAGAGGGCATCCACACACCCACCTCTCGGAGAGTTTCGTGCAGGCTGCCGGTTTGTGAGAGGACGGCTCTTTTATATAGTCTATAAATGATGACAAACATTGCACCACCAAACATCATGATGACGAGCGAAGATGATTCACACACAATAAGTTGATATGCTTTGCAATGCTAGCGCTAATTTATGTTAGCATAAAATAGTGTAAATAAAAGCTACATTAAATGCCACGAAGCGGCTGTTTTCCCTTAGTCTCGTTTAAAAAAAATTAATTTGATGGTAATTTAATTAGTTTATAAGGACAAACACTATTCACTTGGCCAAAACATTATACCTGCTGACTCTTTTCCCGACAAAAAGCACCAAACACTGCGATGTTGTTTGGCAACTTGCGGAGTCGCATATGATTGGTTTAGAAACCAGGAAGTAGGAAAGAGCGCACCAAAGTTATGCCATCACGTAACTCTTATTTTGAAAGGAGAAAAGCTTGCGAAAGACATTGTTGATGTAGAGAGACAGATTGTTTATAGGAAAGTTTCCTTTATACCTCACTACAAATGAGAACATTTTAAATTATTTTTACAAAAAAAATATCCCAATTTAGCCTTTAAAACACAAATATTCATTAGCTGCTGCATATTGCTGCTGTGGTCACGCAGTCAATTTCAATTAAGCAATTTAAGGCCAAACTGTAAGAAGATGCACAACCAAAAGATTGGCATGGTCTGTCTAATGGAAGAACAAAATGCAGATGTAAAAATAAACTGACTAAAAATGAGAAAAACCTGCAGGAGTAGGTAATACTTCAGAGTCCAGCAGATCAAAAACTGTGAAACAGTCTCCCAGAGGAGGAGGAAAATGGCTGACGATGGTGGAGGAGCAGGTGTGAGCGATCAGTCCCACAAACCAGGTGTGGAGCAATGAAGCTGCAACAACACAGACCACACGAACGGAAAAAATCTTAAATAAAAATAGGTGCAAAAGATTAAAAAAAATAAAAATGTCCGGATTAAGAAAACATGAAATGAAACAAAAGAAGACTTTTAGGACAGATTATAAGCACGAAGCAGTCAGACAGGAAAAGATGTCTCAGCCTAAACATTTGAAATAAAAATGCTTCTAAGAGGAGTTAAAGGAAATCATAAAATAAAAATTAAATAAAAATAAAAAATTTAAACATATTGACAAAAAAAAATAAAAAGTTAAGATTTATTTAAACCACATTAAAATCAGATTTTTCAGCTAAATGTGAGAAAGATTCAACCTTCAAGATCCTCCTATCAACCTCCTCCAGGAGCCGAGACAAAGGTACAATCAGTTTTCAAGCTGCTGCTCGTCAGTCAAAGCCTCCAAAACGAATAAATGGCTACTGGTCGTTGTTCTACATCCACTCAGCAAGGACATCCCATTAAATGAAGAGTTTTATAGAAAATCATTTTTCTTTTCAGGCTTCAAAAGAAAAACATTTGCCTTTATTCAATAATTTTTTTCCTGGTGATGCAAATAATAAAAAAAGAAATACAGGAGATATTGAAATATTGAGTCGAACCAAATAAAGGGAACAAATACAAACAAGAGAAGTGCAGCACGAAGTTGTCTTCTTTTTAAAAAAAAGATTTATTTTTAAATACATGCACTTTGTCTGCATGTATGACAGGACATGTGTGTATTTGAAAAAAATTGGACCAGTAATTAGAAACCCGGACTTCATTTAAAAGACAAGATAAAAAAAAATTTTAAAAAGATATGAGTAGTTGTGTTTTAAAGACTGAAGGAGAGTAATTATTTTATGTGACAATGAAAAAAGTATATATTTTTTTCTTTTTCAGCTTATTACTCTCAAATCTCTAATGTAACTTTTTCCATTACCATTATTGCAGCTGACCACAAGGTTCTGTTTTCGGCTCCCTTCTGTTCCTGATGTACATGTGACACTGGCCAGCTTCGACAGGCCAATCATATAAATTACTAGTTTTCATGCTGATGATGTTCAGCTGTAGCTTATATGCCGATAAAACCCACAGATCCCAGCAGCCTTACATATCTCACAGCTTGTCTCTGATATTAAATCCTGGATAAGTTCTGTTAAAATATTGACATGTGGCTACACATTTCTAGAAATTTTTTTACTAATGTTATGTAGGGCTAATTTGATTTTAGCATGACGTTACGTAGCAATGCTAATCCAGTTATATGCTAGCACTAGATTACTTTTAAGATAATTTCAGGAAAATGTAATTTTTAGTTTTTCATGAGTGTAACTATAAGGATGTTTTAAGAGTCACGTTACTTAGTGCTAACTAAGCTAGCGCTACATGATCCAAGGTGTGTTACAGTTCAGGGTCTGCAGGCTGCTGGTGATGCATCCTTTGCTGCCTCTTCTCCCAGAATTAATTGTGCACAAAATGGTGGCGAATCAGCAATCGAGCTCACGCTTTAGGTTTCAATAATTTTTTTGTAAAAACAAAAGTTGTTTTTTTTAAAACTACACTTTAGTAGAAATGTTACCAAACCAAGTACAAAATTATGTTTGTTAAATGGTGACATTAAAATTCGGTAATATTTGATATTTGTAGATGTTTAAGGGGTTAAGTGTGTACCGGCTGGAAAACAACAGAGCCTCAGACCTGCTTTTAAAAAAAAAAAAATTTAACTGAGGTTTAAGTGACGTCCTATTTTGTTGCCATGGGAAATTCTTGCTGGCTAGGTAGGCTGTCCCATTTCATGAACGTTAAGTGCACACTCCGTAGCCTATGTAGTCTGCACACTTCGAAGTGTGCAAACCGTGAATTGGGACACACCTCCAGTTTCATTTAAACAGGAGGCTAGCAAAGCAGCTAGTGTAGGATATTAATCAAGAAATTACGCAGGTGTATTAACTTTCATTTATATTTTTACTCTACTATTCATATTAAATATTTCTTATCTATGAGCGTATATATTTACTAATGGTGTGCTGTGGATCCTTGTGGAGCAGTGGGGCTCTGTGGGATTGATTAGGTGTTGTGTTTCTGGTCAGAAGAATTTACGAGTGGTAAATTTAGGGAGGGTTTAGTTGTTTATTGTTATATTTTAATGGCTGGGACATTTGTGTGGGTGTCCTTATCTATTTTTTGCAGATAGTAAAAGGGCAGCGCCGGGTGAGGACACGGGGAAAGTTACTAGATGGCCCTTGGAATTTATTCCAGCTAGCATGACTCAGCAGAAAACTCCATCTCTCCTCTGTTTAAGGGTCCAGGGGGAAGTTAGAAGTTGTATTAGTCTAGGGATAGGTTAATCAGGACCCAGAGCTCTGTATGCACATTTCTAATATTCTGTAATGTAATAAATAATTGAAATAGTAGAGAAGTAGTTTGTCTTCACTGGCCTGCAGTCCACTCGAAGGAGAAGAGAAAACCCACGGAGTCAGAAAGTATTTTATCAGTACTCTAAGTTTGTAGGAAAGCAATACCCACTCGATTCGGGTGTGTGGGAAATTAGTACCCGCTCGACAAGGGTGTGTGGCAAATAGTACGCATTCTTAGTGTTGGAAAGTAATACTTTTCACTAGCTGGTTTTAAACTAGCGACAGCATGAAAAGAGGAGAAATAGATCCTGATTTTATATAGAAAGATATAAGAATAAAGAGAAAAGGAGACATTTCTGACTTTTTTGTAAATAGGGAGGACATAGATGAGTTGGAGACAGACCCCAGACCCAGTATCAGCAGCCCCAAACTTCCAAAATGGCTTGTATTAACACAGTTATTATAAACTGGACTAATGTGGATTTGTTCTAAATGGATCACAATCAATTGGATTGAATTGATTATGCCTACAAACACAAATAAAGCTGAAGTGAACTGAATAGAAAAGAAATTAATCTTGGGGGTAAAAGGTAAGAACGCAGCATGAAATGAAAAAAGATGGAACAAGCTGCATTTCTTCTAAAAATGGGGAACGATATGAGTGAATTATCCAGCCATCAGTTGTCAAGCATGGTGGAGGTGGTGAGGACCCAAATGCAGACAGTCGGGAGGCAGAACAGTGCAGTCGACAAAGGTTTCCTCAAACTCAAGACAGGGAACCACACACGACACGGCGTAAACCATATAAGGGTCTGACAAGGGCAAGCTGAAAACCATGGGGTATTTATACACACAGAGGGAGTAATAAGGAACAGGTGAAGTGAATGAGTAATTAGACCAGGTGAACTAACGAGCCAGAAACAGAAACCACAGGAGCACAAGGAAAACAAGAAAACTGAACTAAACGTGACAAAACCAAGAATAAACCAAATTCAAGACATAACTACATGTCACAAACAGTGATCTAAACAGAAAACACCACAAAAACGAAGCTAGAAACCAAGATCACAACACACTAAACATGAACAAAAACCCAAAACCATGGACAGAAATAAACCCTAAAAACCACAAAACATAAACAGAGATCAAAATCTAACAAACCAGACAGATCAAAACACAGGAACCATGACAATCAGTACGTTTTCCCTCTGATTAGATCTAAATTCTTTCATTCTTGGTGTTTGTCTTCTTTAAAGTGATTATGTTAATGACCATGATGATTAAGGTCCATCGGTCTGTCACACTATGATCTGAGGATCTTGTGAAACTTTCTACCAGAGACCCAGATGATTTGTGATGGAGATAATCTAATATCCCACATTGAGGCAAAATACCCAGGATCAGTTCATGATTTCAGGGGTCTTCAGAGCATCCTCACTGGCACAGAGGTTTGCACAAGGCAAGAGAATGTATATAAAACAAACCTTTTTCTTATTCTGCAGAGTATTCTGGAGAGTTCAGTGGTGTCCTGCTCGGGGACAGAGGCTATGCATGCTTGCCGTACCTCCTCACGCTATATCGTGATCCAGGATCAGAGGCAGAGAGGGCATTTGACCATGCGCATGCTAAAACAAGGGCAGGCGACCCAAATGCAGGCAGTCGAGGACATGAGGTGGAATCGTGCAGGTGACCATTTTAACAGAAGCTCAAAAACAGGAAACCAAACGTAACACACTAAAAGTACGTGCAGGGATCTGAAAAACGTGACTAGACAAAGGGACATATATACACAGGGAAACTAATTCACAGGTGAAGTGAATCTATATCAAACCAGGTGAACTAATGAGCCAGGGACAGAAAACACCAGGGAAGACTGACCTAACATGAAAAAACCAAAAACCCAAACCATGATCTAAACAGAAACTAAACATGGCAAAAACCCAGAAATGTAACCAAAAACATGACAGTACTAAAACACCAACAAAACCCAAACACAACAAACCCGTGAAACATGACAGTATACTTGATATTTTGTATCTATTACTATTTAGGCTCAAGTCTTTTCCTGCTTGATTCACTGCAGGTTTCAGTACCTGAACATTATTTATTTATTTATTTACATGGACAGTGCATATTAACGACAGTAGACCTGTAATATGCCAGAATTTGGGCTAGTTTTCATCTGTACTCCTGTTGGCCAGTTGTACAATGGCAGCCTACGTAAAACATAAAATGGTATAAGCAAGAGACAATAATAAAATACAACATTAGAGCATTGCAGAGCAGCAGCAGAGAGCAACGTGAGACAAAGGGTTAAAGCTCGGTAAATATAGTAAGAAATAGAATAGTTATAAGCACATGCAGCAACAAAAAGGCTAGTAAAAATATAAAAGCAGGAATATGCGTATCATGCACATCAGCAAATCAGGTTAAAATGTGTTGATGCAGAGTACAGGAAGTACAGGAAAATAAATAAACAACAGAAATATATAATAAAAAAATACACATGCACAACTAAAGGAGAGGTTCAGAGCTGACGAGATTAGTGATAAAGCAACGTTTTAGATGATTGCGACAGTGGTTATATGTATTGATGTGTCGGATTGTTGTTGGAATGTGTTCCATTCCTGAAAAGCCCTAACAGAGAAGGCCTCAGAGTTCCTCCTGCTCATTGCCTGTGCTGTCCTTCACAACGTAGCAACAAGACGCCGCACAATGGCGGAGGAACAATGGAAGGACATCAACATGGCCAATCCCGAACAAGTGGATGGACAGTGAGGGACTCATGCAGGGACACATGTTTCTGCTAACCCTTAATGTTGCAACGTTTGGGTTCATTCTTTAATGCAGATGTTTCATTTGAATTTCTTTTAGTTTAGCAGTGACGTTAGTGTAAGTAGGCTAAATGGATATGAGATACATTTTCAGAACGTTGGGTCATGGCACCCCACTGAATAATGATGTATAAACACTTAGCATAAACCAGACAAAAATGACAAGCCTTGATTAGATGCAGCTGAAATGTGTTAGTGGAACAACTTGAGCCTTAATTCAGAGAATGTGATAGTTTAAATAAGACTTTCCCGGCTTTCCTTAGCTACGTTGGTGGAATACCCCCCTGGTCTCAGGTTTGGAAGAATTACTCGGATTTATTCTGATCATGAGCAGAAGGAAGGCTGCAGGAGACGGATGAACAACAACCTCAAAGAAAAGCAGATAAACATCTCTGACACAACAGCGTAGAAGAAGAAAGCTGGTGTCGCCATCTGCTGGTGGAAGAGTGACCTGCAGCCACATTGTGTAAAACATTTAGTTAAAACTAGCCTCCATTTTCATGGTAATAAAACTGAATCTTTTCTCCTCTACAATAAAAATAAATGAGAAGAACAACGGTTTCTGCTGTTTGCTTCTCTGAACTTTCACACAATATTCGGATGTGATGAGGCTGAGAAACAAACAAAGTTAAATTATTACTAGGAAGAGAGAAACAGCTCCTACATCACCTCTAACTAGTGGTGGTGTGATGCCCTGTGGATGTGTCGAGTCCTGGCAAGTTTTATTACCTAAAGTTCCTTTGGGAAACACTGCCATCTGCTGGATAGTTGATGTACAGCAGCCCTGGGATATGACATGTGGACTACATGCCTAACTAATGTTATTTCAGAATCCTCATATTAAATCCAGGAAGGTCAGATTGAGGTCAGTTTGTTGCCAGACTAGGGCGGTCTTCAGGCCTCCTCCTCATACTCTGCATGCTGACAGTCACTGAGTTTATACAAGAGCTACTTTAGATTTGTTTTGTGTGTGTTTCTGGTACTCTGATTTTTGCTGTTATATGTTTGTTCTTTAGCTTTTGGTCCACTTTGTTTTCCTGTAAAAGCTGTAGGAAATTGTCTGTCGCAGCTGGTTGGTTTTATGGACTGAAGAGTATCTTTGTCTCCTCTTTTTCTTCTATACTCTCCTTTTCATCTCCGTTCGGTCTACTCCTTTCTTTAGCCGTCCCGGTCAGGTCCAGAATAACGATGTAAATTCTGTAATTCAAAATAAATAAGAAAATAATCAGATTATCAAGAGGAGCCTTGTACCCATAAAGCTCCTCTTGACACAGCAGCCAGACCATCATTCTGCCACCACCATGTTGGACAGGACAATTAATGTAGGATGGCGAGTTGTGGCAGAGCTGAGCAAAGGGGGCAGAGTCTATGAAAAGGGGCGGAGAATTCACTTAGGTCTTTCTCCTTGATGCACCACCCCTGAGAGCAGCATGCAGCACAAGCCTTTGTGTGGTGGAATTTAACACTCAAGAGAAACTCTTGCATAGTGGTTCCAACAGAAAAGTCGGGACACAAGTTTCAGTCACTTCCATTCGTCTGCATAAGTGAAAGAAAGGAGTGGGTGCCAGTGCTTTCACCACATCTTTTTATTGGGATCAGGATGCTATTTCCGGTGTCTGCTCTATTGGTTCATTGGAAGGGCCACTTTTGTTTTGTTTTAATATTTAACTATATTGATAGGAGGGGTTGCAAGGGGAGAGTGGTCCCTGAATGTGGTTTGTTGTATTTTTAATCGTTGTTATTGGGTTGTTTTAATTTCATGCCTGCCAATAAGGTTTGTAACACCGCCCTGACCGAGCCTCCCCCGAATATTGTATTGTCTTTTTTTTTTTTTTTTTAGTCCATTACTTTGGTCAGAAGTTTGGTTGGTACGAAAATACTGTCTCTCTTTGTTTTCTATGTCCAGCTTCCAACTTCCTTATGTTGTTTATATATTGTTCCTTTACATTTAGTAGTCTCTTGTTCCAGTTCATTCTGGTGTTTTCCTGGAAAAGGAGCACTTTGTCCCATTAAGGAAAGAAAATTGTTTATGTAGCCCATTTATTTATTTATGGGAGATATCATGTCAAACCGTCCTAAACGTCATGTCCTTTGCTTTTCTGAGCCAGTCTGAGTCAGTCAGCCAACACTTCCTGTATTTCTCGCAGCTTTTTCAGCGACTAATCGCTCAACAAGGCCGGCATGTGATTTCAAGGAAACGGCCTCTTTGTCTGGTCATGTGATATTCAGAAAAACGGCGCAGGCTTCAGGGCTTCTGTGTCAGATCACTTCCTCTAACACCGTTAGAAACCACAAAATTAAAAAGAAGAACATGATGAAACAGTTCACAGGCTGATGAGTCTCCATTTCAGCTCCACATTCAGATGCTGGGCTCAAAATCTTCTGTAAACATCATGGAAACATGGATCCATCCTGCCTTGGATCAACGCTTCAGGCTGCTGCTGGTGTGATGGTGGGGGGAGATTTTCTTGGCC
>JBAMHW010000017.1:19233077-19250274 GCA_037177495.1 Rhadinocentrus ornatus | reverse complement strand
AGTCCCAGCCGCTTTGGTTTAATTCAACTCCAGATGCAAACACCTCTCAAGTTATGGGCTGGACACACGGGAGGCAATGTCGCTCCTTCTCCATTAATTTTATATGGAACCGCGATGAGGCAGGAAATCGCTGCCCTCCTCCAGCCAGGCGACATTCGTGCATATGAAATGTTGTGTGCGTTCATGTAGACGTTCATTACGACGCGACACAAGGAAATAGAAAATTTTTTGTGAATCGTGACTAAATAATCCACCAGCTCCCTGAGACACAGAAAGATAATAAACGTTATAAACAAACATAACTTGCTTTCTCGCCAAAGATCAGCGCTCAGTTAACACAGTGAACAACCCAGGGCTGAGAGACCCCCCATCACAACGTTTCGTTCCTGCCCAGAGCATCATGTAGCAACTGTCTTTTGCTTTATGGCACCACATCACATGACAGAAACTGGATATCAACACACTGGCAGGTTTGAACGCACATCATGGCAAAAACACTCAAAAAGGATTTTAACATAGGAAGTGAGGAAAAGAAAGTCACAGATACAGTATCAACATCAGACTTTTATTGGCTGGAGAGAGCTCAGAGGAGAGAAAGGATGCAAGACAG
Organism: Rhadinocentrus ornatus; assembly: GCA_037177495.1. Taxonomy (NCBI): domain Eukaryota; kingdom Metazoa; phylum Chordata; class Actinopteri; order Atheriniformes; family Melanotaeniidae; genus Rhadinocentrus; species Rhadinocentrus ornatus. The sequence continues at coordinate 19,249,664 of JBAMHW010000017.1, read as the reverse complement.
ATGCTGAATTAGCCATCGTTAGGTGGTGCCAAAGCGCAAAAATCTGCCAAAATTCAGGCATAACAGCAGCCTCGTAAAAAGAATGTATTTAACCCTCGACTATGATACTTTCCTAGCCCTGAACCAGTAAAAATATAATCTCAACTCAAGCAGAAAGTGACAAAAAATGTTTTATGTTCTCTCATCATATTGCTGGAACACAACCTGAAAGCTGAATCCAGTTAACATTCCACACTTTTTGGTTTTGAAGGGACATGGTGCCTCTTTGTAATGGAGATCAGTGAGTTGTGGTCTCTATCCTCTCAGCTGGGCAATGGATGGAAAGATAACCACAACACTTTGATCCCTAGAAGAAAAGGGGGACCTTATGTCTGCAAAATAAAGGCGTTGGGCCAAATGACTCAACCACAGGGACGGAGCTGGGATTCTGTGGTTAAAAGTGCTGGCACCATCATTCATTACACACTGCTTTGGACTGATGACACATCTCATAAACAGACTAATAAAAGGACTATTTCTAACATTTCTCAGCACATTTTTCCTCTTGACTCCTCTAGGATTCACATCAGCTTTCATCCTTCATCTCATCCCATTAGTTCAACCAACCATGAGATGTACGTCTGTCATGCAAATTAATGAAGTAATGAGGTTGTAGTGCCAAAGCCGTAAAATGTTGGCGTTTTCAGAGAACAGCTCTGAGTCTCTGAGGTATTTCTGTGGCTGGATCTTCTCTAATATTTAGTGATTACAGAGTAATTAGTAGACTGTTTTTTAATTTGGACGTTACAGGGCCCTGACAGGTCAGTGCTGCCTCTGCATGGAGGCCACAGCAGCCCTAACAGCCCTGCTTTGTGTGCTGAACGGCTCACAATGGACTTCCTGTGGCTGTGGAGCCGCCGTCCGCTCTGCACCAATCAGATCTCTGTACTGACCCACACAGCGTTCAGCACAGTGTTGGGCCGTGGCCATGAGAGTGGTGGACAAGTGTCAACAGGAGGGAAAAAAGAATGTTTGTACTGATGAGGGGTCGTTTAACCGGGACCTGATGGTCTGCAGCGATACAGAAAACACACCTACCAGCTTTTCCAGCATGAACTGAGACATTCAGGCCCGACTACAGTAATTATTTTTACTAATCAGGTTGAGGAAACAACAAACGATTCAGAGGCAACCTTCCAGAGAATTCGGTGACAGATATTAAAAGAACGGATGGTTTCCACATTTGGTTTCTGCTTTTATACACTAAAAAAAAAGTCTTAAAAGTAAGGTTTTCCAGGTTGTGTGCCGTGTACTTTAACATGAAATCTTTTGTTTCATTTTGGATTTTTAATGTTTAATAAGAGACATTCCCACATATAATAGCAAATAAGTAGTTGTTCACCTTTGGGTCCTTTCCTCCCGAGTCCACCATTTAAACATCTAGCTAAACTTCTATATACGAAAATGTACATTAATATGCCCAGCCCCTATATTTAAAAAAAAAATAAAAAAAATAAAAAATAAATTTACAGAAAAATGAACTGCATTAAAAAAAATTATTTCAGTGAAATTATGTTAATTTAGAAAATTTATAATAATAGTCTTTTCATGTGAAATCAAATGATTATTTCTTTTAAAAAAGTGAAAATGTTATGTACTTTTAGTTACAGGTTTTTGTTCTTTTACATTGGAGATGTAAATTTGTATATCTTTCTGTAATCTTATGAGTATTTAGACAGTATTGAGGAAAATATGCGAACGAATACATAAAACTTATGGAATGTAAATATAAAATAAAAACAAGACCTGTTTTTTAACAGTGTAATTGTCATTAAATGTGAAGCCCCTCGGGTCCATTGACATCTCCTTTTACCTGTTTTCTCTTCAAATATTGAAATTTGAGAAAACATTGTGACACTGGATCCCTGAGTGTTGATGGAAGAAGAAGAAGGCTGCAGAGGAAAAATGTCAAATGCCATTCTTGACATTCCTGCTGAGCTTCTTTGGCCGGTAAATGTCTTTCAGACCTCCCCCATGCTTTCAATCACACCCCCTCTCCCCTATTCATGTCCACATGACAAATAAAAAAATACTTTGAAGGTTTTCTTTCCTGCCTCTTCATTTACATCCTGCAGGCTCCTGTGTTGCAGCTTCAAACAGGGACGTCTGTGTATTCGAAGCTGAGCTTAAAACAAAGAGAGAATTTCAAAGCAGAATACACAAACACACTCACAGAGGCCTCTTATGAGCTGTGATGGAGCTCCGTCCCCGATGGAGGGTTGGCTTGGGCTGTCAGCCAGCCGAACCCCCCGTCCCTCGCACATCCACCCTGTCTCTCTGCATCCCTTTTCATGTCATCTAATATCTAATTTTTCTGAGCGAACATGAGGATGCACGCATCACAACGACACGCACAACAACCACACTGTTTTTATTTTGTTGTTTTATGCCATTTTTAAATGTCAACAAATAAAAAAATAAGTAAATTTTGCTGGTGTACCTCATAAAATTGTAAGTTTGTCATCTCTTTCACGCTGCAGGTTTTAATGCCAAGTTATGCTCTACGAAAAGGCGGATACGAAGCATTTCATTTGTCTTCTGCATCATTTATGTGCATAAATTGGTCTGTCTCGAACACTTGCGGATGCGTTCCTTGAAGGAGCAAGCAGAGCAGTACCACTAGAAACCACAGGGGCAGTGTTGAGCAGTACAGCTGACATGTGACCAGGGAAAGAAACAAAGAAGAAGAAGCTGTGACGTATTTAATGTTCCCATAGATCACCACCATCTACTGCGTAGGGGTGCCCAAAGTAGAGCCTGCTGGCCAAATGTGGCCCGCCAGCCCGTTACATCTGGCCTGCCAATTAGATATTAAAACTATTTAGAGTATAACACACTTGAAAGATTGACTCACCTCAGTGACATACTCGCCTTGTCAGTGAGCCAGGTGCAACCTAACATGCCCAAAGATTAGCTTCACGTGTTCCACTAGTGTTAGCCATTTGCCTTGATGAATATGCATTTTGCACTATATTCGGTTACAATTTAATGCCTGCAATGTTTGTTTGTTGTCCTTCTTACTATGCCTTTATTGTTATTTTGCCATTTTGATGTTTGTAGTGTGTAATTTGCAGGGGTGGAAAAGAAAGCATTTACGTGCTTGAACAATAACTGAAAGAACTATGATCCAAGTTTATTTGTGTTTTACTCTTAAACTCGCTGTTTGGCCCGCGGCTTACCGGTACAGTTTTACTTTGGCCTTTGAAGGCAAAAGGTTTTCGGACCCCTGATCTACTGTGTTGCCTCTTTAATGTGCCTTTCTGAGAACAAACATCATAATCTCCCCCATCGTCACCATGTTGGTTTTAGTCTCAAACAGATGCCTGAACTCTGCACTGCCCTCTGGTGGATAAATTGGCTAACAACCATGCTAACTCCAGGTATAAAGAAACAAAATAAGGTTGAATTTACCTGCAGACACACAAATACAACTTCACTCAGGTCAGTTTTTCCTTCTTCAGCACAAAGTGACTAAATGCCCTGACCTAACCCCTCACTTCCTGTCCCCTCATTCCTCCAGTCAAACCTACAATGATGTCATGCTCCAGCCAGCCATTGCAACCCCCCCACACAGACACACATCCATGCAATGTGGGAGTTTTCAGAGAGATCAGCAGTGTGATCTCATCCATTAACATAAGGGACCATCGAGAAAGAATGGATGATTTGTCTTGAGAAGTTTCTTGTATCCTAAAAGCTGATCGTCTTGGCTACCTCACGTTAACATCGTGTGTCTTTGTGTGTGCATGCAAATGTGTGTGTGCATTTCTGCTTGACTGTTTGATTTGTCCCATTTGTTAGAATGAAATGTCTGGCATCCTGTGGGAAATCTCAGTGAAAAATGGGAATTTAAGCACTGGTTACCAACTCTGTCCAGAAAGTGACAGACTGAGCTCTCTTTCCACAGAAAGACCAATGTATCAAGAGCAAAAAGAGGACATGCACGCCTGAGGGGTGCATTTCCTGGTAAGAAGGTTTTTAAAAAGGCCTGTTCCTAAATATACTTTACAAACCACTACCACTGACACTGAGCTCATGGTGCTGATAATAATCAGTGTGCATATAAACAGTAATTACTGGAAATAAAAGCTGAGGCAGGAAGTAAGTCTATCAACTGAAGGATGTTTATTGTGTGTGACTTATTGTGTTTGGACCCATTTTTAGATCCTAGAAGTTAATTTTCTGAATACTGTGTTATTTAAACAGCTCAAGTTGTAAAGAAAAACAACACAAGGTCTCTACTGCTAGCTTTGTGTTGCAAAGAAAAAATAAACGTTCTCCTAAACAGATTCATCCCAATTAATTTACCTCATACACCTTAAGACGGGTATAAATTTTACATTTCAGGCTGCACTTGGCACATTCAATGCAAATTATTCACTTCTAGCCCCAGCTGGTGTCCCCCAGGGGTCTGACCTGGGGTCCCTTCTTTAATTGTGTGCTTTTATTTATTTATTTTTTTGAGCATTAAAAGGTACTTTGTGTTTATCTCAGAGACATCGAGATGGGAGTATTGAACAGTTGAAATGAGAACAGGTTATCCTTGCAGAACTAGTTTAATTCAGAGGAAAACAAAGCTGAAATTTCAGATACATTCAAAATTAAACTTGGTTTGTTTGTTTAATCTTAGGGACAGTTAAAAAATACAAACATAATTAATTAAACTGTGATTCTGGACTACTACTCCAATGCACTGTAAAGCTTTGTCTTTAACATCGCAGTCATAGTGGAGATGTAAACATTACCCTCCAGTGACAGCTTCAGTAACAAGTGGAATCAGCAGGCTGGCAGTCTAACATTTTTTAGATATATTTCTTTAACCTCATTCAAAACTCATGGAGCTGCAGATAAATCAGTGTTTAGGTAAATATAAAAGTACTTAACGCTGGATGAACTACACCGTTCATGTGGAAGTGGCTCAGACAGGATCCTACACAAACATGTGCACCTGCAGGATGAATCCAGCTGGCATGAAGGAGCACAATGAGCAAAGTGTGTGTGCGAAAAACAGAAATGCAAAAGGGAAGAAATTTTACACGGTAGACACGTTTTTGTCTTTGTTTCTTTCATTTGTGATGCTTCTATTTTCTATTTGTGAAGGTGGACATGAGTTAAAGAGAGAAGTGTGTTTTTTCTGGCTATTTTCCAGATCAAAGGCTCGAGACTCTGATACAAAGCTGAACAAGTCCAACTCAACTTAACTTCATTTGTAGAGCACTTTAACACAACGCCAGGTGAAAGAAAGTGCTGAACACAGCATAAAAGTAAAAACTTAAGTAAAATAAAAATACAAAACAAAACAAAAGCAGTAAAACAATTAACACAAGAAAAGCAAGAGTCTCATGTAGATCGAAGGCCAGGCAATACAAATCGGTCTTCAGGTGGGATTTGTAATGTTTTAGAAATGGACAGCAATGGGCGTCTCTAACCTGTAGCGGCAAAGAGTTCCACAGTTTCGGAGCAGTGACTGCAAAGCCTCTGTCCCCTCTAAGCTTCCACCTAGACCTCGGTACCTCCGATAGGAGCTGATCAGCTGATCTGAGGCGCCGGGCTGGTGAATATGGGAAAAGCAGCTCAGAGAGGCACCTCTGCGCCAGATCACTTAAGGATTTAAAAACAAATAAAAGAATCTTAAAATGTAAGCAGCCCGTGAAGCGAAGCTAAATAAGGCGTGATGTGGTCTCTCTTACGCGCTCCAACCAGAAGACGAGCAGCGGCATGTTGGACGAGTTGGAGACGTGATGACCGGCTTACTCCAAGATAAACCCGGGAAGTGATGAAGGCATGAATTACTGTCTCAGTTAAAAATTATCTTCCTTAGCGAGTTGACGAAGGTTAAAAAAGCTGGACCTCACCAACGATTTAATTTGGCAATCTAGTTTAAAATCACTGTCAAACTTAAAACCCAAATTAGTGACAGTTGGTTATAAAAACCTAGACAAGGGGCCCTGATCGACTGGGAAGGGGCCCAAACACTATAGTCTTCACTTTTTTCTCATTGAATATCGGAAAGTTGAGAGCAGCCCTGTGATGATCATTACAGAGTTCATGGAAAATAGACCCCTTGACTCCGTCCTTCTTCCAAGAGAACCCAAAGTTGCCCTGTAGACGTACAAAACAAGCACATAAATTCCTAATAGTTTTTCCACATGATGAAGGGTGTGTTCCACATGTGGTGCCATGTAGAGCACACATGGTGTAAACATGTGAACAATATGGTTTCAGATTGTGTTTTACAAGTAACTGTACGTGAGTTTGCCGTGTGATCTCTAGTACATTGACAGATTCCCTGTGACGTTCCCCATGAACTGAAAAGATCTGTTTACCAGTTCTAAAAACTCATGAGTAGATTCACTGTTGAGGATGAATAAATACACTAAAGATTGGTACTAAGATGTCTTCAACAAGAAGCAAACATGAGTGGATCTCCATTACACCAACTATAGAAGGCAGAATTTATTTTGCATTATTTTGTATTTTTGCTATTTTTGCTCTGGTCGGCCTGGTCCTCAACATCCCTACTTCCTGACATCTGTTCTTTCCTTACAAAATAAATGATCTCAGTATGTTTACCTGCAAGGTCAGCATTATTAGTCAGCTTCGCTTCATTCTTTCTCCTCCATCTCCGATGAAAAGCTGATAGATGGTGTCTGGTACACATTCAAATCCTCCGAGCTACAGAAGCCAGAGTATACTGACATCAACTCTTGTATAAGCGTCTGACTGGATGACAAGTCGTACTAGACCCAGGAAATCTCACCCTGAAGTAACTGTTTACTCGTCCTATGACAAAAAGACAGCGATAGCTATCAAACCAGAAGTCCAGCTTCTTTCTCCACCCCAGTCTCCTGTCGGTTGGACAGCAGACAGACACGCACCGAGCGGCGGTAGCTGTTATCTCGCCGGGGTAATTGTCCCGACGTGATGCAGAGGGTGAAGAGCTGTAATTATCAGCTGGAGAAGGAAGGCTCTCTGCCCACCTCTGAGGCTGTCACCACGAGACGAGAGCTGCCACATGCCTCATCCACTCTCCAATTACTGAACTCAGCCGGGGTTCTGCCACTCTGCCTACACCGGCCAGTTGCTGTTGTTTCACCAACAGTCTGGATGTAAGGTCATCACTGGTGTACCAGCATGGCTCTGCTTTATCCACACAGCTCAGGAGAAGGCTGAAAGTCATTCTCCCACGGCTACTTCCAACTGCACCCTTGGAAGTAATCACAACTTCTTCTGTTACATAAGACGTGGATAATGTTGCTGGTTTCAGTGGAGGCTGGAGGCTGGAGGCTGGGGACTAGTGACGCTCTGGGTTCCCCATCTCTGCTCATTATCCAGGAAATATTAAGGTCAAATGAGCTGAGAAATGTTTCTTATACTAATCTACACATAATAGCTTTGATAGCATGATAGTTTTCTAGATCTGGACTTCACCTCCAGTGTTTCTGTAAACTTAATTATATTACATATTCCTCACAAGTCTTTTCTTTCTTCTTTTAGTCTTCTCCAGCTCAGTGGTCCGTAGCGCTCCTCCTTCAGAGCTACATCCAGAATATCACTCTGATGCTCCCACTAATCTTGGGACAAGGAGTGAAGATTATTTCTAAGGAACCAGCCACAGAACTAAAAGGCTAATAAAGCTGTGAGACTTCAATCATTCATAATATTTTAGGGCTCAGGACTCGTACTTTTTCTCAGCACTCCTTGTGAATGCATGTGTTGTAAGACAACGTTGAAATGTTAAGCTTTAGGGAATGGGATTTATGATAGATTGCGACATCATCAACACAATGTAAGGAATGCACTCTCATTACCTCCTAGGATTTTTTGTTTACTGGGAGTAACTGTTGAATGAAAGAACCGGTGATTAACAAGACAGTATTGTGTCAAAATCTAATCTAATGGGCAAGTCAAAAAATGGATGCTGTTTCTCATGTGAAATTTGCAGCGGACAGATATGTTTAACATTTAGTTAAGAAATGGATTGAAACATATTGAAAGGCTGACCACTCAAATGGTCAACTAAAACGACCCAACACATTACAAAACTTCTCATCTATATAGAAACATATAAAAATAAGTTATCTAGCAGTTCTAGGCAGCTGCTAGCGTTCACAGCTAACAGTAACTGTAAACATACAAATAAGTCCACAAAAAGAGAAGTAGAAGAAAGGTAATGTATTAACTTTTTATAATTTAAACAGTATTAGAAATTCACCAACCACTGGTCTGTCAAGGGAGCTAGCAGTTGCTATTAGCTAGCTGCTAGCAGCTGAAGCCAGGCTAGCTAGCGGGTAACCATTGTGGGTTCTGTTCATTCTCTACTGAGGTACCTGAGACTATAAAAGTTAAAGAAATTGTAGAAATGCTTAAAATGTATTGTTTTCTCCTAATTACTGTGGGAGAGTTCAATCCACCAAGGAACTCAGAACCAGACTGAACACCATCAGGGCACTTAAGGACATTTTGGGGAGGACTTCCCACCGATTAGCTGTGTTACTCATTCCACAGACACCTGATCCTAACAAGTTATACCTCATTGTAAAGACAACTAATCAGGCTTTCCAACCATGTGTGATACAACACCAACTCGTATTATTAACAATGAGAAATAATTATTTGAAAATAACATTTCCAAACTTGTTTGTAAGGACTTTCATTGGAAGAGGAAAAGTGAACTACATTTTAACATTTTTCTAATTTTGTCATAGTCATACATCTAGACTATTCTCTGTCACACTGGTTTAATGGGAAGTGATGTGCAGTTTAGTGTCTTACTTGAGAACACCTCAACATGTGGTTTGTTACACCCAGATTATCACTCTGATGCTCCCACTAACCTTGTTTAATTAGCTCAGATAGGGCTTAAAAAGTTAGCCTCACCATGACAGAGTCAAAGTAAACATGGTAGGTTGTCTAAGCAACAGAAAACCGATGCTAAAAGGTTTGGATGTCCATGAAAGGATTAATAACAAAACCCCAACAGGTTATTGCTGTGTTACTAGCACTCTGAGAGGAGGGTACAGGTAGTAAACTGGCCTCCATGCAGTCCTGACTAGTCCCCGATAGAGAACAATAGAAGTTGTTTGAAACAACCCCATGTACTGCTGGACACCTTAGGATGTGTTTAAACAAGAAATGGAACAAAAAAACAGCGTAAATTGTTTATCACTTGGTATCTATTAAGCACTGAAATAGAAATTCAGATTAGAAAATAGATGCAGCTTGAAATTAAGAGAAAATGTGAATTCTAGCTGACAGCAAACCTGACGTTTGGAGGTGAATGCTTCCGATAAAATGATCCTCTGACTAAAAGTGTCTCCGACAAACTGCAAAAATTAAAGCTCATGATCAAAACTTTTAAATTAAGCTAGCTTAAAAATTCGTCCTAAAGCAATTCAAACGTTTAAGATCTAAAAATAATCAAGGTGAAAGCATGCAGCTGAACTTTGTAGCTCCACATGAACCTTTTTCCTCGCTGCAGTCCGCTTTGTTTGACACCGTCTGAGTAAAAAGAGAGTTTTTGTGTGGTCATGATGTCTGAGAGATGCTGCTGGAGTCCATTTCCTCTGCTCAGCAGCACAACAGACCAGACTAGACCCGGAGAACCGACACACTGAGATGAGGGTTAAAAGCTTTTGTGCAGATGGAGAGCTTTCATAGCCACATGCTGCACTCTGCTCCTGCACAGCCTCCTCTCATGACTTAGCTGCTTGACCTTCGTAATTTCCTGCCTCTCCTCACAAAAGGCAGCAGAGTCTGCAACTCATAATTCCAAATATACTCTATTAAACTTGTGTATTTGGTTTCTAAACATGTGCTGCAGCAAAAGTCTTGTCCAAGACGTCAGATTTGACTCTTCAGGCCGATGCAGGATGAAGTTAAAAGCTATATTCATGCATAATGTAGTTCATGGTCGAGCTTCTTACTGATCATCACTGTCACTCTTCCATGCATGCCTGATGATCCGAATCCTCTTCCTCAGGGTGGAGCAGGTTTGCCAACCAGCCAGAATTAAAATTTTAATGTTAAAGCCAGGCAAAAATGGTGCTCGTGACAAGGTTTAATTCCCAAAAAACTCAGGACAGGGAACCACACACCACCTGGATAAACCACATATAACCCAAACACAAGAAACAAGACCGTGAAACATGGCAGGAGCAGAAAAAGTCAAGATTCCTTAACAACTCCACCTACATTTTACCAACTTAATCAATTTCCACCAACACAGAGGTCTTTGGATATGTTTACCACCCGTTCAGCATCACACAGTTTTCACTGTGCACACTGGATTTCTCACATAACCACATCTTCAGTTCCCAGATCCACACAGATGACCCGATGACAACTTGTTCCAGCTTGCAACCATTTCAGCCTGGAGTAAAATCCGTCAACGCAACTATTATTAAGATCCCACATAACCAACTGATCATATATCTGCAGCTTAGTCCACTGGCTCCATAAATTCCTCCATTTAACGAAGGCAGAAAATTTAGTTTTATAACGAAAACATCCCAGCGTGATTTACTTTCTACAGATGTGGTGTTAACCTGATGCATGTAGAATTTCTGTCCATCAACATGGTTTGTTTCCAATTTCAGGATCTACAGGTTGAATGATGCATTTGGATCTTGCATTTTTTGGATAACTATTAATAACTCATTATGAGTTATCCAAAGTGTTAGGTAAAATCAGATGGAATTAAATATGTCTGATGATCAACAGATTCTGTTCTATGAGGACCATATGGCTGCAGGTTGCACTGATGCTATCAACTTACTGACGTCTCCAGGGTTTCTGACAGAGTCCCGTCCCCTGCAAACTGCCCCTGTAACAGTGACTTTTGAATGGAGAGACGGGTCCCTGCAGTCAAACCATCCTTCCAGGGCCGAACAAAAATCAGCCCTGGTTACATTATCTTTCCAATTTGATTCTCTTTTCCCAACATATCACAATCCTAAAGCAACACATTATTTTTCTAACTGTTGCCTCTGAGGAGTAGCTACACTAATGAATTATATATCTACAGAAAGGAATGAGATGTCCTTGTTTACATCCTTAGGTTTCCATGGTTACCTGCTTCCATCTATCACACCAAGAATGAAGGCAGTTCTGGAGGAAAAAGGAGGTCCGACCCAGTACTAGAAGGTGGACCTGTGAGTTGAGTCGTGATTCACTGTGAAAGTGACTGGTAAGTTTAGTAATATCTGCTGCTATGAACATTTTAAACAATGTTCCAGATACTGAGATTCATGTTGGAAATGGTGGAATGGACTGGGATCAGGACGCAGGTTGGACAGTTTGACATGCATGCAGAGATGAGATGCTGGGAGCAGGCTGTGCTGCTAGGTTTAAAAAAAGGTGGATTAATGGACGTGTTGAGGGGATGTGCAGGTGGTCAGGGTGGCAGGAAGATAAAGCGGACAGAAGGAAATGGAAAACTGAAGACTTGCCGTGGCGACGCCCGACAGCAGCGGCTGGAAGAATAAATGATCCGACCGTAAATCAATTAGTGTCTCGCTTGTTTTATGCAAACAGGATCCAGATGTTATTTCTGGTGGTTTTCAGGTGGTTTTATGTGTTCAGCTGGGATGACATTCCTCATCTCATGTCCAGATTAGCGCCCTGACCCCCGGCGGCTGGGTGCAGAGTGTTATTGATCGGCTCTGTCCATACAGGGCCAGCCTTTTAACCCGGTTATGGCTGGATGTGAACGCCTGGAACGTTGCTGCGTCTCCGTGGAGACAAACAGCCGAGGACGTCTGTGTCCCCGCCTTTCTACGAAATAGGAGGCCCAGGGGATGAATCCTGAACTGTTAACCTGAGATTTATCGGCTGTTTATACAAACAGGATCAGGAGGAAGAATCGTCTGTTAATAAAAGCTGATATTATTTAGCATCTCCTTCTTCGTTGGTCTACGCCTCCTTCGCTCCAAACTTCCAGCCTCCTATCGCCGCCGTCTGATCCGTATGGATCACAGCTGCCAGCGTTCCCAGCAGGGCTGCAGACAGGACCTTTAAGTGCAGACTCCTGACCGAGATAAAGAGACTCTCTCCTGCTGCTGCTAAAGCCACAGAATCTGGAGTTTGTCTTCTGGTTGATGCCGGTGAACAGAGCTGTGGTTTAATAAAGCAGCGCTGCAGGAGGAAGCAGACTAAAGAACACCGCAGGACCGACACAAACAAGGGAATTTCACAGAAAAGCAACCAAAAAAAAAGAAAAGGATTGGTCAACCCTCTAAAACTTTGTGTTACAGCGAAGAAACAAAAGTAAAAGAGGAGAGCGAGACTTTAAAATAAAGGGTCAAAGGCTGACTCACACCTCAGAAGGAAAGTGATGTCCTGTTGTCTTGATCAAGTAGAAACAACCTCAGAGCTACGAAAGGACCTCCTGGCAAGCTGATCTAATCTTAGATAATACAGTTTATGTCCATAAGGTGTTACAGGACACATGTTTAGCAGTGGTCTGGGATTTCTGATCTGGATCAGCAGAGCGCCACCTCAGACCGTCTTAGATAGAAAGTCAGACATGTTTTATTCATAGAACCTACAACTGCTTTATCCTGTCACTTTTAACAATATCGTATTATTAAACATGCATTAAAAACCAGTGAATTAACCTCGTCTTTATGAGAGTCCACTGTACAGGAGGCAGCATGTTCTCCATGGAGAACAGAAGATGTTTGCAGACTCCAGGAAGCAGCTATGCTAATGTTTAGCATAGCATCATGACGTGGCAAAACTCAGCTGAACGACTCTACCAAGCATCGGCATCCAAACCAAACACAATTCAAACCCCAAGCATTTATATGGGAATGTAAGAAAACCATGAGAACAGCTTCTGCTAATTTCTCCACTTCACAAAACAGAAAAAGTCAAATCAAGGTTTGGATCCAATAAATGGGACTAACTACTTGAGTACCATGCGGCTTCAAAGATAAATTCTATTTATGACTGGTCAGAAAAAAGTGTTTACTGGATCTACAGCTATGATTGTAGCCTGGAGTGGTACACATCTATCACATCTCAGGAGTCTTAGCTTTCCAGTATTGTATACTGTAGTCTAGTACTACCCGGTTAAACTGCCATTGACCAACAGAAACGATGCAACATTCAATGAGATTTCCAGACGTTTGATTGAACATCAACACAGCAGTGAGCTGTATGTAGCAGTATGCAGTGTACATTACTACTTCCAGGTTACACCGCCTACCACATCACCAAACTTTGGGAGCAGCTAGTGTCATTTATACTAAGAGTTCTGTTTACCTCACTGCATGTATTCTCTTGCTATAGAAATAACTAGGGTATCTACGGTAACCAGATATACGGCAGTTTAGGGCTGCTCGATTATGGGAATAATGCTCCCGATTATTTTGATTGAAATTGAGATCTTGATTATCTAACACGATTAGAGAAAGAAAAGGAGCCTTTAAAAAAAAGAGACACAGACAAAAAAGAAAAAGAGCCATTGGGAGAGAGAGGGGGCATTTTAAGTGTTGTCTGTGGTAATCCAGACTAGTTTCTTTCCACCAGGTCCCAGTAGCTATTGTTTGTCTCAGACCAGCAGCAGCTATGTTCTGCCCGGTGTGATCTGGAATAAATGAGACTGGAGACATTTCGTTTTCACGTTGAAATCCGCGTCATATTCGGCTCTATGGTGCGTTTTGGACATTGGACCATAGCCACGTCCTTCACAACACCCTCATGACCCTCATCATACAGGGCAGAGAGAGACTTGCGGTTAAAATAGTGACGAGATGGCCGTGATGCCGTTTGTCCAAAGAGTTGATGAGTTTCTTAAATCCCGTTATAAAAATATAAATAACTTCAGATCTTTAATCAGTGTCTTTGCATCACAACACGCTTGAGTGACAGTTTATACCAATTAATACCAACAACCTGCAGTTCAGTTATTACTAAAAATGAGCTCTAAACAGCAGCAGAAGAGAAGTAACCCTTTCAGTTCCAGGTAAAAAGAAACTCCTATTAGCTTCAAATCAGGATCTAACTTCCCTTCTACAACCTCAGTCCCAAAAACGTTAGGCTGGTGGATAAAACGTAAATAAAACAGATTGCAAGGACTTATAATTCTCATCAAGCCATATTTTATCCCACTAGAACAGAAACATCATGTCAGACTTAGAAAATGATCAATATTAACTGCCCAAAGAACTTTTGGATCCAGTTTGTCTGGGTAGCATTTGATAACTTTGAGATCATGTACAGTGTTTCTATCAGTGTAAAATATCATTAAAAGATTCAAATAGTCAGCAGGAATCTCAGAGCAGGCTCTCGGGAAGTTAAAACAGGCATTCAAATAGTAAACTGTCTCAGTTTTAACACCTGGTATGTTGTTTATGTTCTACTGGGCATAAAATTTTATGAGTTTATGAGATTTGTAAATCAATGCATCCTGTTTTCATTTAGAATTTACACAGCTCAGTGTGGGATTTTTGGTTTGTATTATCATGCTTTCTCATCATGTTCACAAACACACGTGCAAACATCTCGCAGCAGCAGCTGAAGCAGAACCTTCAGAAATCCTTGTACCAGAACATTTCCAAACAACTCCACACCCACAGCTTTCACTGGAATCCAGCAAACTTCAGAGAGATTCAGATGCCATTTTCAGACATACGGTTGGGCCCAGCCTCACCCAAACACACACACACACACACACACACTTCTGCTCTCACTCTGGATCATTCTTTCTTTTTAGACAAATCAATAAGTCTAATCTTACCTGAAAGGATCAAACAGCATCGCAGGCAGAGAGCAGACATGGAAGAGAAGAAAGAGGAAAAGGATTAGTTTAAATAAGCAAACCAAAATGGGAATTCTGACATTCACACATTGATGGTGTCGTACATGATTCCTTATAAGGTCTAGCCTGAATAGATCCACTAAGAGACGAGTGTTAGATTCCCAGTCTTACTTGAGGCTGCGGGGTCTGTTGCAGGACTGACTAAATGTTAATAGCAGACATGTTTGGGCCGAATCCGGGCTACTGGGCTCAGTTACAGTACTGGCAGTTGTTCGGGCCAGAAGTGGACCAGATGTCAGTTGCTAGCCTCTCTTGGATTATGGCAAGTCTCCTGTGGGCCACATAAGGTCTAGATGTCAGTTAATGGCCTGCATGTGAAGTACTTTACAGTCATTTATCCTAGCGACTTACTATGGTCGGGCAGTAGCATCAAGGGTCCTGCCTAAGGACCCAACTGGAAGGTGTCAATATTCGTCCCCCAAGGGATTCAAACCCAAACCCTGGTCTCCCACATGGGAGACGGATGCTCTACCAATTGAGCTAACCAGCCAGATTACAGCAAGTATTTGATGGGCCAGAAGTGGTCCAGATACAGAAACTCTTCCTTATGGCAATTCTCTTGTGGGCCACATGTGGTGGTCATGTGACATGTCACATGATGTCATATGTCAACACCGTCAGTCAAAGCCAAAATTGGGCCAAAAGTTTTTTTTTTGTTTTTTTGCTAACTTGGTATAAAATTAGTCCATTCTCAATCTGTAGCCAAAAAAACAAAACAAAAACAAGGTAATTTTTTCTACTCATTACGATTTAATTAACATCCTGCTTGGTCCTGTTATAATAACTTCAAATTTGGGCCCCTACTGCCCTCCAGCATTATTTCAACCCAATCTATTAAGAGAACGTCTATTTTAACTACTGTCCTGTTATCCATTAAATTTTTATTATCTAGTTTTGTCATTTTCTATTAAGAAAATCTCATCTTTTGGGGGTTTTAAGTGTCAGAGGCCATTCTTAATTTATTCTGGCATTTCATCAAATTAGCTATGAAGATATGCTTGAAAAAAAACAGACAGTTGTGAGCATTACAATACTTCTGCGATGGAATAAAACAGCCATTTGCTGGGATTAGTCTATATTGTTTGGCACATGGCCATTATTAGTTTTGTTCTAAATTGATGCAGAAGTCTGTAAAGTGTCAGAATAAAAAATATGAACTCAAGGTTTAAGTGTTCCAAAGGTCTCTCATAATTAAGAATGAATAATATTCAGTTATGTGCCAATTCATTGTTTTAATTACCGTGATGAAAGCAACTTGCTTTGATTCTACAAAATTAAAACCAGATAAATAAAAAGCTTCTACTAAATACAGACACGAGTTTCAATCAGGTGAACATCAAGTTCTCCATTAAAACAACCACATTTCTAATTCCACGCAAAAGACTTTACACAAAAAGAAAATATGGAGAGAAATGCAGCATAGTTGATGAAAATACTGTCACACACACGAACTGTCAGAATTACATTTACCAGCCACTTTATCAGGTAAACCTTTTCAACTTGTTAACACGAATGTCTAACCAGCCAATCACATGGCAGCATTTCAACACATCTAGTCATGTAGACATGGGCTGTGTCCCAATGTCCCCCTACTCCCCACGTAGTGCCCTACATAGGGGTCACGCCATTTTGTAGGGGTGTCCGAAGGTCCAGAGAGAAAAAAGTAGGGCACTCAAAATTACCCACGATGCATCTTGAAAAGTAGTGAGCATCGATGGTCACTA
>JBAMHW010000017.1:19195470-19210605 GCA_037177495.1 Rhadinocentrus ornatus | reverse complement strand
TATATTTATTTATATGTGTGTGTGTGTGTGTGTGTGTGTGCTTATTAGCAGTTTCCCCAGCTGATCGGCCTGTCTGATGACTGCAGAACAAACACAAGCCCACTCAGATTCTTTACCATTGCATTTGGCTCAGAGCATCAGTGTCTGTCTGCTTTCTCATTTTCAGTTTTAATCATCTTTGTCCTCAAGAATCACTTCATTATGCAAGGCTGTTAAACTGTAAAATCCCTGTAAAATTTGCTGTTTATGCAAACAAACACCAGCAGGATCACAGGCTTCATCTCACAAGAAATTTCAATGACAGAACGTTATGATTTGTTTAATGTAATTATTCTAAAACACGACTCTAAGAAAAAAAAGGCATAAATTCAGTTTTCTCTGCTTAATATTTATGTAAATCAGTGTATTTGATTAGATAGTTCTCATTAACATATTGTAACTCAAATTATTAGAAAAACGAGGTAAGAAAAATGTTACTTTTAAATAGTTAAATTTATAAACGTGTAACAAGAAAGTAGATTGTATAACTTTTAGGAAATGTACGTATTTGTCCAAAGGATTTGTTCCTGCGCTGTGGAAAACATCCTGCCTTGTTCCAGCACCTAAAAAAGCCAACCACCTGAACCAGACTACAGACCGAACATCTCACATCATGAAAGTCCTGCAGACTGTTATTGGCTCACCTCAATAAGCAAATCAGCACCTTTTCAGGACTCATTACAGTTTGCTTATCGTAATGTATTTGGGGTTGACCCCAGGGGCGGGGTTAGGGGGTGGCTACTTGGGCTCATGCCCAGATGTTTTGTGAAGAGCCCCGAATCTGAATAAAAAAAAAAAAAAAACCTCTTGGCTGTAACGTGCAGTACCGGAGTCCAACAGAGAGGCTGCAGCTGCTGAAAGTAGCCTGTATACAGCCTGCATGAGCCTCCCCAGAAGAAGAAGCACTTCAGCAGCCTGCTTACTGCATCTGCCTGAGCCGCGGCTATATATATATATATATATATGAACAAGGCTCAAAGCCATCATAGCACAATGTCCCAGACAGGATTTGTTTTCACAGAACTGTATAGAAGGCAGCAATATATTCATTATATCAACATTTTACACTTAACAGGATAAAACTATAACAAATAGTCTCGAGTCAGTGTCATTTTGCTTTGTTAAAGCAGATTTTTTGTGTGATCCAGTGCTTTTTGTCTGCTTTAGGGTGGTCAGAATATGAAAGTGAAGATGCCGTTTCTGTTAAAAAATAATAATAATTTTCACACGCTAAAAAAAAAAATCAATCACTTTGGCAGCACTTTGAAGATCATGTTCTTTGATTTCTCAACTGTTTTTATTACACTTCAGCTGCTCTTTTATGTGAGAAGCTCCATAAACTCCAGGTGGAACCTCCACCACCACCTGGATTTATGACTGGCTAAAAAACAGACCAGTTTGTAATACTGAAAAGTTGAAATGGTGGTCTGCTGTACTCTCACTATTTCTCTTAACACTGTACATAGGGCTGGGCGATTCATCAATGAAATCGATAAATCGAATTTTCCATTTCTGATGGGATACTTTTTTGATTTATTTTTATGAAAATCGGGATTTTCTTCCTTAGTAACCAGCGGGCTTGTTTGTCTGACGGTTTTACAGCGAAGTGAGCCGTCACTCACGCCTGGGATTCAGCTGTACGTATAACTGCAGTGAGAAACGCTGCTCTCTACGAGACGCAGACGTCAACTTCAGCCCACAAACTCTCGTTAGAGACGACCAACATCAGGGGAATTATTACCGCAGTGGATCCTGTATGATGAGGATCCAGATGGAAAGAGATCATGGATGCAGTTGTGTTTCTATGCAAGATATGAAGTCATTTATACCGTGGTAAAGTTATGACATCATTTATTTTATTTTAGCTGGCATTCATTCATATAATTTATATGAATGAATGCCAGCTAAAAGAAAGTAAATAATGTCAGTGATCTGGAAAGCAGGACCGGAATTGCGGTACAAAATAAATGTTTTTAATAAGTTTAATTATGTTTTTTGAAAAGAAAAGAAAAAAAAATCGATTAAAATCGGAAATCGGATTTGGTTAGAAAAAATCTGAGATTTTATTTTTAGTCCATATCGCCGAGCTCTACTGCAACTCCAACCCTAAACACGTCCAAATGACACATTTTGTGTCCTTTAAAAACAGCATTTAACACTCATAATTTTTATTAAGCTGCAGCACATAACTGGTAAAAACACGGGACCAATGGCTCCTTGGGTTAGCATAGTTTACTTCACAAACTGGCTGCACAGGTTTCCTGTGAATGAATAAAATAGTCTGATCATTCGGCCTCATTCACCAACCTTAAGTCCTACTTACAAACGTTTTAAGAAAGATTCCTGAAAGTCTTTTTATCTACAAACACTTTGAGAACTCTTAAAAATATCTCAGAGTCGACACGTTGGAACAAAGTCAGCTTTTGTGTTGTTGGTTAAAATAAAATAAAACAATTACACTCGCGACTTGGTCAGATTTAAACTTTTGGGAATTTATTTTCTTATTTTAAAACAGTGAGATATTGCTGATCGTGATGAAAGGAAAAATAATCTGCTTTTCATTGAGTTAAGAAAAGGTCGCAGTGGGATTTTATCCACCATCATCTTCGTCCCACCTGTACTGCGAGATCTCTCCAACCAGTGAGACGGTTTCGTCTTGTTCTCGCTCTTCTATGTCTTTGCTGTGTTGATAACAGCTTGCTAGAGAGTGACGCGGTGCAATCGGTCATGTTTCACGGTCTTATTTCTCGTATTTGGGTTTTGTCTGTTTTGGTTTGTTATATTTTGATCTTGGTTTATAGTCTGGTGTTGGTCATGTTCAGTTTCTGGTTAGATCATGGTTTGGGTTTTTGGTTTTGTCATGTTTAGTTCAGTTTTCCCTCATGTGCTGTTTTCTGTTCCTGGCTCATCAGCTCACCTGGTTTGATTTTGATTCACTTCACCTGTTCTCAATTTGTTCCCCTGTGTACATTTACCCCATGGTTCCAGTTCTTCCCTGTCAGATACTTGTTTGGTTTATCCTAGTTGTATGTGGTTATCTGTCCTGAGTTTTGGAAAATAAAAAACGTTTACCTGCATCTTTCTGCCTCATGCCTGACTTGCCGGCATTTTAGGATAAAGTTGTACAGTTTGGTTCAGCCTTGGGACGCTGCTGGACAGCGACGGCTCCAGAAACGCTCATAGTAAATGTCACTGTGCCATCAAACAAGTCTGGAACGCCGAGTTTTAACGTCAGAAAGTTACACAGTGTGTCTTTAAACACCCTCGCCAGATCCATTCCCCAACCACAAGAACATCGCTCTATAAATGTTTAGGTCACCTGCGATTCCCAGATCCACCTGCTGAATGTGGTCTTTAATGCTTAAAATGGTAACGTCCTGGTTAATTACGCCTATCAGATGCACAGCAGCTGGAAACTGGCTTTCCTCGCAGTAAAAGGTGCAGTCGGTGTAATGAAAAGGCATCTTACAGTGTACCTTTCTCTCCTTTAGCCACGTCACCACAGGGGTGTTGTCCTGAAGCGCTCATGGGAACAGACTGTGAAGTTTTGGAGCTTTGTTTCAAAAAACTTGGACCACATGTTTCTTCCTGAATTAACTCCTGTAAGCCTATAAATGCACTCGATCAGCGAGCCTCATTTACCAACATCTTCTTATGAATCCTCCTAAATTCTTTCTTAAGTCGTACTTAAGAAGTTTTTGGCGAATACTTTGGTCAGATTCACGAACATGTTCGTTGATTCTGAAATTGAAAAACAATCTCACAGAAGAAAGCTGATTTTTTCAGATTTAAAAAAAAAAAAAGGTTGAAAGGATGCTTAGTGACCGTTAAACCACCGTTAGTAGAAAAATGTAGATTACAGCTGGTACAAATGAATAATTCAGAAGATGCGACAAATATTTCTCAGCTGTGTCTTCGTCACTGTTTTTGAAAAGAAGTAAAAAACGACCGTCATGTCCGACGGCGAACAGCAGCTCAACAAACACTTTTGGATAAAAACACGGTGGAGAAAGAAATGCTGCGCCGCTTGTTTCCAGCCAGACCAAGAAAACCTGCGAGTAAACTACCCATGATGCCCCATGCGGACTCCCAAAGCTGCCACCCTCCCTCGTACAAAACACACATATTCACGCACACACACCAATAAGGCAGAGTGCTTCACTCAGCAGACTGCAGGCCAAGCTGCTATAACTCATGTTTGTCTCCCTGCTCTGGTTCTTTCAGCATTTTCTGCTTCTGTGGAGGTTTCCAATGAATAAGATCGTAAATATAAACAGGAACACCCCGCTTTAAACTGCTGCCTCATTATCTGCAAGAACACCAGAAAAATACTCCTCATCTCATTAAGGGCTCCTCTGATGGACAAGACCATCCTCCAAAAGACAAAACCAACACTCTTCTGTAAAAAGAATATGTCAGCTCTAGTGGTAGTGAGAGTAACTGCATGTGAATTATAAAACAGGAGTCCAGAAGCATAATGAAGCTAAATACAAAGAATGTCTTGCAGTCCTGAACATGATGCTTTAAACACAAATCCAGCCTGGTGTTGCTCAAACGTAGCACCTCTGGATCTGGAGGGCACGTGTCCTGCAGGTCCGTTTAGCCATTTATGCTTTGCGCAGATAGACAAGACATTTTTGTCCATCTCCTGTGTTGCTTACGAGCGTAATTTGGTCCGTTTTCAGGGGCTTGCAGAAACCGTGGGGAAAAAAAACAGGGAGGAAGAAGAACAGGAAGAAGATGACGAGGACAACAGCTGCAAGGTGTGAGCTTTTGAAGAAAGGTTGCTTGAATGTGTCGGATGTCTTGGGTTGCGAACAACTTTATAGCGATGCATCACTGCCACCAACCAGAAAGCAGGAGTGAACTCTGAACCCAGCACTGCCCTCTAGAGGATGAAGAGACTGAACCATGGCAACGTGAATGACGCATGGAAGTATGAGGGGCGGCGACGTTGTATGACAACGCTTGAAACGGACTTACCTTTTTACGTATATGAGAGCATAAATGAGCCTTAAGATGTTTCCATGCTGCCACACACCTGACTCAAATTTATAGGTCGTAAAGAGAACTTAACCAGCTGATGGAGACATTTTATTTATCAAGTATGTAACAAATGGGAAACATATAAAAACCTGCAGGACATTGGCCCTCAAGATCTGGAGATAGGGATCCCTGATCTAGGCTAACATAACTGTCCAAATGACATGTTACAGGATTATACATGTTGTTTTATTTGTAGATTAAAATAAAAATGCCATGGATGTATCTAACCTGCTAAACCCAAAGAAGAACCTGTTTACATAAAAACACAAACCCCCACTTCCAGCTTGGATGTAAGTGTTACACCTGAACAAGGAACCGGTTTGGAAAAAAGATGATCGACGTCCCCAACAGCCAGCTGTCAGCTCCAGGGGGAATTATATTAAACCTTTAAATCTGCTGGACCACAGTTCAAACAGTTCAATAAAAAGCTGAACATGTAAGTAAATGTAAGACTGCATGGATGAAGAATCAGTTATCATCTTTAAGCTTTGCTCTTCTCCAGGTGTGTATGTTCTGGTTGCAGTGAACACAAACATAGAGCTGAGCTTCTTAAAGATGTCCTCACCTGGACTTTTCATGTATCCACTGTCCTCTAAGTGTCTTAAAATATTTATTTTAAAACTTATTAAACAAAAACAAAAAAAAAAAAGAAATCAAACAAAGAGCTTGTTCTGAGCCTTTGTTCATACCACAACTTTGTCTCATGAGACTTCTGCAAGCTTTTGACTAATGTTAATGAGCGGCTGATTGGTCGCAGGTAGGCCAGAGTCAGAAGGGGCGGGCCCAGTGCATGCACAGTGCTCCGACTCCACATGAACAGCTTGATGGCGAGCAAACCTGACCGAGCAGCAGCTTACGGAATTCAGCCAGTTATGTTTGAACCAGACTCCGAGCCTGAGAGTGACGACACCGAGATGGTGGAAGAAGCACGTTTATGGCTAAATGAAAACTCTGGGCTCATTTCTACATTGCAGGGGGTTCAACTTTTAGACGCTTCCCTTAGCGTTAGCATTAGCATTAGCTGCGTCAGCTTAACTCACGGTTGACATCTTCAAACAAGTTGTTGTTATGGCGACTGCGGTAGGCTGAGCAGGTGATTTTAGGTGTAGAAGAGGGGCTGGCTTATTCCTGTGATGACAGGAACAAATTAAAATCACGTGTTTGCGACAATTTACCCTTGTTGGTGGTTCTGCTGTGAACAAAGGGCCCAGATGAAAAAACTCCACAGTTAACACTCTGGTCCAACACCAAGACACATGTTTTAACTTGAAAGAGTGTAAATTACAGGTGATGACTCCTTTAACTGATTATGGTCTGAAAAGTCATGTAAAACCTAGTTCTAGTCCTGCCAGCTGTCAGGCGTGGCAGGATGCAGCAACCCGGTGAATCTAGCTGCTCTCGGTGTCCGGACCTCTGGGGCTCAGAGCCGAGGCTTTCACCCCTGCTGGGACTGGGTCGTACATCCAAATCTGGAGCTGCAGACACCCTGCTGCCATCCAAATCCCAGTTTAATTCCAGGACATGACAGACTGATGGATAGAGGAGGGGGGGTAAAACCAGCAGGAACTCTCCCATCAGAGCTGCGGATAAAGCTGGAGGATGAGCCTTCTGAGTGGGAACAAACTGAGAGCAGTTAAAGAAACAGAGACTCACTCCTTGCTACATGAAGAAACCTAAATTTGTAACGACAATAAAGGTAAACTGTCAAAAACCTGCAGCGAGCTGCTTACAAGACGGTTTAAAATATAACCCGAGCAACAAACTGAGAGCAGTTAAAGAAACAGAGACTCACTCCTTACTACATGAAGAAACCTAAATTTGTAACGACAATAAAGGTAAACTGTCAAAAACCTGCAGCGAGCTGCTTACAAGACGGTTTAAAATATAACCCGAGCACCAGAAAATTTCTGTGTGATTGTCCAGCCTGAAGTTGTTTACAGATTCCAAACACTCAACAGATGTGGAAAACCTTGGAGCGTCCCCGCGGACACATTTCTGACAGACTGAACCGTACAGGCGTTGAAGTGCAAGGCTGTAAATCACAAGTCTGATCACCACAAACCGTTTCAGGGGATTAAAACATGATACAGTGATTCCATTTGGAGAGGCTGGATTCAGGAATCATTCACTTTGGCAAATCGGCATTTTGCTCAGGACATTTGAGGGGGATCGTTTGGTTGTTTGAGTAAATAAAGTGGAAATAAACTTCTGGTTTAGCAAATAACTAGAAGACGACCTATTCCTGTTTCAAAAGAACTTAAAGGCTTGAAAAACGCATCACATGGTTTATGTCTGATGAAGCTGCAGACATGTCGGGCTGAAGGCTCACCTGCAGCTGAATCCACCACGAAGGAAAAAAAGGAGGCTTCAAAGGCTTGAAAACAATGGAACTGACCATCAAACACCTTCACAGCTGCACATGCATCTGCACACTCCAGCCTCAAGGTGCATTTACACAATGGCGTACGAGTATGACCTGTGCAGCATTTCATCCATCCTCCCCCTTGGTTTATGTTTTTTTCCTCCAGCCTGCAGGAAGAGAAAACTCCTGCAGACACTAAAACATTAGCACGTCCCTGAAGACGTGATCAGTATGAAATAAAACAAAGGTGTCTGATGGAGTCTGACCTGCTTCAGCTCAGACAGACGGACACATGAGGACAGGAGGACATGCAGGGGATCAGCTGCGTCTCCTCTCAAACAGGCAGCCGAACCCAAATCATCATCAACAAGCTGCATCCAGTGTTCAGTCTGCAGCAACTTGGTTTTCCTTCATTAAGTTTGTGTTTACCATCTGTTTGCTCTCAATGCATCCCTGATGAGGCTATAAAACCCAGCCTACAGCAGATAATGTGTATAGCTGAAGATAACAAACAGACCTGTACTTATCTGTGCAGAACCTGCAGGGTCAGTGTTGCTGCTTCAACACATTAAACTCTCCTCCTTCCTCAAAGCAGGGCCCCTGCAGAGCCTCTTCAGTGTGAGAAGAGGCAGAATCATGCTGTGTATTGATTCTGTGGGTTTTCCAACTCTTAATGGACAGATTGCTCTGAGTTTGAAGCTGCGCTCAGCTGCATATGAGCCAACAGGCCCAGCCAGGCTTACAGGATTGGATGGAGACAGGTTAATACAGACAGTGTAGCTGAAAAGCTGCTTCGATCTGAAAGTCAAA
Organism: Rhadinocentrus ornatus; assembly: GCA_037177495.1. Lineage (NCBI taxonomy): Eukaryota > Metazoa > Chordata > Actinopteri > Atheriniformes > Melanotaeniidae > Rhadinocentrus > Rhadinocentrus ornatus. Next base: position 19,202,348 of record JBAMHW010000017.1, on the reverse strand, counting down.
TTCGAGGTAAACTGGATGTCCATGTGGGATTTATGGGGGGAAAACATGTTACGCATGTAAACTATTTGTTATCCGGTGATGATTGATGTTTAGCTACAGCGGCATTTAGCTTTACGGCACCGTGTCACACGCTAGCAACTGGATATCAACAAAATGGCTGATTCAGGGTTAGGGTTACACACCCAAGAGGACATTATCAGAGGTAGAGAGGAAAAGAAAGAGAAAAAGTGACAGAGCAAGAGAAAAGACGAGTCAACATCAGACTTTTACTGACTGGAGAGATCTCAGACAGGAGACAGGATAAAAATGATGCAGGATTAGCCGTTGATAGGGGGCGCTAAAGTGGGAAAATCTGCCACAGTTCAGTAGAAAAGCTGGACGGATGGATGGACGTACAGACGAACGGATGGTTGAACGGACGGATGGACGTACAGACGGACGGATGGTGAACGGACAGATGGACGGATGGATGGACGTACAGACGGACGGATGGTGAACGGACAGATGGACGGATGGAAGGACGTACAGACGAACGGATGGTTGAACGGACGGATGGACGTACAGATGGACGGATGGATGGACGTACAGACGGACGGATGGTTGAAAGGACGGATGGACGTACAGACGGACGGATGGATGAACGTATGGACGGACGGATGTTGAATGGACGGACGGACAGATGGACGGATGGACGTACAGACGGAAGGAAGGTTAAATGGACGAACAGATGGATGGCTATACAGATTGACGGTTGGATGGACGTATAGACGGTCGCATGGTTGAATGGACGAACAAATGGACGGATGGACAGATGGACAGACGGATGGACGTACAGTCGGACGGATGGATGGACGTATAGACGGTCGCATGGTTGAATGGACGAACAGATGGTCGTACAGACAGATGGTTAAACGGATGGACGGACAGACGTAAAGACGGACGGACGGTTGAACGGACGGACAGATGGACAGACGGATGGACGTACAGACGGACAGATGGTGAACGAACAGATGGACGGATGGATGGACGTACAGACGGACGGATGGTGAACGAACAGATGGACGGATGGATGGATGTACAGATGGTGAACGGACAGATGGACAGATGGATGGACGGACGGACAGATGGACAGACGGATGGACCTTTATCTGGCTTGTTTGGTGCTCAACAGAACTAATCAAGAATAAAAATCACTCAGCATAAACAAGTGGTTCTTTTTTAAGTATAATAAAGAGATTTATGGTGGTTAGCTTTTGTCCATGCATGACTGGGCGTTAACCAGTTTACACTGATTGAGAATTGCTGCAGTAGACTGGTGAAGAATAGTCAATTCTAGTGTACATTGTAAAAACAAAACATTTTTTTATGTCCACAGTGTCTGATCACAGCCCTGAATGTGTCTTTCGACAGAACTTAACAGAGTCAGGTCTTTGGCTGTAATGATGTTTAAACTAGTATAAAAAAAAATGTATTTCATGATGAAAATAAAGTGGATTTCCAGTCTGAACTGGTATACCTTTCAGCAGTAATCAGGTCCTCATGGCGCTGTTCCCCGCTAACATCAGTTAGCTGCAGTCTAGTACACACTCATGTTTAGCTGCCTTGATCCTAAATATCATCACTTTATTTTAATCCTGTATTACATAATGAGAAATTATTTCTATGTAGCTTCTCAAACAGACGAGCAAAGTCTGATCATTTCATCTCCAAATGAGTTAAATTTGACCAATTTGACTGCAGCTCCTCCTCCTGCACCCCTACACCCACTAACATTGACCCTCCCAGATCAGCACTCATCTCATCACAGGAACCTCAGAACCCTGCAGACCAGGACTAACGGGTATCTCAGAACCCTGCAGACCAGGACTAACGGGTATCTCAGAACCCTGCAGACCAGGACTAACGGGTATCTCAGAACCCTGCAGACCAGGACTAACGGGTTTGTTTCATACCTCTAGTGCTTCTACTGTTTACAGTGTTTATTTCATATTTGTAGTTTTTATTTGTATTTATACATATGTTGCTCTGTATACAGTAGACACCACTATATAGGAGTCTGTTGAATCTATTACTTCCTACTGGTTTTATTACTTTTTACCTATTCTAATACTTCCACTAGAGTGACAACATCTGCCAGCAAAATATTCCATGTATGTGTTCATACAGGGTGAATAAAGCTGATTCTGCTTCTGACTGTGTTCACATCTTATTAACAAAAGTTAATGTTCTTCATATTTGTGACAGAATCTGAGGATTATAATTTGACTTTTATGGGCATCATACATCTGGAAATTTAAAGTATAGGTTGAACTTCTATGATTTCCTCTTTCCAGATATTAAACAGAGAATAAATTGTAATTTTTTTAAAAGACTAACAGTAAAAAGAGCAGGTCACCCTCCTGATCCAGTCTGGAAGGGTTACTCGTGGACATTTGATCAGTTACTACATATGTATCAAGAGTGGAGATGAACATGTATGCGTCCAGAAAGGAGGGAATCAAGCCACAGTGGAACTAAACGGCTGCACGTTCTGCTTTCAAGTCAACACCTCCGTCCTCATGGAGACAAGCCACCGGGCCTCACACACATCTACAAATACACACTTCTTTCTAAGTCCCAACTGAGCTGCATTCACTGGCACTAAGCACATTTGGTTCCCAGGAAGTCACCTTCAGTTGTCCGGTCATTGTTTTGGTTCCCACCAGAAACCCAACATAATAACCTCTGACTGCCAGGTCCAAGGTTTACTAACGTCTGTCTTCATATTCATCATTTTGTTAAGGTGGATTAATGATTTTGATGCTTTTCTGAATCATTATGCAGATAAAAGTTTGAGTCTTACAAGTTGGTATTGATTACATAAAACAATATCCAATAAATGAATAATACAGCCCAATATTTATGGTTTCTGCTTCACCTAAATCCCATTCTGCATTCAGTGCAGCGATGCTTTAGCCTCTAAAAGGAGTTCACATTAACTTTACAGCTGGTCTGATACGCAGAGAGAAGCAGAGCATTGTTTGAATAAAAATCAGGCTGTGTGATTTATTAAAGCTGGAAGGAAATTTATGGATGACTGCAACATTATTAACAGATGAAAACAGTCTGTCATGCAGCCTGTTCTTGTCTGACATGACTGATGATGAGGAGGAGCTGGAAGAAGCTGCTAGGCTGACTTTACACAGTTTGATCCACAGTGTAAATCAGGGGAAAGCTAGGGCGGGAGATAACACATTAATAATGCTTCATTTTAAAATTCTGCAACGTCTCCATTATGCAAGGTAGAGAAGAAGATGAGCTCATGCATGGTTACAGCCAAACATTTGTTTCCTTTCAGGGCATGCAACCTGCATCAGGATGAATCATACCAACCTTCTAAAGCTGCTTTTCCACTATAAGTGACCTACAAAACTGGCATTTCAAATACTATTAAACAAAGTACAGTCTCCCTGAAATAGCAGGCTCCCTCCTCCTGGAAAATGAGTCCAACACATCCGTCGGCTTTTAGCTTTCCCTCCTCCCACAAACTGCCTCTGCTCTCGTTTCGATTCCTCACAATGACTAGCCGGTTAACTTGTTAAAAAGCTTCTCTGTGAAACAAAACTTCATATGAAGCATCGTGCTCCTCTGCCGTCCTCTATTCCATAAATCACTTGACATGTTGCATAAATCCCTAAGCCTCGGCCGTCATCCAGCCAACACGGTGACGTGAGGAGAAAGAGAGGCCTCTGAACAAGCGGGGGGATGGCAGCGGTAATAAGAGCTTATTTTGGTGGATTATGGCACATTTTTCCACCTGGAGTTCATTTATAGACACGTTAAAAAAGAGAGAGGCTTCCTCTGCTAACACACGAGATTCAGGAGGAGAAAGCAGCAAGACAAAAAATGCAGCCGTGGTTTTAAGTACAGCGAAAATGAAGCCAGAAGAGAGGAAGGAACATGGATGATAAGAGATGAAGGCATCTTTCTGCATCACAGAAACAGGAAGCTGAGATCCCACAGCTTCATCATATCACATGGAGGTCTGACACACTGGAGGCGGGGAGGGGGGGCAGGAGGAGTACACAGGATTTACATGTGAAACCCTCCACACCTGTAAGCTTTTGGATGGGTTACCTCCGTCCTCATGGAGGGTTACTAGGGTTACAAATGATAACGTAGTAACCCTAGCTAACAGTTAGGTTAGCATTCCAATAGAGGCAATGCTAACCCTAGCTAACAGCTAGGTTAGCATTCCAATAGAGGCAATGCTAACCCTAGCTAACAGTTGTGTTAAAATTCTAATAGAAGCAATGTTAACCCTAGTTAACAGTTAGGTTAGCATTCCAATAGAGGTAATGCTAACCCTAGCTAACAATTAGGTTACCATTCCAATAGAGGCAATGCTAACCCTAGTTAACAGTAAGGTTAGCATTTCAATAGAGGTGTGATGCTAACTCAAGCTAAAAGTAAGGGTAAGCATCCAAATGATGGCACACTAACCTAGCTAGCAGCTGGGTTACCATCAAAGAATGGGATGCTAACACTGAAAATAGAGTTAACAACCAATCTGAGCGTCCAAATATGTAAAAATGTTTGTACTTCCCACCCATAAAAAACCAAATGCCTTTTTTAGCAAATCCCTGCAGAAGGATAAAACCTTGATGAGTCCAGCTCTCCACTGAGGCTAAAGCTATATGTTGTGATTTTGAAGTAATCCAATTTGCAAAAGTAAAGCTCATTTTCAATGATTTGCTAAGCAAGTGTTGAATTTTACTTGATTAAATAAGAAAGAGCTCAATCGTCTTTAGACTGCCGGATTATAACTAGCTGTCAATAAATAGTGCGAATCAACTCTGGTTTAGCATCTATCCACTGGTTACCCGTCCATTTTAGAATTAATTTTATAATTCTGGTCCTTGTTTTTAGAGGTCACAGCTGTAACAACTTTAGTTATAATAAACATCCAGCTTCTCACCCGAAGCATGAGCAGCTACAGCTGTCCAATGTTCTGCTCCAGACTTGTGTTCATTCTAAAATCCTCCTCATACAATCAGAGAATTTTCAGCGGCTTTACATGTTTATCAACACAAGTGATGACAAGCAGAGCCAGTTTTATGGGCAAATATGCAGAAGTGGGAAATTTAGCTATACCCACGTTTTACTGCAGTACGGCACCAAAAGAGCTCCAACGATTTACTTTTTCTTTGATCTGCGTGAGTGACTCACTTTAGACTAAATGGAAAACAAGACTTTAAACACTTTAAACTGCTAAAATGTATGAAGAACCAAGTCTTCAGCCGGGTGTCCACGCAACGAGCTGCCACGAGGGTAGTGCACCCCATAACGTGTAAACAACACAGTATCACTTAATTGTGATGAAAATCAACGATACTGTTCATCAAATTTGTATTTATTTCATTTCTTGGCTCAAAATGGCTCATAGTGCCCCCTACAGAGTAAAACCAGGTCATGTTTTCATGTAGAGCCGTACCAGGGCTTCTCTACGTCACATGAAAATTAAAAAAACCACGGCCCCTCCCTCCTGTTGCAGGTAGGCGGGTCCTCGCCTGGCAGGCATAAAAAAAACACGCCCACCAACGCATTTGAAGAGATGTAAACTGCTAGTTTCAGACTTCTGTTCTTTCACAGAGTTTCTGATGAAATCTTTCGGCGATGGGGTGGATTCGTGCTTCTGAGGGCGGACTTTATTCTTTAACTGCTGATCCTCATCTAACAACAGACAGCAGCTCAAATCGTAGCAGCAGCCACTTCCTGCAGCGGGTCTCCAGCTTACCAGAGCTGCTGACAGGCCAGCTAACAGCGCTAACGGCTCAGACCGGTACGCTTCAGAACCACCTGGTTCATGTGTAGCTGAGGAGATTCAGGAGGGGAAAGTCTTGCAGCTCAAAGATGCTCTGTGGCGTAGCTGCTTTGTGAATCTCACTTTGCATCTATCTAGTGGCCACTAAGCGGCTGTCAATCATTTCAATCTGTGTATCCCGACCCGCCCACTCTCCGCCCCCGGATCACCCCACACCTCCCACCCCTGGCATTTTAAAAAAATTGACATTGGATGGAGTTAGGCAAAAAGTAGACGGTGACGTTACACTTTAATGAGGAGTTGTCGACTTTTTTGCTGCAGTGAGGATGAGGTTGGTGATGAGAAAAACCTTTAACAGGTCCTCCTACTATCTGGACTTCTGAAACATGCTGGTTGGCTGATTTTTTAAAAAAAAATGGAGTCCAGTCCAACCTTAAAAGTAATTAATTGGATTATGACTGGCTTTTAAATATCTACTTTACCAATATGTAAAACAGATTAATAAAAGATCTAAAAAAGGCTCAACAGACAGGTGAAGTGTACATTTCTATTAAAAAAAAATCGACTTTCTAAATAAAGCTGCAGCGAGCTCGACGCTGTTTGATGACTTAGATGGAGATGACAGCTAAGGTGTTTCAGCAGTTTTCTGCCAACATGAAGCATCATGCAGGTCCACGTTGTGCAACTATTTTGTGGATGTGCGCGCACTGGTTTTCCTTTTCTTGCATGAAGCTGCATACAGCTGACTGAATGTGACTGCGTAGGTGGCTGTGCATGAAGAAAACCTGAGACCAGTGCAGAGTTGCAAAGTTTGGGGATGAGAAGAGATGTAGTAACAGTTCTTGTTTTCCTGTATTAACATGGGAAAAAGGTGAAAACTATTCTTTATCATTTCCTTTCCTTCCCACCTGGCAACACAACTGTCTCAATGCGAATGCCTTGCTCATTTCTCTGCATAGATGAAGGATCGCCACCTTCAGCTAAATCCGTCCAAGACTGAGCTCATCGTCTGTCCAGCCAATCCTTCCTTACAGCCACAGATAAGCGTGCAGCTGGACTCTATCACGCTTGTGCC
>JBAMHW010000017.1:19146973-19157596 GCA_037177495.1 Rhadinocentrus ornatus | reverse complement strand
AAGCTCCATCAATGCTGAAAAGTACCTGGAGGTTTTAGAGCAACATCTGCTCCCATCCAGACTACGTCTCTTTCAGGTAAGGTCTTGCAGGTTTCAGCAAGACGATGCTGAACCACATCCTGCATATGTTTACATTTTAAACCTTGCGTCTGACCTGCGATGGTACATCCCGACTGCAGCCGCCTCAGAATGAAACATCACTCAGAATTACCAGATTATTTTATTGACGTATACAATGTTAAAATGGAACGGTACCCATCAGCTGAGAAGAAAAATCCGGACCTCCTGCTGCAGAACGCAGAGCATCAGTTCACACGATGGAGTCAAACCTCCCAACTCCTCGCTACGAGCGTGCGAAGCAGCAGAAATTTACAGCTGATGTGATGTCATGGTGGGAAAAAAAGAGAAAAGATGAGTTGGAAAGGTAGATGTGAAGCAGACATTCATCAGCTCGTAAAGGTGCTACATGCAGCATTTCCACCATCCCAACTCAGACGTCATTACCCACAATCCCCTGTTCAGTCCCTTTTACTCTAAAGTTAAGAGCAGCCATTTTTTCTGACAATGATTCAAGAAACTACCAGAAATATGAAACATCTCCATCTGGGTTTTTAGTTTGTTGGTGTTTAATCAGCTGATTTTCTCCGTCTTTTTGGATCTGATTAGAAACTGTGGACAGAATTCCTGTTTCACCTTGAACTCCTCCAATCACCAGCCAGGTTGTTAAGACCTCGTCTTTAAATGTTTATATCCAGCAGTCCCATGAAGGCTTGTGAGGGGCCGGGGTCCCAATGCCAACTTTCCCTCCATATTTTAATTTCTTGCGTTTCAGGGAACTAAAACCAGCCGTTTCTTCCTGATCTGCTTTTTCTGACCTCAACATGAGATCAGGAAGTAAATCTGCAGGATTTTACAGCCTTTCCTTCAATAATCTAAATAGTTTTTACTTGTTTTCTTTGTAAACATAATTATACATATATATTAATCTGATCATAAAATTTCTGATTCTTTATTAGTGAAAAAAGTTCAAGACGTTATTTTTGTTTCCTTATCTGAGTAATTATTGTTTATAAAACTGGGGATCATTTAATGGATTAAATTGGATAAAAATGGAATTTTATTTAACTTTTTGGTTAAATAAAGGTTAAAAATGTTGCTCTACAAATGAGGCCGATTTAGATTTTTATCAGCGGCTGAAATAATTCCCAGAATAAACTGAAATTTCAGGTTGTTTTTTTTTAGAAATTGAAGCCTTGAAACATAATTTAGATTAAAAACTGAAAACAATAAAACAGAGATGATAAAATGTGACATGTAGCACCTTTATTCTGCTCATTTATCCTCATTAATGTCCAACTGGCAACGTAGTGTCCCCGGTTCTCCAGTCCTGTAGGTCCAGTTCGCTCCAACATACTGAGCTGAGCCCATCATCATCATCATCCTCCTCCTCCTCGTGAAACAGCCCTCGAGGCCGTAAAGTCCAACGAAGCATCCCAACAGCAGGAGCTGTTGTTCACGTCACGGACGTGAAGGCCAACGAGTTCATTTACTTACTAACTTCCACTTTGAGTTTCAGGCACTTTGACGTCGCGTCCGTAGATGACCGAAGCCGAGGCGTGTGCAAAACACTGGATATAAGCAATCTGTTTACCATGCATAACAGGATGTAAACATTTCAACATTTAGAAAAGGACGAGGACAGAACGTCCAGACAAACTAAGCTTAAATAGTGAAAAGAAGCTAACTGATTCTGGTTTAACGTGCTGTCAACTCTAAACTAGACCCTCTCCTCCACACGTTGGCAGGATCATACAAAACGTGCAGAAAAACACAACCAATGCAAAACATTAACAAAAAGATAAAAACTGGTTCTGTGGAAATGTGGTTTAACTGGGAGGCTCCCAGTTCGAGTGCGGAGGCCCCGGCGAACTTCAGAGGAACATGATGACGGCACATCGGGATTATTTAAGTTGTGTTTTAGGAAGTTGTGTCTCAATTTAAAGATTCTTGTAAGTGAAATATTTAGTCAGATTTCCCTTCAGCAGACGGCGGTCTGAGCGCGTTCAGTTTGCAGGATCAGGAGTTCCTGAAGAGGTCCAGAGACTCAAAATCCCCCGATTTCACACAAGTTTGATGAGTGTTATGTGAATTTCAGCGGTTCTGCATCAGACGGAGTGACGAGGTTGTAGCAACGTGAACTTTGCTACAGCACAAAAACCGTGTAAAGGTTCTGTGCACTGCCCCCTAGTGGATGTACTGGCTAACAACCGCGCCTTCAGAAAAGAGGAAAAGGATAAATAACTACGTTCTTGGTTATCCCTGAACGCATTTTATGGCACTTAAACATGCGTAAAAAACGTTTTGTCATATTATAATTATATATCTTTCTCTGTCCACACTATATATATATATATATATATATATAAATATATAATATTCAGTGGCAGGTCAAAAAGAGGGCTGGGATAACCATAAAATAACAAAACGCTGTTTTTACGCGTGCTGTACATGCACAAAACGTCGTTTTTAACGCACATTAAAGTGCCATAAAACGGTTCATTGACCACCGGGACCACCAAATTTTATTACAAACACTAATAGAGTGGCGAATTATGGCCCTTTTGGCTTGCCATACATTTGTACCTGTTTACATACATAAAGGGAGCTTAAATGAGCCTAAAACGGTTTCCGAACAGAGGACCATGACTGTTGAATGGAAGACATGAAATACAACCAGACAGAAAGAAAAAGAGAAACCTGGATGTTTTCCAAGCCATGTTACACATATAAACGTAAAAAAAATAAATAGATAAAACAAATATAGTTCATTCTGAAAGATGGGAAGCCTGCAGCCAGCATGGAAAACTAAATCTGCGATTTGCCACTTTTTTCGGGACATGAAAATATGTCCCAATATTACAACTTAAAAAATAACAACAAAATATCAAAAATCTTTATAATAAACTATAAAGTTTCGTTCCCAGCATTCCAGCATTATTGTTACTGTAGCTTTAAATTTTTCTAAAAGGAAAAATGTAATTCTATTCTGAACAAAGGCGTGAACATTAGCATGTTCGGCTAATAAACTTAATATTCCCACAGAGATAAAATGAATATTTATTTACATCGTAAGCCATAAACAACTTATTTGCTAACTGATAAAGACATCTCACTGGATATTCAAAAATCTACAATAAAAAAGTCTAAATGTGTTACATAAATTACGCTTTAACCAGAACCAACTTAACGATGCTAACAGTGTATGTTAGCATATTCAGCTAATGAGCTAAATGCTGGTTCTTTAGCTGTAAACTGGTCAATTTCCCCTTTGAAACTGGGAGCAACTTGTCATCCAAATACTTCAGATGATGAGATTACAATTACTGATCCTCAAAAGAAAAAAACCATTAAGTGAATCTACAAGGGTCTAACTGAAGCTGTGAACGTTAGCATGTTGGCTAGCTGGCTTGACACCCTAGCTGTCAGTTTAATGTTTTACGGGAACCGCGTTATTAGAAACTACATTTAGACTTTTTTAAACAACAATTAAAGATTCAAGAGAGCTGGAAAATTAAACTTGCTGGTCTTTTCATAACCGTAAACCAGTTAGCTTGGTTAGAAGGAGCAACTCATTAGATGACTACAGTACAGGTAAAAAAAATAATAAAAATAGAAGATTATGAGTAAAATAACATATATAAAATAGACAAAACAAAACCCAAACTAAAATAATCCCCCCCCCCCCCCAAAAAGGTAAATAAATAAAAAGAAAATACAAAATAATAAACATAATAAAATAAAAGTTTTTAGGCCTTAAAAAATTTAAGTGTCTAGAACAGATTTGGGAATTAATGCTCAGCTTGTAGCGATTGAGCTGATCCAACGTCTAAAGAAGTTTTAAAAATTTACTGAAAGACTTTTTAATTCCTTCTGTCACTGATCTGAGTTCAACTCTTCAAAGTTTGACCCATCATTCCCAGTTTACCCCGTCATTTCCGGTTTGTCCCGTCGTTCCCAGTTTACCCATTCATTCCCGGTTTGCCCCGTCATTCCAGCTTTGTCCCGTCCTTCCCGCTTTGTCCTGTCATTCCCGGTTTGTCCCGTCATTCCCGCTTTGTCCCATCCTTCGCGGTTTGTCCCGTCATTCCTGCTTTGTACTGTCATTTACCGGTTTGTCCCGTCATTCCCGCTTTGTCCTGTCATTCCCGGTTTGCCAAGTCATTCCAACTTTGTCCCGTCATTCCCGCTTTGCCCCGTCATTCCCGCTTTGTCCTGTCATTCCCGGTTTGCCCCGTCCTTCCCGCTTTGCCCCGTCATTCCCGCTTTGTCCTGTCATTCCCGGTTTGCCCCGTCATTTCCGGTTTGCCCCGTCATTTCCGGTTTGCCCCGTCATTCCAGCTTTGTCCCGTCATTCCCGGTTTGTCCCGTCCTTCGCGGTTTGTCCTGTCATTCCCGGTTTGCCCCGTCATTCCAGCTTTGTCCCGTCATTCCCGCTTTGTACTGTCATTTACCGGTTTGTCTTGTCATTCCCGCTTTGTCCTGTCATTCCCCGTTTGTCCCGTCATTCCCGCTTTGTCCTGTCATTCACTGTTTGCCCCGTCCTTCGCAGTTTGTCCCGTCATTCCAACTTTGTCCTGTCATTCCCAGTTAGCCCCGTCATTCCTGGTTTGTTCCGTCATTCCCGATTTGTCCTGTCATTCCCAGTTTGCCCCGTCCTTCGCAGTTTGTCCCGTCATTCCAACTTTGTCCTGTCATTTCCAGTTTGCCCCGTCATTCCTGGTTTGTCCCGTCATTCCCGCTTTGTCCTGTCATTCCTGGTTTGTCCCGTCCTTCGCGTTTTGCTGTACTATGAGTAGATACATGTTCCTCTGAAGGTCGCCGACGCCGTCCCTTTGTAGCTCTGAGACATTCAGAAACATCCTGGAACTGATGATGATGATGAAGCAGACAGGTACCCTGCAGCTTGGATGCAGTATTTCACCTTCGCTGCTCATTTTCCCTCGAATGAAGGAGAAAACACCTGAAAATCTTCCAGATTAACCTTTACCATCCGCCTGCTGGAGGACTGCAGAGGTCATTCGTCTCTACTCATACGGTCGTGACCCAATAAGTCTTCATCACATAAACCAGAAAAAAAACTCTAACAAGTCGATGTCTCCATTTTAATTATTTCTTTTAAATATTTTCTCTGAACAATAAATCTGCTGCGTGATTGTATTATTTCTTCTCATCCTTCTTAAAGATTTACTGACGTGACATGATGAAAAAAATTTAGAAACAACAATAATATTATTATTATGGCCAAAAACTACAGAACTAAGAATAAACATTTGTTAGTTTATGTGTCATACGTGATAAAAAAAAAAATAAAACATTGGCAAAAAAGATAAAATAACAGATGGCAGCTTTAAATATGAAAAACAAAAAGCAGGAGTACAGTAGGTGTGCAAGTCTGGACCAACAGCAACTGCAGCATAAAAACAAAGGAAAGGCTGCGATTTAAAGGGATACCTTGATGTTTTCGCAGTTTCAAGCAACATGGCGGCTGCTCGCCGTCATGTGTTCACACCTTAGACGCCGGCTGGCCGGCAGAGACTCAGGTTAAAACTTTATTTATACCTAAATGTTGCTTTCTGAACGCAGCAGAGCAGCTGCAACATGTTGAGTTTTAACAGGTTTGTTCTTCATTCCCCAAAATAAAGATTATATTTAGCATTTTTATTCCAGGCAGATGAAGCCGTATTCTCCAAAGAAAGAAAAATCTGCTTTAATTTGCATGTCGCAGATGGAAATCTGCTTGCTTGAGTTGGTTTTTGTCAGTATAAAAAACTAGATGCATTTTATTAGAAATCGGAACAACATGAATTGTGTCTAAAACTGGGAAATATTTACCTGATGCACCTCACCAGGCGTTTCTGGTCTGAGCCGGTAAAAACATGAACTCAGCTAACGGATCAGAGTCCCAGAGATAATGAAATCGCCTCTTGTTGATGTCCACCACACATATTCTTTCTCAAAGGGTAGTTATATTTAGGCAAACTGCTTCTTCTACTCAGCTACAACCTCGTAGAACGTGCTCTCTATCGCCCCCCTGTGGTGAAACTACTCTATCTTATTAGTCACTTTAAACCATCTTTAAGTTTACTTCACTGTTGAATTAAAAACAGGATGAAAAGGTCTAAAACTACGTCAATCGACAGAAAGGCCAGGCTAGAGGGGGAAATAAATATATTCTAGCATTTCTTGCCATAAAAAAGCCAAAAACCAACAATAACTTCATCACGGCGCCACAGTGCAAACGAATGGATCCGGTTGTTACTTGATTTCTGTGGTAATGTATCCTTTGACAGTCTCTGATAAATATCTTAATGAGAAAATTGGCAAACCTCTTACCAGCTGCTTCTGGTCTGAAACTGAAAAAATAACTCAAGCGATGGATCTGATTCACGTTTCTCTGCCAGATCTTTGCATTTTCTTCACTTGTGAATTAATCTGTGCTGATGTGGTCTAAACAGGCACAGAAGGAGTGAAAACACCACATCTATGAACCACACTACAGAGAGAAACTGATGATATTCGTATTTTTCCTGCCATGAAAATGCCAAAACTTCACCTGTCAACATGCCACGCAGCAAACGGACTGACCTTTTGGTTCTGAAAACTAAAAAAAAAAAAGCAGAAAAATGTGGATTAAACAAGCCTAATAAAGAAAGTAACACATTAGGAGCTGATTTTAGTGGTAATAATTAAAGACGAATTATTATTATTACCGGGCCGATTATCGGCACGGGGCTGCACGGTGGTTGGCACCGCAGCCTCACAGCAAGAAGGTCGCCGGGCGGTGGCCTTTCTGTGTGGAGTGTGCATGTTCTGCCCGTGTATGCGTGGGTTTTCTCCGGCTTCCTCCCACCATCCAAAGACGGGTAATTGGTGACTCTAAATTCTCCCTGTGTGTGATTGGTTGTTTGTCCCTATCGGTGTTGTTCCTGCGGTGGACTGGTGATCTGTCCAGGTGTACCTGCCTCTCACCTGTTAAAGGCTGAGAGAGGCTCCAGCTTACTCCAGTAACGTCGGTGCCGGGAGCCCAGTAACGGTTTTATAAACACAGGCAGCGTCTCTGCTCGCTCGCAGTCCCGCAGTTTATCACCTGAAACAAGGTTGCTGGTCAGATCCATATAGAAATAGTCTGTGATAGCAGCAGTGTGTGTGTTTTATTGCAGGGAAGCATGTTGAGGGGAGAGAATAGCTTGTGAGTGCTTGTGTAGCCACAAGAAGCCACAGAAACTGACCGCAAAGCAATAAATGCAATAAGTGCCGAGACATTTTCCTGTGATAACAGAGGTGTCCAGCAGCAGAAAATAACATGTTGTAAGACGAAGTTTGTCCTGAAGCTGCCTGATTCCAGCGGAGAGGGCAGGATTACGCTATTCAACATCTGTAAGATGATGCAACCGCATCATAAAGCCGACGTGAACTGCGTGCTGTTTATAGACGAAAAGCCTCTCCTCCTGTACAGTAATGAATGGTTAGGAAGGTAGCAGCCTAGTCTGGAATGACTGCTACCACACATGGGAAAGAGGAAAAGAAACATCTCACTGGACAGCCTGCTGAGCAGCTCTGCTCTTTTCTGTTCAGGTGGGACTACTGGCTGAGTTGAGACTTACATTTCATAGCAAATTTTATTTATCTGTTTTATTAACTTAAAACGTCAGCGAGTTATATTTAAATTTGGAGTTTACAGATGCTGCTGGCCCTGGAACCTGTTTGCTAAATAAATGTATACTTAAAGAAACTTAAACAAAGAGGTTGGATTATTCTACATTTTGACGCCATTATTTTCACTTTTATTGCAAATGAATATCAGAGTTTTCGAATTCTTTACTTAAAAAAAATGGTGTCGGCCCAGAAAAACCACCCGGGTCTTTCTCTAGTAATACCAGATCCTCAGAGTTTCTGAATGTTTGGGTCATTTAGGATGCTAATGGGACGCAGGAAGGGGGGTCGAGTATGGATTACCAATACTTGGTCTGGCGTTAAATGCGAGCCGATTGCCGGCGTATCTGACCAGACCAGGTCTGGATCAGAAGGATAAAGGTCTCTGGTGGTCCAACATCAAGGTATCTCTTCAGGTGGATGTGTTAGAAGCCAGCGATGAGGCAGATCGCAGGCCGTTTAAGGCACGTGTGTGTAAAAAGTTTATATCATTTCAGCTAATGAGCAGGACTAAAGAAACGCTTCACTTCATGAGCTATAACGTGAAGACGGAAAAGCCCCGGATTACAGTTTAACACTTCATGAGAAAACAACCATCTCTCTACAGACGTAGAGCCAAATTTAAAAATGAAGCTAACTACAGTACAGTCTAGATGCTTTCATGAAGTCCTGATGCATAGCATCACCCGTAGAGTCTGTTGTTCTAGCTAATGTGTATCATCGGAACATTGAATGGTGGAGTTACTAGTGTTATGGAGGCTTGTGGCAGTGTTTGGGGGTCGGTTTCTCTTCGGTTAACGAGGGAGCAAAGGAAGAGAAACTCTGTGATTGTCTCGAATCTCTGCGACGTCGTTAATCCCAAACCAGTAAAAAGGAAATGCTGGGTGGGAACGGTGGACTGGGACGTCCCAGCTCCCTCGTGCTGTAACTTCCTGCCCGATGCGTGCGAACAGGGATTAGAGCTAAAAACATTGTGTGTCAGGTTTAGTGGGTTCGGGCCCCCGTAGCTCCGTGGGACCGGGACCAGAACCGGAGCAGTGGCTGGGATCTCTCGCCTCAGTTTTCTCCCTACCAGCCTCCTCCTCCTCCTCCGTCTTCACTGCGGCGGTCCCCTCTCCCTTCTCAGTCTCAGTTCTCTGGCTTTCAGGGTCAGTTCCTGAAGGAGGAAATTTTCCGAACCGCATCCCGTTCAGGTCCTCCTCCAGTTTTACCTTGAAGGGCGGCAGCCCGAGTAGGAAGGCCCTGATCCTGCTGGGGGAGCTCAAGTCTGCGGGCTCCTCCTGGCTCTTCGCCTGCACATCCTGGACTCCTCCCACACCTCCTCCAGAGTTGCAGCGCCCCCCCAGGCTGAAGTCCTGGGCCTGGTCCTGAAGGCTGGTTCTGGACCTCTTCAATGACGGCGGATCTGCGTTTCCGTTCTCCGCCTGCCGGCTCAGCTCTGTTCCGTCTGAGCCGGGCATCTTGGGGGCGAAGCGTTTGCTGAGGTTGAGGGGCAGCGCCTGCTCGGGGGGAGGGGTAATGGGGGAGCAGGGGGGCTTGGTGCTCAGGTCCTGGGACAGGGCCTCGGAGAGCCGGCGGGTGAAGGTCTGCAGCTGAGACGAGTCCAAGTGACGAGTCCTCATCAGCTGGCACACCTGAACGCTGCAGTCCAGGTTGAGAGGAAGGACCCGGAGAGGGGGCAGGGGGGGCCGGCTCCTGGCATCCCGGCCGCCCCCCCTCTGACCCCCTTCATCCGAGTTACACCCCGAACAGCGGTTATGTTGCTGGTGGGGCTGCTCCCCGCTGGGATGGGGTGTGTCCGGGTTTCCGTTTTTGGGCTGCAAGGTGTAGACGGTTTGGTGGTGCTGGGCCGGGTCCTGAGGGGTCATGGACGGGGTCCCCAGGCCCCTCTGCAGGCTAATGCGGCTTTTGAAGACATCCAGCGGACACACGCCTTTGATGAACCCGCCCAGAGAGCCTCCTACAAAGTGGCGAGGCAGTGTGGAGAGGAGCACGGTGGGAGCTCCAGACTCACCTCGGTCCAGTTTTAGGTCCTGAGGTTTGGGCTGAAAGGGGAGGAAGGAGGCTGACATGGGGGACAGGTCAGGGGTGAGAGGCATGTTGACGGGGAGGATGGCCGACTGGATGGGCTGCAGAGAGGGAAGAAAAAACAAGTCAGGGACCATCATCAGGTTTTGCTTTTCAGAAGTGAAACTAGTTTTCTCCTGAATGAGGAGATCTGGAGGTTTTTACCCGGTGGGAGCTGCTGGACGCCAGCCCCCCTCTGCCTTTAGTTGGAAGCAGAGGACACTGAGGATCCACCAGAGTCTTGGCCTTGGCCTGCTGCTGAGCCAACAGCTTGGCCTGAGCAATCAGCGTGGCCTTGTTCCGGGTTCCCGGTGGCCGACCTCGGCCTCTCTTCACCACCATGACGCCATTCGGGTTCCCCATCTGTGCAGAGGAGGAGGAGGAACATCTTAGAGCAGGGGTGGCTGTTGGATCTATTCCATTTGAGTCAGATGTGTTCAAGCAGGAAACAGAAAATCTGCAGGACAGCGGCCCTGGAGGACCAACTTTTGGTCTTAGAGCTTTTAACCCTTAAAACTCCAAGTTGTTATTGACTGTTATTGCTTGCATGTTTTTTTTTTATTACATAATGCATGGAGAAGCGAGTCTTGGTGCTATAGATGGAAAAAATTCCCTTAAAATGATTTTTGTTTGCATTTTGACAAGTGGAATCTAAGTTCACGTCTAAATCTAAGTCTTGTAGTTTCTCTACAGCAGTGATTCCCAACCCTGTTCCT
Organism: Rhadinocentrus ornatus; assembly: GCA_037177495.1. Classification (NCBI taxonomy): domain Eukaryota; kingdom Metazoa; phylum Chordata; class Actinopteri; order Atheriniformes; family Melanotaeniidae; genus Rhadinocentrus; species Rhadinocentrus ornatus. Next base: position 19,147,100 of record JBAMHW010000017.1, on the reverse strand, counting down.
CAAGGACCACTATCCTGCAGGTCTTAGATGTCTCCCTGCTACAGCACACCTGATTCAAACTAAATGCACAAGTCTGCTAATGAGCCATGAATTTGAATCAGGTGTGCTGTAGCAGGGAGACATCTAA
>JBAMHW010000017.1:19068149-19083723 GCA_037177495.1 Rhadinocentrus ornatus | reverse complement strand
CCTGCAGCTGACAGCAATCAACCTGAAAGGATTCAATTCCAAGGCAATTTCCAACCCAACCAACCACCCCCATGACACCTGTTTGAAGAGCTCCTCGGTCTTCGTTGTGTTTTAGGTGCTTGTTTAGGCTGAAATGCTCCTTTTATAACCAGTCATGTTACTAGTTAACCTGATTAGTTGCCAAATGCTCCTCCAGGTGTTTCTGGATTGTACCCGTTACTTTTCCAGCTTTTTGTTGCTCCTGTTCCAACTTCTTCCATCAGATTCACTCTCAGCTCATGTTTTCCATCACATGGTGAAACGTCTCCGTTACAACATCTGATATGTTGTTTATCTTCTACTGGGAATAAAATATTGGTTGAGGAGATTTGGAAATCATCCAACATTTTTGGAATTGGGGTTGTCCATTATGTCTTGGTGCTAATTGCTCAGCAACTTTTTAAAGGACGCTATTGATGACTGGCTAATCAATGACTTTGACAGAGAAAATGAGAAAAACTTTTTTTTAAGTGGACTACATGGGTGTGTGTGGTTAATCTGTCTCTTTCTAATCTGATGTCTACTAATTTGCCCAGATTTGTATATAGTCGTTGAAAAGTTGCTTCCTCTGGTTAGTTTTCTGTCACCATCTTTTCATGTTCATGGCTCAGCTTTGACTCGTGTCTTAAATCAGCTGTAATTAAACACTTGTCTATACTCCAGTTTTTCTTATCTCTTAAGTACCTTGTCAGGCTTCCTTGTTTGAGGAGGTGATACCTACACGTATCTGGGTGTACACCTCCATCACAAACTTGATTGGTCAGTACAGCCAGAACTCTGAATAAGAAGGGACGGAGCAGGCTGCTTTTCCTCAGGAGGCTCGGGGCATTTGACGTGAGCAGTAACATGTTGTAGATTTTTATCAGTCTGTTGGGGCGAGTGCTGTTTTCCTTGAGGTTGTCCGTTGGGGCGGCAGTATGACTACGAGGGACGGTAACCGGCTGGATTAATAAATGTGTGGCTGTGATGGGGAGGAAAGTGGACTCTGTGGGAGCTGTGTTGGAGAGGAGGACGATGGCTCTAATGCAGGGCATCCTGAGCAACTCAAAACATCCACTGCATGATACAGTGGCAGACCAGCGGGGTATCCGTAGCAACAGGCTCCTCTCGCTGCACTGTAGAACTGAACGTTTCAGAAAGTCGTTCATCTCTTCAGCTATTAGGCTGAAGTTTATCTGTGCACTTTATTACTTTTGTTAGTAACTCGCAAGAATCATTATGTTTTCAGACTATTACTGAAGGGTGTTAGAACACATTTCTTAAATAAATGTGTTTAATTTATCTTTTATTATTAACTATACTTTGTTGTTAAAGGTCAGTTTTGACCATTGTCACCAGAACAATTATCCAGAACTTGGCTCACTGAAAATGTTCTTCTCATTTTTGCATGCTGCAAACTGGAGTTGTAAACAGGACATGCCCAGATTTGTTTGCTTGGTTTAGTGCAGGTAAAAAGAGAATCCTCTAAAGCTCACTTGATTAGCAGAGCAGGCTGTCAGTGTGTTGGATGAGAGGGCACATAGTACATTGTTTCGATGCAGTGGGTCCATCTCACAGAAGTCTATCACAGTGACACAATGTTTTACGAGGCTTTGATTTCACCGTTTCTAGCGTCACAGATTACTTCCAGGCGACACTAATACAGCATGAGCCTTCACAAAACATTTGTCAGGTGTTGTCCAACTTCTTCCTCTTCAGTTTGTTTAGAAAATGCGCTCCTGTTTTTGTTTTGTTTTTTTGATACGTGACTTCCGTTTCAACTGAAATGATTTCCTTTTCAAGTGAAATTCCCTCACACACACACACACACACACACACACACACACACACGTAGAATTCCTTTCATACATACTGGTGAAATGTGAGGAAATTCCAGTATAAAAAAAATGCTGTATTATAAACGACACAAAGACCATTTGACACACTTTTGTGTCCTCACACCTCGACCGTTGCTGCGGTTTTTTTTTTCCATTTCTGAACCAAAAACTTTTTATCAGCTTCAGATAGTTTTGATTTTAGATGCCAGACTTTTTACTGAGAAAACAGAGCCCATTTCCCCCGTTTTAGCCACTTTGCGTCAACTTCCAGTTATATTTAAAAGATCTTAAAGTCCTTCTTGGCCTTTCACCTTATTTGACGTAGAACCATATGATCCTGTACAAAGTCTGAGACTCAGTCTAGAATTAAAAGAGGTTCCTGAGATTAGGTTTTTTAAAATCTCTCCTTATTTGTTGATTTTATCCAACAAGTTGTTTGTTTTTTTTACAGACTGTATTGCTGCAAATAAGTTTTTTTTTGCCGTTGCATTTCTTTATTTTCTGTTTTGCTGCCATTATGTCACCTTCAGTGATCTCTACCTTCAAGACTCGACCCTGTAGGTGGGCAAGAGAAAGCAAAATAGACAAACAAGAGTATCACAGTGAATTTCAGACATCTAAACAATCTGCACCTGTTTGTTTTTGGTTTTTTTTTTCGATACGTGACTTCCGTTCAACTGAAATCATTTCCTTTTCAAGTGAAATTCCCTCTCTCACACACACACTAGTAGAATTCCTTTCACACATACTGGTGAAATGTGAGGAAATTCCAGTATAGTATGATATTAGGGACGTTTTAGTTTGTGTGAATGACTTAAATTTCACGTGTCTGTGAGAGGGTAACTCTGAATAATGTCTCAAACAGCCCCTCATAGCTATTATAGATTCGACTCACGTGAATTTGTTTTGATTGGATCCCACTGAATCAGCTTGAATGTAAGTTTGTAAAGTGACCAGAGAAGATTTTGTTGTGAATTGGTGCAATACAAATAAAGATTAATTCATTTGAATTAGAAGTGCTCTCATACAAGAGTGTCTTCAAGTCCTGATTTTATTCCAATTTATTTAAATCTGTGGAGGCTTGTTTACTCTTTTTTAAACTGTTTCTTATCCACTGGATCTGCCTGTAACTGAAAGTCTCCTATGTGCAAAAACACACAAAAAATCTGAGTCTGACCTTTCCATACTTTAGAATTACAGAAATTTTACCTTTTCTTTTTAAAGATTTTGAAAAAATGTGTCCCTTAAGTTGCTCCTAACAGCTGAAATAATCTTTAAGACGTATGTCTGGTATTAATGAATACCCCAGCACTGAAACTGCCACTGAAAGGCCCATGTTCTGTCCTGGTTCTGTTGGACCTCAGTGCTGGTTTTGACCCAACATCCTCTCACACAGATAAAGGACTGAGCTGAAGCTTCATGTTCAGCATTAGCATGGTTCACATTCTGTTGATCAAACAGTAAAATCTTGGGTTGCAGTCAGGCGCTACAGGTCTAGTCTCTCATTGGGAAAATATGGCATCCCACAGGGGTCAGTTTTAGGACCACTTTTTAGTTTTTACATGTTTGCTATTAAATGTGTTATCCAAAGAAATGGTTTTTCTGTTCCTTGTATTTATGACTCACAGGTGTATTTACCATTTAGAGCATCTGATGGTTGTAATAGGTTTCCACCCTATGACCAAAGAAATCCAGAGAAATACTGCCATCTGCTGGATTCCTGCAGGAACGTGCAGAGCCGGCTGCATTTGCTTTGACAGAACTCTTGTTTTCAACAGCAGATCACAAAACTTGTGTTTTCACCTAAGAATTATTTTCAAAAAAAAAATGCTGTATTAAAACGACACAAAGACCATTTTACACACTTTTGTGTCCTCACACCTCACAAAAACTTTTTATCATTCAGATAGTTTTGATTTTAGATGCCAGACTTTTTACTGAGAAAACAGAGCGCATTTCCCCCGTTTTAGCCACTTTGCATTAATTCCAGTTATATTTAAAAGATCTTAAAGTCCTTCTTGGCCTTTCACCTTATTTGACATAGAACCATATGATTCTGTACAAAGTCTGAGACTCAGTCCAGAATTAAAAGAGGTTCCTGAGACTAGGTTTTTTAAAATCTCTCCTTATTTGTTGATTTTATCCAACAAGTTGTTGTTTTTTTACAGACTGTATTGCTGCAAATAAGTTTTTTTCTGCCGTTGCATTTCTTTATTTTCTGCCATTATGTCACCTTCAGTGATCTCTACCTTCAAGACTCGACCCTGTAGGTGGGCAAGAGAAAGCAAAATAGACAAACAAGAATATCACAGTGAATTTCAGACATCTAAACAATCTGCACCTGTTTGTTTTTGGTTTTTTAGGAGTTTCATGTGACTGCTTTCCTGTTTATGCATTCACTTTGACTTGTAAACACAGAACCAGGGGTGGGTCTGTAAAATCTTTGCTGGAAGGGGGCTAGGCAGGGGCACAGACCATGAAAAAAGGCTGGCATGTGAAATGAGACCTTTAAGACACTTAAACTTTGTTGATAAGGAAAAAAACTTGCGTTGAACCAAATCAGCAGTTTAATCAGTGTTTCTTCAGCATTATTGGCTGTTTGACTTTAGTCGTCACATCTGGTGGTTTTATGACTTCACATCCTCGTCATGAAATGTCAACAGGTTGGACAAACTCATTTTACCACCTTGTAGGCAGTTGATGAGATGCTGCATTACTGTAAATGTGCAGACTTTGGATGCATGTCAGGGCTATGTTTGAGGAGAACCAGATAAACCGTTATGATGGAACGTGAAATCACCAGGTGAGAGCACATTGCCAAGGAGGACAGATGCAGGACAATTTTCCAATAAGAAAATTAGAAATTAAAATAAGTCCCATAGAAACTAAATGGGCTAAAATAAAATAACCACAAAAAATAAATAAATAAAAACAAATCAGGGCACGGGTAACTAAGGAGGAGGCAAGGCAGATCCTCCTCCCAATCCAGGTCTGCAGGTCCACCTCTGTCACGCGCACCGGGTTGTCTTAAACAGAGGTCCCCAACCCTGGTCGTCAAGGCCCACCATCCTGCAGGTCTTAGATGTCTCCCTGCTGCAACACACCTGATTTAGGTTAGGTGGCTCTCTGACAAGCTCTGAACAAGCCTGCTCATGATCCAGGTGTGTTGCAGCATGGAGACATCTAAGACCTGCAGGATGGTGGGCCTTGAGGACCAGGGTTGGGGACCACTGGTCTAAAACAAACATTTGCCAGCACGGGTGTACGACATGTCAGGGCCTTGGGCTGCATGGATGGAGTGGCTATAAAACTCACACGGCAGGCGGAGTTCTCCTCTACCCCTGCGTGTATTCAGTGTTACTCCTCTCGATCCCTCCCGGCCAGCTCTGGTCTTCCTCCTCTGGTCAGCTGGGACACCTCTGCAGGAAACACCACAAGGTAGCAGTACACGCTCCCATTTGCACTGATCCTCTGCTGAGCCTGCTGCAACCAGCGTTACTACTTCTGTGCTCACGCGGCAGGCAGGGCCCTTTCTTTGCCTCTGCGTGTCGGTCTCCTCACACCGCTGTGGTCCCAGACGGACGGTCCAAATGAATGTCTGGTTACCAGGCCTCTGCAGAGCTGAGGGAATTCAGACATTTGATTTAAATAAACTGCATCTCCATCAGCTTGTTGTCAAGTTCTGCACAAAGTTGTTAACGACCCATTCATTTAAATCAGGTGCGTTGCTGCAGGGTAACATTGAAAACCTGCAGGAAACCGGCCCTTGAGGACTGGAGTTGATGGTTCCTGATATAGAAGTACATTACATGCTGCATTTGCTTGCACTTTGACATTTGAGGGTTTAGATAAAGGTAAGTTTAAAAAACATTTCCTAGAATTAAGATGTCTACTTTTGGGTGGGGGGGAGTCAAATTTAAGGGGTGGCTCATGGCCCCCGAAGGCCACCTCTCTGGCCATGTCTCGGCACATTGATATATCTTTAAAGTTATTAGCAGCTGCAACATAGCAGGGAGGTGGCGCACACACAGTTTTTTTATTTGTACATTATGTAATGATTCATCAAGTTATTTATGATCATCTTTGTATTCTTTATCAAGTTATCTAACTTCTGCAAACGTAAATCCTTCAAGTTATTTCTACTGATTCAGGTTTCAAAAGTCTTTATTCTTTTCTAGACAAACAGTGAAGCCAACTTATTGAATTCCACAGTGAGACAACATAAAGTCCTAAAACACCAGGGACTTATGATCCCAGTTTCATTTACTTTGGTCTAGTATAAAAAACTACTTGGTTAGAGTGATTAAAACGCCTCAGTTTGAGTTAAAAGAGACATTCTCACATTTAAAACGAAAATCGTCTAATTCTGGCTGGTGAATACAGCTTCATAAGCAAAACGCTGACAGCAAACAGAAACTAACAGGATTGCCATGAAGCCATTAGTCATAAACGGGTTTACGCATACAAAGAATTCCCTAGGTCTCATGGAGAATCTCGATTAACCAAGAAACAAAACCAAAAGAATAAAAATAGTAACGTGCATGTAAAGAAAAAATGTCAAGCAACACATGAACCCAGAAAAATGTTCAATGTTAAACTTCTTCCACCAGCGACTGAAAGCCGTAGAGAAACGATAAAGTTCACTTATCGTAAAATTGATCTGTTGTCTGATAAATATTTATATTAATATATATAAATATTTAATTACAATCTAACTAAATGTCTTCAGGTTTTATTCCTTCTATGTGGCTCATTTTCTTCATTAAAAACCTGAGAAACAGCTGTTTGAAGAGCCGATGGATGACTTTTAATAAGCAAAACCAAAAGTAATTGTTATTTAACACAAGTTCCTTTTGTGACGTTCATCATGTGTGTGAAATACGTGTGACACATCCTGTTAAATTAGGGTATGACTGATTATCTTTCATTGGATAAGACTACACGATGAATGACAGGTGTGGTGAAGAGTGTTAAGAGCAACACTGGTCCAAAGCATGATTGATAGTTTAAATCTTTTAAGGCTAAATTTATTATATGTTGTTCCTCAAAGCTGCTGAAGAAGTGAAATAAAAGCTGAAAAAACAGGAGCAGAAGAAAAAGACGGAGAAGCCCACAGAATGGTAGCAGGTGGGTTTCAGAACTGATAACTGATTTCATACCAAATGGACTATATTCATATAAACCACCATATCAGCTCCACCTGTTCGGCTGCTTGTTAACACAAATTTTTAATGAACCGACACGGCAGCACCTGGTCATGCAGACGCGATGAAGACGACTTGCTGGAGACCAAACTGAGCATAGACTAAGCAGCAACTAACAGACACACAATGAACTGTCGATGAAGACAGGAACACCTTAAGCAAATATACAGAGGGTCTGGTTACAAGACAAGAAGTAGGTGTGACAATTAATGACCGGAAGCAGGGAACAGGAAGTGAAGCACACAGAATACGCAAGGAGAAACAACTCTACAAAATAAAACAGGAAACGGGGCAGAACTCAAAATGACAAAAGCCCAGAAAACTAAATAGACAGCAACAGAACAAGAGCAAAAACCCGCAGATCATGACAGTTTCTGTATATATATACATACAGATGCACAAACTGTTATGATCTGTTAAGAAATATTTTTCTTTGTATTGTCAGAGAGGTTGGAGAATAAAAAAAGAAAAGAAAATGGCCTCCACAGCCACCAGATCTCAGTCCAGTAGAGCAGCTTTGGGATGTGGTGGAACGGGAGATTCTCATCATGGATGCAGCCACCGTGTGATGCTGTCATGGTGATGTGGAGCAAAACCTCCGAGGAAGGTTTCCACCTCCTGCTTCCATCTATCACACCAGGATTAAAGCGGTTCTGGAGGAAAAAGGGGATTCGACCAGGTATTAAAAGGTGCCAGTGAGTGTGAAACTGTATGAATTTGTTTTTACGAACAGCAGCTGAGTAAATATGACTATTTCAGGCAGCAGTAGAGGATCTACCTGAACTGGATATGAATAAAGGAAAAACCAGTTTGTGGACATTCCAGACAGGAAACGAGACACACGTGTGAAACAAGTTGTCATATTATGATGCAAGCGTAATGAATAATGGGATTCCTTTCAGCATCACCCAGGTAGCTTCAAGTTGTTACCAATGTGTGAATAGTTGTGAGAAGAGTCAAGGCTGCATTTTAAGTGCTGGGAAGGTACCTGAAACCACCAAATTGTTTCAGTTTAACATAGACGGCTTCCTACACACCTCATTCCATCTGTCTTCTCTGTCCAAAATGTCAACATTTCTGTCCCTAGAAGAGTTATTTTACCCTTCACATGCAGATGCAGAGCTGAGTCTAGAGCTGTAAAACTGGTTATCCTGTGTTGCGCCTGATGTTTACGCAGTGGTTCTCCCATATAAAGGTCTGAACACCACACATTGCCAGTCAGCTTGTGTTTTTGGCCACTGGGGGAAGCCGCTTCTGCCTGAGAGAGTTTTATTAAGCTGATTGACAAAATAACACAACAGACAGGCTTCAAGGTTCACCTTTGCTCTTTAGAAACCAGCGGGTGACGTCACGGAGGCTCCGTCCATATTTTATATACAGTCTATGGTTTTAGTCCTTTAATTTCACCTTCATATCTTTACATTTTAAAGTAGTGGCTTTTCTTTGGGTGATAACTTGCAGATTTCCAAAGAGACAAAAATGAAAACAGAACATCAAAACACAAAACACCACCAGCTTGCAGAGGACAAAAGAAAAACTAAAGAAACGGTAGTAAGCAAACTCCGGTCCTGGAGGGTCCTGCAGGTTTTAGATGTTTCCACCTAATTCAGATCAAATGGCCCCATCAGCTTGTTGTCAAGTTCAGCACAAAGATTCTTAAATTTCATTTAGGAAACATTTAAACATGCGGGACCTCAAGGTCAAGGCCCTCCAGGCCCTCCAGGCCCTCCAGGACCGGAGCTGACATCCGTGATTTAAGATGAGGTGAAAAATATGAAAACAATCTTAAAGATGGTAAATCTAACGGTAGTTCAGCTAATAGTGCTTAACTACCATTACTTTAGCTCTAGTTACTGTGCTAAGAAGAAAATTACTAATAACAAAAGTAAGAAGAAAAAAAATGATAAAATGTTTTTCTCCTGTTCTTTTCCTAAATTATTAATTATGAATATGAATATGTGTGGGTCAGCATAGAAACAGTAACTTCACCTGATTTTAAACCATGAAGTCATTTATTAGTTTTTTTCTGGCTGTTTCTAATGAAAACGGAGCAGCTGGCTATTTCAGATCAAACATCACATATTTAGTTTCACATTTGCCTCGCACACTGACCTCTGAACGCTCACAGCTGGATTTTAGTCAGCAGCTTGCAGCTTGACTTTTTTTTCTAATTCAATCAAATCAATCTTTAGTTATGAAGCACTTTTCAAACTACAAGTACCAAAAACAATTTAGGAAACACACTCAGTCATACTTTCTCTGTCTCGCTCACACACTAAGCACACATCATGTGGTCTGTACTTGCACTGTTATCCAAAGCGCTTTACATAAACGTCACATTCACGCACTGATGGTGGAAGCCGCCACGCAAGGCGCTCAACCGCGACCCATCAGGAGCAATCAGGGGTTCGGTGTCTTGCTCAGGGACACCTCGACATGAGCTCAAGGGGCCGGGATGGAACTGGCAACCCTTGGGCTACAGGACGACCACTCTTCCCACTGAGCCATGCCGCCCACCCCTACCCTAACTCCTCCTTCTAAACAGACTCTATCACCACATGTCTATAAAAAAACAAAAGGTAAATGTCTTGGCACCGATGAACCAGGTGAGGAACTATGTCATAGGGATCCATCTACGTTGAAAGCTGACCCACCCATGACCACAGAAGTCCTTTCCACGGAGACCATCCGGATCGGAGCAAACATGAGCTCAAACCACTACCAGGCTGCAGCGCAGGTCCCAAGCCACCCAGACAGGGACGCGGACCCCCGTGATAAAATGTGGTGACCTTCTTTCTGGTTCGTGATGCGGATTGTGATGCGGACAAAGTAGTTGAAGGAAAAAAGAGCTTCGGACGGCAGCTTGATTAATAATCAAAAGGTTTTTACCAAAAGTGACATCTTAAACCGATCTGCAGAATCTGTGACGTCTCTCGGCCAAATGTAGAAATCCCACTGACTATGTTTACCAGCAACCTTCTGTAGAGACAGAAAAGGGACATTCTTAAGCTGACATCTGGAACCAGTCATGAGACATGCTTATGGAAATATGTGATGTTATATCCTATAGGGTTTGTTGAGTTTACAGAGTTCATGTGGTGATGTCGACTTTAAAGGTTGTTGACTTTGCTGGATCCATGTCATACTTACAGAAACAGACCATCTAGATGTGATTATACTGCCTACATAAATAATGTATAAAAACGTGCATAAACTGTTCATACTGAGCATCCACTTGGGTAAAATAGATCAAAATTAAAAACAGTAGAAAAAGCTAAATAAATTAGTAGTAATTAAACTGAATAAATAATTAAGTGGTTGCATCTGTTTTTGTTCAGAGAGCAGACACGCTGTTTTTTATTTAACTGTCTGAATGAGCTCAGTTAGAAAAGTACATTTTCATGTAATCAGTATTTTCTATTAAATCAGGTATTAATATCATCTCACATTGATCGCTGAATCCTGACTCCAATTCAACTGAATAATATTGTGGCAGAAGACAGAAGTGTTCCACTAACTTAATATTGTAGCATTGTAGTTAAACATTATTTACAACTCTACCATGAATATGTGCTTGTTGATGACGGTTTGGATGAAAATGTCAATGAAAAGCAATAAATATCTCTCATTTATCAGAATTTTAAAACTGGTTAAATCATTATTTGCCTTCAGGATTTTAATCCACAATCCTAAACAAGCTATTTAAAAGGAGGTGTGTCATGGTGCGTTACCTGGAAACACACCCAGGCCTTGAGGTCACCTGAGTGAGATATATATAGTTAAGCTCCAGCTATGGCATGTAACATCTCTGCTCAGAGATATTACTCGGCGCTACTCACCGGTTCATCATGAATAATCAAATATTTTCTCTGTATTTCATCTGGGCGTTTACCAGCACAGGTAACTTTTTTTTTTATTTAAATGGAATTTAAGTTTTTCTTGAAGAGCATAACCTTAAAACTAATTCAATATCCCAAATAATACTATTTAGATTATAGATAGATTTAGTTTTATGTCACAGTAGAAGTGACAGTTCAACACAAATTAGATGAGTTATTGTAGTAATTACGTTAAAAATGACCACATGACTAACTCTTTATTATTCTCTTAAATGCAGCTGGAGCTCTGGACTGTACGTTCTGCACAGATCAGCTGTGCTCAAGCACAAGAACTAAGACATGCAGCTCGGGGATGATGTGTATAACAGCATCCATTCAAGGTATTCTTCTACTTATGTCATATATTGTTTTAGGATGAATTCCTGTAAATATTAGGAGGTGATTAACGATTTCCATCAACGTTAAGCTGTGTTTTGACTCTGCAGCCACTTCATCTGGAACAACACGCCAGCAAATCTACAAGGACTGTGCATCGTCCTTGCTGTGTCCAGACACAGGGAATCAGACATTTTCAGTAAATGTGGGCTTTGGAAGTGTCACAGCGTCTGCTCAGTGCTGCAACGGCAGCAACTGCAACGCAGTAGATCTACCATGTAAGTGGACTCGGTGAAGACCAGAAAGCATCAGGCTGATATGAGACAGAATTTGATGCTCCGCTTGGTCTGCTGAGGTTTAAACGTCTCCGTCACAGATAAAATGTGTTCTGTTTGTTTCAGTTCCTGGTTCTCAGCAAGTTAACAGCCTGAAGTGTGTTGTTTGTGATCCTTCCACCTCTCAATGCACCTCCACAATTTCGTGTTTGGGAGAGGAGAGCAACTGTTTCCAGGCAACTGGTGAGTTTGATGTGAAACTTCACAGCACTTCATCCCTGAACCTATTTTTTACACAAAAAGGTTTGTAAAATAACTGACAAGCTACTCATTATGAAATGTTTATCCCAACTTGATAGTTTTGTGTTCAGATTCATCGTTCATATTTAAATGCATGGTTAGTAAGATTTCAAGTAGTTAATAATCATTTGATGTAACTTACTAGTAGAGTCGGTTTCTTTTTCTTCATTTGGGTGTGATGAGTCAGAAATGTGAATATGTTACCACACCTGATGGTGCTGTCGCAAGGATCTACTTTATTATAATTGGTAAGGCTTTCACGCTGAAAAAGGGTGTTGTTGCAACATCTGAATCATGCATAAACCAATAAACATGCACGTCTTTAAAACAGAGAATGTTCCCTGTAACTCTGCATGCACTTCCACTTCCAGTTCCAGTGAACTAAGCGCAACATCATGAATCAGAAACGCCACCCTGGCTCCTCCTAAATACGACTATGCAAAGTACAATAACAATAATTCCAAACCCCTCCTGTCACTTTTGTTTTACTAACAAAAGAAAATCCTCCTGCAAAGAAAACAAGAAACCTTACAAAGTGTGAGATCAAAGTGTCGATCAGATTTATCACTTGTTTGTTCAGCTTTTGCATCAATAACAAAGTGAGGAGTGCCACGCTTGCAGATGATGCAGCTCACAGATATGTTAGATACAGACAAATAAAGACTTAAAGCCTTGACTTGACTGGCAGGAAAGCCGCGGCTGATAAAAGAGAGATGGATTTCACTACTTTACATATGATGAAATTATGAAAAATGATTTTACCCACCGTGAAGCAGCAGGACTCAGTAGCACAAAGTAATCAGAACTCGATCATGTGTGCGTTCTACTGGATCCTCTATGCTTAACTGACTTAGCTGCAAACCAGACTTCAGTCTGGATTAGCTGAATGTTCTGGGTGGTTGGAGGGTGATCCTTGGTTTCACAGGCTTACGCCAGCATAAGTTTAAGTCTCACGGCTATGAAAGTCACGTTGTGAGAGCGAGCTGGTGTTTTCCTTCATATTAAAGGTAAATTACGCTTGCGCTGTAAAACGGCTGACCCATCAGCAGGGCAGATTATTTTGTGATTCATTTATGCTCGTCTACTCTGTCAGTTGTGATTATCTTTCCACTCCATTAGTTGTAAATTGGGGTTTGTTGTCTGTGATGGACTAGTGACCTGTGCAGGTGTACCTGTCTGTCGCCTTCTAAACCAAACGGATGGATTGATGGTGTTTGTTACCACGATATATATATATATATATTCCTACGAATATCTGTCCTGAAATCCGGAGTGAGAGAGGTGGATAAATCTGGATTCACTGGGTGTGTGATACATTTACTGGTATTAATTTTGGTTGGTAATTTATATAATTTAGAAGTTTTTTTTTCTGTTCTCTGACTGTTATCTTAGGTGGGCTGAGTGGATTATTATTTGGTGCTTCCAAATGGCCTTGATCTCGATTATTTGTAAAGTTGAGTTATTTTGTTTTTTTCAATCTAATAGAACTGTGACACGTGTTTGAATCCATTTTCTGTTGGTATGATCAGAAGTATTGAAAAACAATAATTTATTTGTAAGAGAATTTTCCTTTTGGCTGTTGATATACGCCCTGAGTGACAGTGGAAGATTTAAGATTATCTTGAACTGCTTTGAGCGGTGACGAGTGAAGAAGTTAAGTGAGAATGACTATGAGGAATGCAGCTGCTTCTCCGCCTACCAACTCGCCGATCCCTTTCTCCTCTTACGTTTAGCAGCATATGCAAATATTTCCGATGCCAAAATCAGTATCGGCCTAACTAACTGATCTAGTTAAAAACTCCTACCAGTCTTTTTTCGTATTCGTTATTTTTCAAATTACAACCCTGATTCCTAAAACACTGGGATGCTGTGTAAAGTGTAAATAAAACTTGGATGCACTATTTTATTCCCAGTAGAAGATAAACAACATATCAGCTTTATTTGTATAACACCACTTCACAACATTATCAATTAAACCACAGAGCAAGGCTCTTTTTATTGATTATCTTTTGTTTCAGGGGTTGTGCGCATAAACACTGTTTTGTAAATTAAATGATTAGTCTGTTTAAGAGGAAATCTAAAATGGCTGCTTTTGCTTTATTAGAACATTATAGAAAATAATGATAAAGTTGAATCTTTAAACTTGGTAACATCACTATCTGATAGAAATCTACTAGGATGAAATTCTTCTCAGCCATTATTTTATTATATTTATAATATTTTTAAGTTATTAAAAATGATTAGACAGGGTTATGAGGAAATCCTGCAACTTGTTAACCTTTTATACCGTACCAGAACAAGTGGAAGAGTGAGTCTGTAGTCGTGTTACAAACCTAATTAGTTGTCAAATGCTCCTCCAGACGTTTTTGATTAGTCTCTATTTACTTTTACAACCTTCTGTTGGCCCTGATCCAACATGTTCAATATCGGAAAAGGGAATAAAATACGAGATTTTAAGATATTTTTTTTCCCATTTTGCATAGTGCCCAAACTTTTGGGGAATTTGAATTATGTCACAAAAATCTTGTAACAGATGCAGCTGGTCTTCAATGTGGTTTCGTTGTTACAAATCTACTCATGTAATATAGCCTGAGAAGAACATTTAATTTAACAAAACCAACAAAAAAACCCACAAACTATTCAACGGTTAAATTATATATTATTATAATAAAATATGAATTGGAAAAGTTTTTATTAAAGTTTTATGATAAAAGACAATAGAAAATCATTGAAACTTTCCTGCCTTACGTTTCTGTTCAACTGTGCATTCATTGTTACAACTAATATTTCAAATCTTATTAAATCAAGTGATTTTTGTTTTAACATTTGGGAAAAACTATTTGACAGCGACGAATGGATCAAACACCTATCCTGCATGGGGCTGTATAACTCAAAATGCTTGTGAAGCAGCTACAGACCTAAATACTCTACCATTAATGGACAGCATTGGTAGAATCAGCAGCGGTCCTTATTGCTGTAGCAGCAGTGAGTGCAACAGTTTACCAAATACCACATCAGCAACTACATCAGCAACAGAAAAAGCAGAAACAACTAGAACCACAGCTGCAGAGACCACAACCACAGCTGAACCAACAACTACAAGTGAACCAACCACAAATACAACTGAAACGACCACATCTACGGCTGAACTGACCATCACATATGGACCAACCACAACCACATTTGAATCGACCACAACTATTAATGAACCAACCACAACCACAGCTGAAACATCCACAACCACATTTGAACCGACCACAACGACAGTTGAACCAAGCACAACTACAAATGAATCAACCACATCTACAGCTGAAGAAACCACAGCTGAAACATCCACAACCACATTTGAACCGACCACATCTACAGCTGAAACGTCCACAACCACATTTGAACCGACCACAACGACAGTTGTACCAAGCACAACTACAAATGAACCAACCACAACCACAGGTGAATCGACCACATCCACAGCTGAACCAACCAAAACCACAGCTGAAAAATTAACAACTACAACTGAACCAACCACAACTACAGCTGAACCAACCACAACCACAGTTGAACCGACTACAACCACATTTGAACCGACCACATCTACAGCTGAAACGTCCACAACCACATTTGAACCGACCACAACGACAGTTGAACCAAGCACAACCACAAATGAACCGACCACAACCCCTGGTGAATCAACCACATCTACAGCTGAAGAAACCACAACCACAGCT
>JBAMHW010000017.1:19056747-19068049 GCA_037177495.1 Rhadinocentrus ornatus | reverse complement strand
CAGCTGACACAACCACAACAACGGAAATGACGACAACCACAGCTGAACCAACCACAGCTGAAACGTCCACAACCACAGCTGAAACGTCCACAACCACATTTGAACCGACCACAACAACAAATGAACCAACCACATCCACAGGTGAATCAACCACAACTACAGCTGAAGAAACCACAGCAGAAACATCCACAACTACAGCTGAACCGAGCACAACCACATTTGAATCGACCACAACCACAGGTGAATCGACCACATCTACAGCTGAAGAAACCAGAGCAGAAACATCCACAACCACAGCTGAACCAACCACAACAACAGCTGAAACGTCCACAACCACATTTGAATCGACCACAACTACAGCTGAAACGACCACAACTACAAATGAACCAACCACGACCAGAACTGAATCGACCACATCTACAGCTGAAGAAACCACAGCAGACAAATCCACAACCACAGCTGAACCAACCACAACAACAGCTGAAACGTCCACAACCACATTTGAATTGACCACAACTACAAATGAACCAACCACAACCACAGCTGAACCAACCACAACCACAGGTGAATCGACCACATCTACAGCTGAAGAAACCAGAGCAGAAACATTCACAACTACAGCTGAACCGAGCACAACAACTGAACTGACAACAGCTGAACCAACCACAATCACAGCTGAAACGTCCACAACCACAACTGAACCGACAACAACCACAGCTGAAACAACTACAAGTACAAATGAACCAACCATAACCACAGCTGAGGAAACCACAACCACAGCTGACACAACCACAACAACGGAAATGACGACAACCACAGCTGAACTAACCACAGCTGAAACGTCCACAACCACAGCTGAAACGTCCACAACCACATTTGAACCAACCACAACTACAAATGAACCAACCACAACCACAACTGAAACAACCACAACCACAGGTGAATCGACCACATCTACAGCTGAACCAACCACAACCACAACTGAACCGACCAAAACCACAGGTGAATCGACCACAACCACAGCTGAACTAACCACAGCAGAAACAACCACAGCTGAAACGACCACATTTTTACCGACCACAACCACAGTTGAAGCGACCACAACCACATTTGAACCGACCACATCTACAGTTGAACAAAGCACAACTATAAATGAACCAACCACAACCACAGGTGAAACATCCACAACCACATTTGAATCGACCACAACTACAGCTGAAACGACCACAACTACAAATGAACCAACCACAACCACAACTGAAATGACCACAAGTACAACTGAGGAAACCACAACTACAGCTGCACTAATTACATCCACAGGTGAATCGACCACATCTACAGCTGAAGAAACCAGAGCAGAAACATCCACAACTACAGCTGAACCGAGCACAACAACTGAACTGACAACAGCTGAACCAACCACAACCACAGCTGAAACGTCCACAACCACAACTGAAACGACCACAAGTACAAATGAACCAACCATAACCACAGCTGACACAACCACAACAACGGAAATGACGACAACCACAGCTGAACCAACCACAGCTGAAATGTCCACAACCACAATTGAACCAACCACAACTACAACTGAACCAACCACAACTACAAATGAACCAACCACAACCACAACTGAACCGACCACAACCACAGGTGAATCGACTACATCTACAGCTGAAGGAACCACAGCAGAAACATCCACAACTACAGCTGAACCGAGCACAACTGAACTGACAAGAGCTGAACTAACAACAACCACAGCTGAAACATCCACAACCACATTTGATCCGACCACAACTACAGTTGAAACTACCACAACTACAAATGAACCAACCATAACCACAACTGAATCGACCACAACTACAGCTAAATCGACCACAACCACAATTGAACCGACCACAACCACAACTGAATCGACCACAACTACAGCTGAACAAACCTCAACTACAGCTGAACCAACCACAACTGAACCGACCGCAACCACAGCAGAAACCATCACAACCACATTTGAATCGACCACAACTACATTTGAACCAAGCACAAATACAGCTGAAGAAACCACATCTACAGCTGCCCCAAACACAATCACAGCTGAACCGACCACAACTACAGCTGAGGAAACCACAATTACAGCTGCACTAATCACAACTACAGTCGAACCCACCACAATCAGAGCTGAACCGAGCACAACTACATTTGAACCTACCACAACTACAGCTGCAATTATCACATCTACAGCTGAAGAAACCACAAATACAGCTGCAATTATCACATCCACAGCTGAACCAACCACAGCCACAAGTGAATTGACCACATCTACAGCTGAACTTACTAGATCTACAGCTGAACAAACTACAGCTAAAGAAACTACAACTACAGCTGAACCAACCACAACCATAGCAAAACCGACCCCAACTAGAGCTGAACCTACCACAGCTACATCTGAAACTACAACTCCTACAGCTGTAACATCCACATCTCCAGGTAGAACAACCACAACTACGGGTGAACTGCCCACAACTACAGATGCAACAACTATAACAACAGCTGAATCTTCTACAACAACCATGCAGACAACGACAGCTGGATCAAACACAACTAGAACTGAACCAACTACAATCACAAGTATACAAAACACAGCTACAGCTGCAACAACCACAACTACAGCTGTACTACCAACTACAGCTGCAACAACTACAGATGAAACAACCACAACTACAGCTTCAACAACCACATCTACAGGTGAACAAACCACACCTACTTCTGAACCCACCACAACTACAGCTGAACCTACAACAACAGCTGCAACATCCACATCTACAGCTGCAACATCCACATCTCCCGGTAAAACAACCACAACTACAGGTGAACTGCCTACAACTACAGCTGCACTGACCACAACCACAGCTGAATCATCCACAACTACAACAACAACCGTGCTGACAACGACAGCTGAACCAAACACAACTACTACTAAATCTACAAACACAACTATACAAACCACAACTACAGCTGCACCAACCACAGCTACAGAGGAACAAACCACAACTACATCTGAATCCACTACAACTACAGCTGAACCTAAAACAACTACAGCTGAACCCACCACAAGTACAGCAAAAATAACGACATCTACAGGTAAACTGCCCACTACTACAGCTGCACTGAACACAACCACAGCTAAATCATCTACAACAGGTGAATCGACCATAACTACAATTACAACAGCAACAACTGTCCAAACCACAGCAACAGTTTCACCAACCAAAATTATTGATATTGCAAATACTGCAACATCTGCTGAAACTGTCAAATCTACTGCACCAACCAATAAAACAGCTTCACCCATTGCAACGACTCTTGCACCAGCCACAATAGTTTCAGCAAAAACTACTGCTGAAGTAATCACAAAGAATACAGTACCATTCCTAACAGCTACACCAACAGCCGCAACAGTTACCGGTACTACACTAAGAACTACAACCACACCACCTCCTACAACTACAAAACAAACCACTGTAACAATTGTTGCAGCAACAACTACAGCTATACTAACCGCAAAGCCTACTGAACCATCACCAACAACTGATACAAGGAAAACAGCAAGTTTGGAAACTACAATAACAACACCAACAACTACAAGAACTTCTAAACCAATAACTACTATTACGCTACCAACAACCACAAGAACTACTACACCAACAACTCCTACTCTTACTACGCCAACAACCACAACAAACACTACACAGACAACTACTATCACTATACCAACAACCACAACAACTAGAGCAACGACAACTACTACTACTACACCAACAGCCACAGCTACAACAACTACTGCTAAACTGACATCTATAAAAACAACTACTACGGCACCAACAACAACAACACAACCAGCAAAAACTGCAAGTGGTGCATGTCGTGTCAATAATGGGTTCCTCTACCTTGTGCTTGGATTACTTATTTTCATCTTTTAGCTCCACATGGGTGTAGCAGGGACACTTCATTTGCTTTGAAGTATTCAGACTTCACGGGGAAATTTAAAGGCTTTGGCCTTCCATTACCTTTACTTGCCATTTGTAGTTTTATTTAAAGTTGTAATTAAAAAAATGAAGGATTAAGTTATATAACATGTTAATTTATTTGTATAACAATATGTCAATATTTAATCATTTAAGTTTGGATGTAATAAAAATCCCATTATACTTGTTTTAATCAATTTAATGTTTTAATTAATGTAAATAGTCTAATTTAAGCTGTTTTTGGCATGTTTTTATTGATAAATATTTGTGGCTGGGTTTGACATTAAATTTGTAGAATATATCTTTTAATGTGTACAATTTCAATATGTAAATTTTAATATCCCCCAAATATATAAAGTGCATGATATTTCTAATTAAGTATATAAGTCTGGTAATTACTCACTGCATTTAACTTTGGTTTTACTAAAATGCTATTAGTTCACTGTTTTTTCTCACACTCATATATGAAATGAAGAGTAAGGTTATCATGGTAACGCACTTCTAGCTAACAAAAAGACTTTCAGAAATTGACTAATTCTGTGACATGTTAGAAAAATACATCCCTTTATATGCAAATTAATTTTATGATATCAACCCAATAAAGACCTTAATCCAGAAAATATGCTGCCATGTATATTTTGTTTTTTGACTACCTTATCCTGAATAAGGTTATATTCTGTGTAACAAGTGATGTATTTAAGCTATGTGCAGTATGTTGTTGCATTATGTAGACATGTATAACATTCTTGCATTACATACTATTGTAGTTTTCACATCATCTGATAACACACACTAGGTCTGCTTATAAAACTTGGAATTTGTGCATGCGTTCCTTTCCATGATTCCTTTGAATCCCTTCCACCTTTAACCGATACAGTGGATAGAAGCAACGACCCTTCTATTCAACTCAACACCAGAAAATCCAGCTTCTACACCTGTACAGAAACACAACAGGGAATTTCCTACAGCTTTTACAGGTAAACTAATCTGAGTCATTAGGAGTGCCTAAAAAGAAATAACCAAGACAACAGCAAGATGTATCACAACAACAACCACAGTACCCAGACACACCCCAAATAAAGAACTAGATAAATAAAAAACCCTAAAAAAAAATAGCTTGTTAATAAATTCACTGGACAATTCAGTGACTGTGTCAGCGTGCAGAGTATAAGTAGTCAGGATTGTGCAGAGATGAGTGTGATAATGCAGATATGACCACGCCTCCATGGAAACCAGAGGAAGACTAGGGAGGCCCAGAGACCCGGGCGATCAATGACAATCCGAGACCACGAACCCAAACCACCCCACTAATATGACTACCCTGGAACCACCCCGAGTGCAGCAGAGAAAGGACCCAGCCAGAGCCCCCTGTGGTCACGGGGCCCGGCGGGCCAAGATTGGCAGCCACTGACCCCGCCAGGCACCGGCGATCCAGGGTGGACAGAGCGAAGGGCCCCGAGCCCCTAGATCCAGCCAGCCAGATCCATTTCATTTGATTAAGGTGTGTTGAAGCAGGAATACGTTGAAAACCTGGTGGATTACGGCCCTCTAGGACTGAACTGAGCTGCCCTGGTGTGGGATCGAGCATTCAGAGTGAGGCTTGGCTTTTTTCTCCTGTATAATGTGATTGAAATGGTTTTATGGGACATCATCACAAAATAATTTTACATTGTGCTGATCTGTGTAGTTATTGTTGTGTTTACTAGCACAATAAAAACAATAAAAATTGTTTGTGTTTGTGGATATGAATCAACGGATTAAGCTTTCATGCTTATATCCATATTGTAGTTGAACTGGTTTACTTTAACACCTTCTTTTGCTGAACTGGTGCCAAAGCCATCATTTACACGCCTCTCCCCGCAGCTTGTTGGCCACACCAGTATCTATCCCACATGTGCCTTTCTTTTCACAGATTTATGACGCAACAGTGTACCATCAACACCACAACAATGATGTGTTTATTTTAGGTTTTATTTATTTGCCATCTTCCACCTTCCTTTATGCCTTCAAGAACGGTATTAGTGGCACACCTTAACAGCTATGATCTTTAAGTTTTTCTTTTTTGTGGTATTTTGCATTTACTGGTGAGTTAACCACCAAATCAAATCCATGCTTCCTCTCTTTCCTACAGTGCTCCAGTTGGACTGATGTGGTCTAAAGGTATGAGCTGTTATAAATTATGGAGGTGGGCAGCCTTCAGCTTTAGTGCCAATATGATCCACAGCAGAGTATAAAATATTCAGCGTGTTCTCCATTTTTCAACGTTGATTTGATTTTTCTGGTCTGTAGGGTTTCCAGCCATGTGTCTCTGAGATTCAAAGACCATGGAAACCACGGAGATGATTATAAAACTCCTTTGAGAAGGCTATTCAACATCTATGGAAAAAGAAGCTGGTTGTTCTTAGTGACAGAGCAAACAAAATGGGAAGATTGTTAAAAGGAAACATACAGGTCTGCTGAGGAAGACGTCAAAGTATCAAGACAGAAACCTCAAAGCAACATGACTGAAACAAGAAAATGTCCCAACAAAAGAAATGGAAAAGAAAAGTACAGAAGCAGGACTTGATGTTTCCGAGCCATCACCAACTGCTAAGTAATAGCAATGTTATCATTTGTCCTGTCAATACAAAACCAGTAGTTTATGGTACTTTTTCATCAATATTGATTCTGATACTTTTTCCCCCTTAAAGGAAAATCATACAATTGAACAGTGTGCAATAATTATTATCTTATAATATATTTATTGCTGTTACGGAAGCCACTTATTGCTGCCATCTAGAGCGAATTCTACATGCAAATGCCTCAACCCTGTTGACTGCTTGGAATTGGCTAGATTGGACACGACTTTGCATCTAATTGGATCATCGCTGGTCCAATCGCTGCTCTTGATGTCACCAGCCAGGAAATACAAGCCAGAGACAACTGTGAACTCATCAGCAACTGTTTTAACAGACAGTTTGCCCTTGGCTTGTTTGGACTTGTGGTGACTTTGTTCGTGTGCTTGGCTGGTGGTATTTTGGCAAGACAGATTAGGATTTTTCCCACAGCATTAGAGCTAAGGATGGAGAAACCGAGGCCTCGTGAATCAACTTTGACCAAACGCATGAAAATTGCTTAGTGTTCTGAATCATTTAGACCAGGTCAAAGAGCTCCTTCTGCTGGCCGTGGGCGTGTGATGCATCAGAAAGAAAGCGTTGACATGGCTGCCACACTGCACGTTGTCCCTGTGTCTCATCTATTAATAAGTGATCAATAAAGGATACTTTTTCTACCATGAGTAAATATTGATTTGATTCATATAAATTAAGAATCAGGGTTATGAGGTAAGATAATTTAAGGTAACAGAATTGTGGTGTAACTTGAAGTAAACCAATCTTTAATGACAGTAGCAGTCTACTCACAGCGGAAAGAGAACGTATGAGGGAAGACGTGCTTGTGCAACGGGGATAGTGATTATGTTAGTGATTTTATACAGTTGTATTAAAATTGTTTACTGTTTTATGTGTCTTACTATTTTTTAATAGATATTGCACGTGTCTTATCGTCTACCTCATGACAATGTTTTTTTTCTTTTTTGCACATCCGATCATTTATTGTTGAATGTGACACAACAGTTTATAGCACACTGCACATTTATGTACATACAATTAATACTCGTTTATTTTATCCTATCTTTATCTTCTATCAAGTTTTTTTAAGTTGTTTATTTTTTTATTTTATAATCTTTTATGGCAGGCTGTGATGATTATCTGCAGCTAGAGACCGAGACGTTTCCTCGGATGTTCCTGGATGAAGATTATGATTAACCTTTAAAATCTGATTTTTGCAAGGCTATTTAAAAATACAACAATATAAAGAAAGGGAAATAAAGCCTACCTGTGATGTTGCTCCGTTTACTCTGAGGTCGCTCAGCAGTTACCCTGGCAACGGCTCTCGCGCAGACTTTGTTTCCCATAATCTCTGAAAGCTAAATGTGATCCAATATAAGCTAACGCTGATGTGATTCTTTCCCTAAACTGTCAAAATGTAATGTCGCGCAATCGCTAGCAGAATCTCCTCCTCTCAAAAACCTACGATCTCCTCAGCGTTTGAAATCCCTTTTAAATCAATAAGAGATTGACAAGCCCGGTCCTTTCGAATTTCCCACGCGCTGCTCGATACGCGCTGATGACGTAACGAGGCCTCAGTTCGTCTATCACATGACTTTTGACATGCTGAATCAATGGCTGTGTCCGAATGTTCACCCTACTCCCTAACCCCTCGCTGACTACATAGGGCTGCACTATATAGCACACTACATAGTGACTCATTCTCTTGGAGATTTGGACACGAATCTGCCTATTTTTCCCTCGCCGCAGACCACGTGACTACGAGCCGTCACGGCAACCACAATGCGCATCAAGATGTAATTCCAAATCCAATCCAAAGTTGTTTGTAAATATTTTTATTTTTATTCGTTATGTTGCATTTTATTCTTCGTTGAATATCTATTCAATAAAAAATGTTTTTACGCGTCCTTGCGCCATCTTGAGCTTCTGCCTGCAATGCATTGTGGTCTATATTGACCCGTCTAATGACCATCAATGCTCACTACTTTTCAAGACGCATTGTGGGTAATTTTGAGTGCCCTATTTTTTCTCTCTGGACATTTGGACACCCCTACAAAATGGCGTGACCCCATGTAGGGAGTAGGGTGCTCATTCGGACAATGTTTAGAAACGCTTGCAACACTTCTTTGTCACATGCTCGACAAGCGATCGAGCAATCAGCTCGAGCATAACATCCCTAGTTAGAGCTGACTGGTGTAGTTTTTCTATTGGTTTACTGACAGTCTTTTTTTCCTTTCTGGTTTTGATATTAACTAAAAGCCCCTTTGGCTTCTCTATAAGTTGTGCTATTTAGTTAGTTTTAGAATTGTTAGAATGTGTTGGGCTAGTTTAGTTTAATTTTAATTGTATTTAGAGTTTATATAAGCATAGCCAGTTTTTTGTTCAGAAGCAGAACAGAAGAAGACCAGGCTACTGTAAAGCTAAAGGGAAGCAGTCATGGATTGTGGATGAGTGGATGAGCAGATTTCAGAGATGAATCATCAATCAATTGTATAATGAGATTGAGATTGTAGGAGATGAGAGTAGGAATGTTGGGACTATGACAGAAAAAGGTAGAAAGTTGGTTGACATAATGCAAAGGAGGAAGGTGGATTTACTGTGTGTTCGGGAGACCAGGTGAAAAGGTAGCATGGCTAAAAGCTTAGGAGCAGGGTTCGAGCTGTTGCTTAGAAGGATACTAAGGGTTGGAATTGCCAGGCAGGAGGCCTAGCGGAAGACCAAAGAGGAGATTTATGGATGTTGTGGGGAAAGACATGCAGGTAGTTGGTGTGAGAGAAGAGGATGCAGAGGATAGGAATAGATGGAAGCAGATGATTCGCTGTGGCGACCCCTAAAGGAAAAAGTTGGTCAATGAGATGATGATGCTGCAACTTTGGTTTGGTTCTGGTCCAATGAAACAGAAAGATGAGTGTGTGAGGAAAAGTGGTCAATGATGATCTAGGATTTATAGCAGATGGAGGACCAGAGATGGCATGTATCACCTCTGCAGGAAATGTTCAGCTAGGCTCTTACATTTAGGCCATTTTCTCATTCCATCAATCAGATTGAGGTTTAGTAAAAAGCTGAGCTAATTTTTCAGAATGATGAAAGTGCATTCAGGACTTTTCTTCGGGAAACACAGATCAACTCAATGCCTTGGCCAGCAAAAATCCCAGATCTCAGTCTGAGCTCTGATTTACATAGTGAATCTTAAATTAAACCCTCCATGAAAAGAACCCATCCTGCAGAGCTGATCTGAACCAGACTGATGAAGAATAAATCCAGGCATATTTGATTAGCCATTACCAGATTATCTGGAAGGAAACAGTGTGAGAAAGTATAAAGTTAAGGTATTTAGATAATAAATCATTGCTATTGTGTCATATTGATTTTATTGAGCAGGAAAATGAAAACCGGAAGAACTAGTTCCATTTGAGCTGCACAGCTATGACTGCAGGCTTCTCTGGCTAAGCTGGCTAATTGTATACTAGGCACGTTATTTATTGAGTGTGCGTTTATGTTAGTGTGTGCAAAATCTATGAAATGAATTGTGTGTTATGACAGGTGTAAACATGCAACTGCAGTCAAACCCTTTCAAGGATCAGAAACAGACAAAAAGCCCATTTATTCTCCCTTTATGTATGTAAATAGGTGAGTCCGTGTCAAACGTCACAGCCCTTATACTTCCATTCGTCCTTTACGTTGGCGTTGTGCTAGGCAGTAAATCTCCCAGAGGCCAGAGCAGAGTTCAGAGTTCTCCTCTGAGTTCAGTACCTCCAACATGAACCCTGTTACATCACTGAAGCAATGTGGGGCCCTTTGTCAGGCGGAGTTGTGGAGAGCAGACTTTTTACACCATGAACAATAAATGATAATAGATTTTTCCACTGTAGGTTCCAGTAAGGTTTTATTGAGCCCTGGGAAAAACTCACAAGCTGCACAGCAACATATCATGATGTTGAATTGAGCTCCTGTTCGCACCAATATGTATTGTGAACTGGGTGCAAAACATCTACTTTATAAAAATAAAAAAACTTGTATTAAAACATTGACATCTTTTTACATATACACCTTTATCTAAACTTTTAGACTTGTGTCTAAGGCAAAAAATCTGTTTACTCTGCTGACAGTGTTGTCTCTTATTTATCCTCATCCTCGTCTTCTTCCTCATCCTCCCCATCAGTGTCCTCTAACAATCGGGACTGAAGCGCCAGCCTCTGTGCCACAGCAGTTACCATGGCGGCGCCTTTCCCGCTGCCATCCTCCGACACGAGGAAGGTGACGTCACAATTTGGGGCAAGGAGGCGCATCGCGGCCTGGAGCTCATCACTGAAACTGAAAGGAGGAAGAGAAAACATAAAAGGAAGGTGGTTAGAGGTCCAACAAGGCAGCAGCCCCATCTTACAGAAGCGACACAATTCAACCTAAAGACAACACATTGTGCTCTGTAAATATCCCACATGAGGATTCCTGGTTTTTAGCCAATGTCTGGTCAGTAGATGATGTTAGTTTACTAATCTTCCTTTTAGTGTAGTATTTTGGAAAAGTCTGAGCAAAATAAGCATGGCACTCTTTTTGTTTAAAAAAAAAAAAAAGTTCTCACACTTAGAAATCTTGGAGGGGTCTGAAATTTTCATCGTAGGTGCATGTCCACTGTGAGAGACATAATCTAAAAAAAAAAAATCCTGAAAT
>JBAMHW010000017.1:19033776-19056723 GCA_037177495.1 Rhadinocentrus ornatus | reverse complement strand
AGACCTGGTGAAGAACTACAGGAAACGTTGGACCTCTGGAACTGCAAACAAAGGCTACTGGACCAGATATTAACATTAATTTTCTCAGGTGTTCAAATACTTATTTGCAGCTGTTTCATACAAATATGCAGGATATATATATATATTTTTTAGAATTGCACAGAATGCATTTGTTGCCTGCATTCTGCTACACTTGGGGAATAATACATGCACCTCTCTTGCACCTTGCTGTCTTCAGCCAAAGTTTCTAGACTCCAGACTTTGATCTATCTACTAATAGTTTTTACATCCTCTAATTTAAATGGCTACAGGAATCTTCCTCCTCTGTGGGATCAAAAGACCAAACCAACCGCAAAGGGTGTCTCCTCCACCAAATCAACAAGTTCAACCCACTGACTTTGCTGATTAGCATTTAGCTTCTAATGTCTGTGGCTGGTGACTTACATTCTTTTGTTTAACTGTTGCAATTCTGTCCATGAGTGAAAGTGGTAGGTTCCTCCATCGTAAAAGATTGTAAACAAA
Source organism: Rhadinocentrus ornatus (assembly GCA_037177495.1). Lineage (NCBI taxonomy): Eukaryota > Metazoa > Chordata > Actinopteri > Atheriniformes > Melanotaeniidae > Rhadinocentrus > Rhadinocentrus ornatus. The sequence goes on along the minus strand of JBAMHW010000017.1, from coordinate 19,056,201 downwards.
AAGGGGGAGAGTGGGTATCCTCGTATAGTCCCCCTAAGAAGTGTAAAACTCTGGGATGTTATTCTGGTGGTGATGTGTATATAATTATGATCAAATTAATAAGTGATTCCGCAAAGCCAAAATTTTGTAATGTGGATATGAAAAAGGAGCAGTTAACTCTAAAATGTCTTGCATTTAGTATGACTGTAATAGTTTTGGATTTTTGTGATATTGAGTAGTTTATAAGGTTAAGGTTAATTTCTGAACAACATCAACCAACCACATCTAAATCAAGATCAAGTTTACATGCTGAATAAAAGTACAATCTCATCCCAACAAAGATCCGGCATTACCAGCTAGCTATTGTCCCATATTTCTCATTTTTGTAAGCTTAAAAATTCAATTCATTCACTCATAGAGTTGAAAATAAAACCTTATCTGTAATCCAATTGATCAACCGGTTTCATTACATTTTTACTTTTTTTTATCGATCTTAAATCTTAAATAAACATTTGAAATATGACAGTCTGTGAGGAATGAATGTCTACATTATACAAGTTTCACTTTTTGAATGGAATTACAGAAGTAAGCAGCTGTATGTTGTAAGTAGAGCCGTATTACCTGTCCACCGCTGTAAGTACAATGTAGTTTTTCCCTCCTCACACACCTTTTTTAAAACAGTAAACTGGTGTTTTTCTTTACATTTTCATCCATGAAGATTTATTTTAAATTTCCCTGGTATTTTTGCATCTTACTTGGGATGCTTTCTGTATACGGTCCCGTCCACCCCCACTGTGGTCTTCAGATGGTCCAGCCCCCGGTTGACACGGATACGGTTGGCAATGGTTGCCAGGGCAGCAGCGCAGAGGCGGGCGGAACGTGAAGAGACCGTATCACAGACCAGACGCACCACGCATGCATCAACTAAATCCCAATCCAGACCCAACTCAGTGAGAATCTTCTTAGCATTTTCCAGACCAGTGTCCTCCCTGAGACACACACAAGAAATCAAGGATGAGTTATTAATCAGCACAGAGATGCTATTAAACAAAAGACAAGGTCACTCACTCCTCGATGCCAGAGATGAACTTTGTCTCAAATTTTCCTGGTGTTAGCAGCGCCAGCGATGCTTTTCCTTTAAACAGCAGCTCGTCCTTAGTCAGTCTCATCAGCACCAGCCGAACGATTTCCCCCAAATACATGCCGCTGATCATCTTCTCAAAGCTACAAGAAGTCACAGATGATTGGACTAAACAAACACACTACAGACCTGCTGCTGATTTTAGGTCTGAAACAAGAGTCCTTCCACACATTTTCAAGTATAGATAATCTCTATGATCAAATGTCAGATACCCCAGGTGGATCATTCCTGCACCGCTTTTTAATTTACATCCTAAAAATGAATCCAAGATTCAGTTAGCAGCAGCTGTCGAACTGATAAATGAAGAAGTTACTTTAATAATAAAACTAATCCGTTGAAATATTTAAATGATCAAAGCAGCTCTAAAAAGCACTTTCTGCCTGACTGTGTCATCACTTACGTGTGGACACCGGGGTTGATGGACGTCTTGTCCACCACCTCGTCAAACTCCGTCAGGATGTCTTTGAGGGAGCCGTCGTCACCGAAGCCGCCCCACTCCGTGTTTATACACATCCGCCCGTCCTCGCCCTCCACACGCTTCACGTTCTTCATCTCCTCCATGTAGCAGGCGTTGGTTCCCGTCCCTGCAGAGGACGAGCATCAAGGACATTAAATTTATTAATTTTTTTTTGTCATTTTAAATCTTTTCCAACATCTTCTGTGCCCCTTTGTGTCCATTATGCGTGAGTTTCTGGTTATTGTGGGACTTTTTGTTGTGTTTCAGAAGTCAGTGCTGATAATGAAGTATAAGAAACGTAAGATTTTTAGCATATAAAAGCTGGTGGCACTCACGGGACATCAGCTGGCTTATTCCAGATTCTAGAGTTTTACTGGACAACTTTCACCTACTGCGGGCGGACAGAATGGAGAACAGCGGTAAGAGGAAACCAGCTGTGTTTGTGAATGTGAGAGTAAACCTGGAGCCACTGGCAGGGATAAACACAGACTGCAGCGCATTGTGTGCTGCTGAGAAGGTGATCCCATCCCTCCAGGACCTGTATGTCTCAGGGACCCGGGGACGTGCAGGTCAGATCACAGCTGACCCTTCTCATCCTGGACATGATCTGTTTGTCCCTCTCCCCTCAGGCAGGAGGCTACGGTCCATTCGGACCAGAACCTCCCGCCATATGGACAGCTTCGTTCCCTCTGCCATCAGACTCATAAACACTAAATAACTTTGTACCAGACTCATGGACAATCAGCTACTCAGTACCGGACTCATGGACACCATCAATATCTGCCATTTGCACTGAGCAGCTTCAGGGACAGACTGATCCATCTTCGCTGTGTGAAGCAGAGATCCCGCAGGTCTTTCCTCCTGCTGCTGTCACGCTTCACAATGAGCACACATACCGTACATACTCACCCTGTCAGACCAGATACTGGGCATATTGTTTATTTGCATGTGTATACTTTTTATATCACCCGTGTGCTTCTGCTTACTGCCTGTACCGTTGCAACAAAGCAATTTCCTCAATGAGGGACCAATAAAGTTTTCCTTAAATCCAGGTTGAAGACCCACCTGTTTTCAGCTGCATTTCAATAGTTCTTACTAGGAGTCCAGATCTGCAGCTGCTTCTTTTCATCTTTATTTTTTATGTAATCAATTTTATCTTTGATTTTCTGATACACTTTTATTTTTTTCTGCAACTTGCTGTAATGTTTTATTTTGTGCATGTTTGTGGCTACATTGCCTCTAAAGAGTTGTGTCTATATTGTGTCTTTTCTGGTACTTTCTTTTTATGGCTATTTTGCATCTATTTATGGTCATTGTTGTGTCTGGTCTCACCATTCTGCATCTTTTTTTCATCTAATGCATTCGTTATGGCTACCATCTTATGACTGGGGGCTATTTTAGGTGTCTTTATGGTAATTTTCTGTCTTTTTTTACATGTTTAGTTGCTGTTCAGCCATTTTATATCTTTTTCTGCAAATTTTAAATCTGAGTCCGTCAGTCTTAGTTCTGCATAAACAGTAAAATGTTTACTCACACTCAAAACATGACTTTCCAATAAAAAACGGCAGATAAATAAACTCCAATGCATCCATTCGGTTTGTCTTTCTGATGCTTTTGTCTGTTTGTGGCAGCTCAGCGTTTTCTGGGAGAGATAAATGCTACAGAAACAATACTTGGACACAGATCTGATCCCTGATCCCTGATCTTTGTTCTTTGCTGTCAGCTTACCGATGATCATGCCGATCTCACAGCTCTGGTCCTTGTAGCCGCAGCTCATCATCGTACCCACTGTGTCATTCACCATGGCAACCGAACCGATGTCATAGTCCTGCAAAGAAAACATGTGTGAACCTGCCTACATGCACATGTTCAGAAGGACGAATGAAAAGTCAGATTTGTAAGAGTTCTGGACGGACCCCTCTCCTGCGGATGGCCTCCTTCAGTAACCTCACCACGTCCTCTCCCTCCACCCCGGAGCAGTTGAAGCCTTTAGTCCAGCGAATCAGGATGCTCTGCTCACAAAAACAAGACACATCATAAATAAACTCCACAGCTGTGGAGAAAATGATCCTGATGGCTCCTTTTCAAATTTCTGTGTGTTTGCGCCTGAGACCTTGTTGATATCTTTCTGTTCGCAGGGGAAGGAGAAGGTGAAGCCCAGAGGAAGAGTTTGTCCTTTCAGGTTCTCTGAGTCGAGGAATTCACTCAGACAGGCAGCTATGTGGTCAAACAGCTGCACAGACAGACAGACTTCACTTTAGTGACCAGACCGCTCTGAAAAGTTCAGAAGGTTTCTACAGGCGCAATAAAGAATTAAACCTGTTATTTCTAAATTTGTTTAAACCTTTACCTGACAGGCAAAAATATATAAAGACAAATAAATACATGTAGAACAAATTAACTAAATTTGATGCAGAAACACCATAAAACCCTGAATCTCACTAAATCTTTCCCCGATATTCTGCTTTATTAATAAATATGTGTTTGTGGCGTTCGGACCAAAGTGGTGAGCGGTAGTCCGTCCTTGCTTGAGGATTTGGTGGATGTTCCTTTTATACCCAACTGTGGCACCCTCACCAGTAAATCTGCTGATTGGAGAATCTTCCAGAACGATTTCACTGGAAACTAAGTTTGTTATTGCAAATTCTGGATTTGTTTCTATTTTATAAAAACAGTGAAGAAACTTGAACTCATTTAAACAAATTAGGAAACTATAACTTTTATTTTTTGTTACATCTTAGCTCCCAGCTTTACTAATAATGACGTCTACAGATTCAAGAGTCTCGCAGAGATGAGAATGATAATCAGAATCTGAGCCACAGGTTTCCTGTAGTCAGATGAAACTTTTACATTTTGATGATTTTCTAGAAAAACTAAATAAATATTTATTCATCTGTTTGCATATAAAATTTCTATAGCATGTCACCTGTTTTCCGGTTCCCAGCATGATCTCCTGTGGGATGGCACAGATCTGACTGTCCACCTTCAGGACTTTCTGCTCCTCCTCCACCACACGGACATGAAGGACTCGGAAGTTCGTTCCACCCAGATCCAGCGCCAGAAAGTCGCCTTTCTCTGGCAGGACAAGCAACAAGCAGCTGAAGAAGGCTGACTTAAAAGGCACGTATTATGATCTTTGCATTTTTCGCAGTTATAAATCCACCAGCTGACCAGTCAGAGCAGACTGGGGTGAAAGGAATAGGGTCTTAATGGTGAAAGGACAAGAGGTGCTGCAGTTCTGCACCTCGTGTGAAAATATCATGGTCTATTTTACAAAAGTGCAGATAATTTTGTTCTAATCAACTCCTGAAATAAAATCCCAAACTTTTAAACTCTTACCTGTCCCGTCAGGTGTTGCCCTGACGAAGGTGGGCAGCATCTTGACAGATGCCCTGTGATGTGTGTGTTTCCCCAGACCCCGGATCATATCTTTCCCTAGCCGAGCAGAAACCATCTGCAGCTTCTCGAGAGATAGCTGGAAACTCTCCAGGTACTTCTGCACCTGCAGACGGTGAGAAACAGTGTTAAACTCAATAGATTCAGACATGAATGGACCACTCTGCATCATCATGCTCCAGTAACACTGTTTGACCACAAGATGGCAGCATTTCTTCACCTCTCCAGAGCAGATTTTCTGCAGCGTTTCTCTTCTTATTGAAAGTAGTTTCAGTTCTTCTACATGGGTTTGGCTTGTGTGAACCACTTTCTCTTAGAGATATTTGGTATTTGAGTGAAAGCGGCTCTAGATTAAAATGTGAAACCAAAATCAGCTCATGCAACAGAACAGCTGAAAAGAGAGGAATCGAGATGCTGACACGGTCCAGTCAAAGTCCAGACCTCAACCTGGCTGAAATCCCGAGAAAACTCAAGGACTTAAATGTTTCACATGTGGAAAGTGTTTACCCACATTTGATTTAGATCTTTACTTTGAAAAAGTGGTTAAAACAGCGAATCAGATAAAATAATAAAAGTGGCAAACAGAAGTAAAATTATTCCAAAACAAAGAGAAAAAGGCAAACTGGATGTTTAAAAATGAGTAGGAAGTAAAAAAAAAAATTTAATCCTAGTTATATTTATGTTTAATTTCATTGAATCTAGTATTTCTATAAATATTCATGTCCAATAATATGTAACTTACGCCTATATATGTACATATTTATCAGTAGTGATACACTTTTTCACACTTATTAGAGTTAATGCCACTGTACAGTAATAATGTGTGCAAACATGCACAATATAATCCATGTAAATGGAAAAATGAGCTGTACTTATATAGCGCTTTACATCATACATCACATTCACCATTTCACACACTGATGGTGGAAGCTGCCATGCAAGGTGCTCAACCACGACCCATCAGGAGCAATTAGGTGTTCGGTGTCTTGCCCAAGGACACCTCGACATGAACTTGACTTGGCCGAGAAACGAACCTGCAACCCTCAAGCTACAAGACGAGCGCTCTACCTTGCTGAGCCATGCTGCCCCGTCACAATGTAATCCGTGTCAGGCGTAGTCCAGGTGGGCGTTAGGGCCTCTCCTCGTATTTAGTAGAAATCATTTGTTATTATTTGTGTTTAAACACACTGATTTTTGGATGTTGTTTCAGCTTCACATTCTGTGTGTCCACATATGGTTTCACTAAATCCTTATTTAGTTGTTCAGTTTCTTGATATGATTTTAATCTAATCTGACCCCCCCATCTGTTTCCTGAAGTATTGTTTGTAACTGACATGATAAAACATTTTCCCTAACTCATTCATTCACAGCACCATTACGGCTTCAAACTTGAAGATGATGATGAAGACCTTTAGGAAGAGGAATCCCCCCTGCCTTTCTGAAGGTGGCAGACTTCAGAGAGGCAGGAGGGGAAACTTTTTTATTTTACTAACTTGAAGGAGAAGATGCTGACCTGTAGATATTTAACACGATCAAAGAGATAAATGCTTGTAATTTTTTCCCTCCAAAACCGAGTCTTTTATGTAACTTGGGTTTTAAGGTCTTTGTTTTCGGGGAAATGTTTCAGAGATGCAGCGTGCAGGAAGACGTTTGGCTCCTACCGCAACAATTCACGTTTTCACCACTTCCGAGTTTCAGAAAGTCTGAACAAACTGCCACTCAGTTCGGGTGTGAAATACGTTTTCAGCTCAGAGAGTGAGAGAGGGGTGTTTTAGTGCATTTACACTAAATACATTTCATCTCCATATTCCAGAGGGAAATATTTTCCTTTTCACTCACCACATTTATCTATGTTTACATCCTGTAATTTTTGTAATCACTTCTGCTCAACTGTGACACAAAACAGCAGAAGGTCAAGAATAAAGAAGTATCAGTGACTTGAAACAGACCTCTGAACACAGCAACAGTAAATGCGCTCCTCATGTAAAAAGACAAGAGCCAAGATGGCGGCTGATGAAGCCAAGATGGCGGCTGATGATGTGCTGTTTTAGTGGTTAAATTTCTCTTTTTCTGCTCGTGGATGCTGATTCTGCTGCTGCAAACACGACTGTACACGACATTAAATTCATTTGACGGGATACTTTGACATTTTAACTGAAGGAAGTTGAGTTGAAGCAGCACCCTTTCAACAAAAAGTGCTGCAAAGCAGGTTGAATGAGAGAAATGGACAAAGAACACTAACCCAGAAACAGGGCAGAAGATAAACTGAGGGAGGAATTAAAACGTGGAGCAGGTGTGTTAACGAGCGAAGGGAAAACCGGTGAGCAGGAAGTAAGCTGAAGCCAATACGCCCGGAGATGACCGCCATTAAACGAAACAGCCCTGAAAACTCAGACAACGAAAACTAAAAGCCAAAGAACAGGCTACAAGAACGAAAACCAAAAAACAGGACTAACGCCCACCCACCTGATTTTCAAACCTGATCCAGAATAGAACAACTAGTCTGGCCCAGATCTGGCCCAGACACCACGTGGATGGTCCAGGCTCTTCTCCCACATCTGGATGGAAGATGTAAACCAATACTGAGCTAAATAAACCAGAACTGTCCACACCTGATCCTCAGATCTGGATCAGAAACTAACTACATGCCAACTAATCCAACTACATGGTTGGATGAACAGGATGAAAAACTTGGGGGGGGGGTTCACCTCGGCTTTAAATCACACTCTCACCCCCCAGAATGTGCAGAAAACACCAACAAAACTTCCCTGTGAAACGAATCAGTTCATTTCATTTCCTCACTGTCACATGACACAATCGGCAACCTGATGAGCAGAGTCACAGTTTTTAAAGTGTTTAGACCCAATTTAGCTAAGTGCTACTGTAAAGTGATGCAAATGTCACTGTGCCATGAAAATAAGTCAGAAACGTATATTTAATCAGAATCAGAAACCTCATTAGTCCCGGAGGAAGTTGTGTGCACACAACTAGGAAAGGATAAGATAAAGATAAAAATCACAATAAGAAAAACTCGCTACAGTATTTCTATAAACAGATGCAGGATAAATCCTGCCAGCGAGTACTATGTACTGTGTAAAAGTAGTGCAAAGTGCAAGGTCAGAAAGTTTCATAGTGTTTCTTTAAGGTTAATTGTTCTTTAACTTTTAAAACATTTCTCAACAAACATCAAATGAAAACCACTTGTGAGGGAGCTGCAGACCCCCCCTCACTAAGCAGGTGCTCAGTATGTGCTTCTAAACACACACATAGACACGTACACCCTGATGCCATTTATTTGTATTTCTTTAGTTTTTATTGATGTATTGATCCACTAAAGATGGATGCGATTTAGTTGGTTAACACATTAATTTGGTTTATTATCAGCACATGTATTGGTTTGTCTCTAATCTCTCTCTCTCTTTCTGAGGTGGTTTGGAGAGCAGCACTGTCATGGAGGCGCGCCCAGGAAGTGTTAACCAGGGTCTGGTGTGCCTAATTGGCTTGGATGGCTCTAACCAAGTAGCCAGAGGAGAGGGGGAGGTTGAGGCAGTACTAGTTTATTTCATTTTTGCTTCATTAGTTGAAGTTGTTGCGATGGTTTCAGGAAATGGTTAAAGAGGGATGCAACTGTGTATTTTCTAGTGGTTGAAACTGATGTGTGGTAAATGTTTTTATGGGTCACATTTGTGTGTGTGTAACTGAATGGTTTTGGGCATGGCCTTTATATACGTTGTAAGAGAAGAGAAAAGGGGATGCTGGATGTATGTGATGTGAGTAAAAACCCTGAGCTCAGCAAGACTGGAGTCGGATTTGTTTTTTTCCCTTTTTGGTGGAATATCTTGTTGGATGTCGGCATTCTGCCATTCTCAAGGTTTAAACTTACACCACTACAAAAATAATTGTCTTTGCGTTTGAGTTCTTTTTGTTTGTTTATGTGCTGCATTGATCATGGCTGGTTGTCGTTGCTTCAAGCCTGAAAGGAAGACTTCAGGAGTTTAGCCTACACTGTAAAAAACTTGATTCTTTTGCAGTAATTTTAATTTCTTCTTACATTTTATGATTTTCTTGTTTTGAACCATCAGATAATCATTAACTAGTTATTCTGCAGAATTAATTCATTAACTGAGCCTGACAGCTGAAATACACCCAGATTTCATCATGGATGCTGCATCATCGCGGTTTTGGTCATTTTTTTACTGTAAATGTCTGAAATTCCTCAGAAAGGTTTTAACAGCTGTTTCCGTCTGCTGCAACAGTTTGTGTTATAACAGGATTAAAAATCTGATAACATATGTGAAGTGTGAGGAATCAAAGTATCAGTTAAATAAAGAACCTGACCATAAATCTACACAGATTCGGTTTTTAAGCTGGATTGCGTAATCTGTGTGTGGATTCTGACAATCCTCCCAGCTGTGTCTACATAGCTCATATTTATCCATCTGAACAGCCTGAAGCCAGGAGCTGCATGTAATAGACTGAGTTAAGCTGGTTCCAGGAAGGGGATCAGATCTTGGCAGGAACACACACCACTCCTATTCTCTCATAGGTTATAGTCATTTTCCAGAGGCGGGTTAGCTCGCGTCTCACTTCTTCCCGCCACTCTCGGCTGTGTTTTGATTGGATCTGTCTCGTGTTTCTGCATGTTCGCTTCTGCTTCAAACCGGAGGAGGCGAGCCTCCCCTCCTCCATCGTGCCTGTTGTTCAGGTTATTAAGACACATGAAGAGATGATTTACGGTGTGACAGATAAAAATCCCACAGGTAAAGCACATAGTTTCATTATCAGAGCGTTAGCTCCCAGTTAGACGGGAGTTTTCCACACAACCCTGCTGGAGCAGGGCGGCTTCAGTATGAGATGACTACAGCACAAAATATCTTAGAAGGTCAGAGCTCGTTCGTAAGTGCTCAAAACACAGAAATTACGCCACATTTTTATCTCCTGCTTACGTTTCTTATTTGTTTAGTTTATTTGTGTGTTTGTTATTCATTCATTTTAATTCAACCAAAAGAGGAAATGAGCATGAATAAAATAAAATTAGGGGTATGAATAGCCCTAAAATAGAATAAAGTTAATAATTTAAATAGATTGCAAATCTAAAATGGCACATTATAAAAGACAGTAACAAGTAAATAAATACAGATAAAGACCTAAAAAATCAATTCACCAAACATTTAGAAATTTTTATTAATCCATAATATTACTTTTAGTCTTTAAGCTCAGGCCATATCTTCAGGAAAGAGACCCTAAAGACAAACCCGAAGCACAAGGTTCATGCTCGGGACAACTAGAGACTCTGTCCAAGTAAACTGCTATAAAACAGAGGAGAAATCTGACATTTCCACCCTCTCCTGTCTTTCTTTCTTTATCTGACGGATAGCGCCAAGCTAACAATGTTTCCTGCACACGGATGTCATTGATCACCTTCAGCTACTAAATCGTTACGTTAATGTTTGCACTGAAATACACTCTCAGTCCTGTTTTTCTTTAGAGTCCAAACTTCGAGCAGCAGTTTAAAATCAACGGCCCTATTTTATCGTTTTCTTACAGGAGGAGATTATTCCTGCCATTTTTCACTCCTTATGAGGACCGATGGGGCTTTAAGGGTTAAAAATATTTATCTATTTATTAATTGAATCAGTAATTTTTCTTTTTAGTTCTCCAGCTCAGTTCATCTGGACATGCAACCTGACAATAATATCTGAAGTGTGTGTGTTTTATTTACAAATGTAAAATGTGTGTATTCTTGTTAGTCCACATAAAAGCTAGTCTACCATTTTGGTCTGGTATGAAATATCCGAGCATATCGTCCACGAATTACCTTTAAATCTGGCTTAGACTGGTGAAGACTGAATCCTTGTGATTTTATTCGTCCTCTGAGTTTTTCCTCAACACCAGCAAGTCAAAATTTGAATAAAAAGTTTTAAAATCTCAACATCTGCTATATGGATTTGTATAAAAATGATGGTGGAAGTGTTCACAGTTTTAAGACCATTAACTGACTTTAGACCTTACAGAAGAAGGACACGAAATTGGATCTAAACACTTATCTTGTCTCTTGAGAAGATACCTTAAAACTGGTATGAAATATTGGTTCTTCCAAATTACCGGGACAAACATTAGCATGCTAACATGCTAAAGTAAAAAATGCATGTTAGCATTGTTTGCACAGCCAGAACATTCAGATTTGCTTGTCAGGTGAGGCCTACCTTACTGAGCGTGTCTGCAGGGATGCCGTCCAGGTGCAGGGTCGCAGTGTCGCCGCTCATTCTGGCCTCCTGAACGCAGCTCTCGCCGTTTGTCTCAGTGTTGCTCATCTAGGGAGAGAAATTTGAAGGTCAAAGTAAATGGTGAAATTGTCTTCTTCTTATGGAAATGAGCGTGGTTGCTGTTAGCCACATGAGCTAATGGCAACGCTTGGTTTGGTACAGACAATAATACTTATGGGCTAGCATGAAATTTCCACTCATTTATTTATTTTCTTGAAGAAAATTTGTTTAACTTTAGTCACCAGATGTCAGACTGTAAACTTTCCAGTATGTCAACATCTAGCTAATGGCACTTAATCCATATTTGTCCTTTGTCTCCCCCCGTAGCACCATCACATGATGATTTTTACTAATGCATTGCTCTTGCTTTGGATATAAGATGCTTTGGATAGGATGCTTAATGGCCGTTTCCAGGATGCAACATCATAAAATCTTACAGAAGTTTGGCTCCAATCTCAAGGATTATTTACACAATTTAGTCTCTAGCGAAGTGGTCTGCTATAAACTTTGTCCGGCTCCACAAGGATATATTGATCCTAAAGCTTCTTGATGACATGAGTGTTCAAGTGTTTTTAGAGGTTTGGTTTTGTTTTGAGAAAAAGTTCATTTTGGTAAACGTGATGCTCACAGAAATTTCTGTTTCTGCACTTTGAGGAGAAAACTAAACAAAAAAATAACATCTGATGTTCCTAGCTAGCTAGCTAGCTAGCTCCTGCATCCATCACACCAGCATGGCTTCACAGGAGAAGAGTCCGGCTGCTGAACTGGCCTGCCTGCAGTCCAGACCTTCACCAATACACAACATTTGGAGCATCATGGAAGCAGAAATCCAGCAAACAAGGTCCAGGACTGGAAAGCAGCTAGAATCCTGCATCAGACTCTCCTAAAACTCCAGCAAACTCCTCACTAGCCAGATATTTACAGATGTTGAAGAGGGGATGCTTCACTATTCGTTTCTGAGATAGTACCTGCACAGGGACCAGATTTCCAGTTCAAAACGCATCAGTGAGATGACAGGCACTCATAAAAAGCTCCAAGCTTCTTATTTAAGGACTTGACAGCCAATAAAAATGTAAACTACAAAGAATCCTCCGTCTCAGAATCATGAGTCTTTATAGCGATGAAGTACACAAACAGGAACAAGAACTTCCTTCATCCAAAGACAACAAATCCAAACCAAACACAACTCGACTCCATGACGTGTGTCAACAAAACACACCCGTGAGGTGTTGCCCAGCTGGTAAAGGCAACGCGGATGTCATCAGCTGAAAGCTTCCACCAGCAGTCTGTCTCAGGTAATCCATGCAGGACTCCTTCAATAAAACCTTCACAAGGTCCAGTTTTCTTTGCCTACTAATGAGGAACTGAAGGATAAAAAATACAAGAAATCTGAAGGAGAAGTGATGGAAGAAGTTATTAAATGAGCTTTTCTCACATCATTCTTTCTACATTTTATTTCATATGTGATTCATGAAAAAGATTTAACCCTTCCAGGCGGGTGTAACTATCGGGACCTGTAAGTTCAGTTTGTTTACTGATGTTTTATCTGGGTCTATTCCCCTCATCCGGGCCAGATCCGTTCCTTTATCATGCCTTCTCCTCCCTTCCTGATTTCACCTGCCTCGATGCCTCCCTCTCCTCTTGTATTCACGCCGCATTCTCGTCTGTGCCGGATCATCTCCTCAGTTTTCTGAGAATTTCTTGTCTTTAAGGGAATAAAGGCTCTGTTAATGCTGACTGTGGCTTCATGGTGAAGGTTTGTGAAGAAGAGATTATCGGTTGAGTTTGTAGAAACGTTGAACACATTGAGATCTCAGCCTAAACTTTATTTAGTTTCCAGCTAAACCTTTGCTTGTAGTTTTTGTTTGGTTGGGAACAGAAACATGTTGAAGAGGTTCGGGTAAAAAGTCCTGACATTTAAATGAGATGTTTTAATGGTTTGGGAAGTTTTCCAGAGGAATCTGTGTCCATTCCTGCTGAATCCAAGTTTCCAGCTGCTCAACAGCCTGTTTTAGTCTGATTCTCTGATGCTCCGTTTTCACTAGACGCCACCTTGAAGGCAGCATATGTCTCTCCAAAACTCCAACATCCAGCTCTGCATCACACAGATGAAGTCCTCCAGGGACACTGATGTCCTCTGTTACCAGAAAAAGCTGTGATCATGATTCAGACATTAGTTTTTGACCAAAAGCAGCTGAAATGTGGACCCATCTGTCCACAGGTCATCATCAGGTCCACTTTCTTTCTGTTCACCTGAAATGAACCGGTGCCCAGAACAATCTGGACACCGGACATTATGATGGTTTCTCCTGCAGTGCTGCCTGAGGACTAGAAGGTCCCAATCTTTTTAGTTTCCGTCCTTGTTCTTTCTACACTGAGATTTGCCAAGACTTCCTGTATCTTTCCCAACATTCTGCTCTGTAGATGCTGAAAGACCAAAGTTCTTTTCAGTCTGTCACAGAAATATTTCTTGGTGATTCTCTGATGAAGTTTCAACCAAAGTGGTGAAACATGACTCATCCTTGCGTGGGAAAATCTAAGCCTTTTGGTAGATGCTGCTTTTATATCTAATCTTGGCACCCTTACCTGTTAATCTGGTGATTGGAAAATCTTCTACAACCTTTTTTTTTTTAATATATATATATTCTCTTTTGCTTGACTCCAGAATTGTTTATATTTTCTAAATAAAATAAAATGTTTGACTCAGATTTTTTTATTTGTTAATTTTAGACGATGAATAAAGATTTTAACAAATTACACATTCGAGTAAAAAAAAATAGCAACTTTTTTAGAAATCAGACTTTTTTTCTTTTTAACTGACTCATATATTAATTTTTCCTTTTACATTTAATTAATTTGGTGCCATTAAAAGTATCAGAATTAGCTTTGAGCAGTATTTTAATGAAACTAGCCAAAGATCTGCAGGCAACGACGTGTCCAAGTCATCTCAACGCACTTTTAAAATTAAAATCTCACTCAATTGAATCCAGTTACCGTAATCTTGGAAAGTTAAAAAGAGGATGTAAAATCCAGTTCAGTCAGATATAGAATAATTGTTTTCATATAACTGTATTAATTTAAAAAAAACTTTCTAACAAAAGAAACTACTGGATTTACTTTAACCCTGAATATATATAATGTATAACAGGGTCATGGAACTTTTCAGGTTCTGGATTTTTTATTATTATTATTTTGAACCCTGCAGTTCTGGTCATGAAACTCTGGAACTTCCCTGAAGGTGAAATGAGTGACATTCTGCAGATGACAGTATACTTACTTAGTTTACTGGAGGCCACTCATCACTGACATCCACCTCCACCTCCTGTAACTCGTCACACATCCTTTCAGCATTTACCGGATCAGACACGCAAAATTACACTTTCATTTGAGCTCAAGTTTCTCCTTTTGCGTATGTTCAGCTTAATCTAGCGTAACAAGTTTATCCAGAAACTCTTCTGTAACCCGAACCAGCAGATTTCACACAACTTTGACCCATTTCTTTAAAAAACAATCAGTCTCAAGGCGAGATCAAACACACCAAACCAGGATGTGGTTAAAACGTCTTGCTCGAGTCACATTTCTGTGCTAAATCTCTAGTTTCTGAGCAGCTCTCACAGGGTTAAAAGGATGAGCATAGATGTCACCCTGCAGGCATCCAGTCTGAAGGTTTTAGGAGACTTTTTAGAAACCAAAACATCACCACGAACAAAACAGCTCATCCAAGATGTAAAACAGAGTCCTGCTCTGAAAGAGGAGACTCACCTTGCGTCCTGACGGGAAACAGCTTCTTTAATGAATGAATGAAGAGCAGAGTGAGGTGAGAACTCCGTCTGGGACGACGTGTACACCCACTTCACGAGAGGACGGCGGTGTCGCAACAGAAAGAGGCGCGCGTGATGCGTGGAATCCAAGCAAAAGACAGATACGAGGATGTTAGCAGAGTTGTGTTCATGCTGGAGGGGTAAGGAGCCTGAGGGGGGAGGAGCCGGGTTGGTCTGCGGCAGGTGTCTCTGTGTGCGTAAACACGCACGGAGCCCAGTTCAACTTCAACCGCAGTCCAGTAGATTCCTGTTCAGCCATGAGTCCTAATGCTGCTTTTCAATCCAGCTCGTTCATCTGTGGGAGAAATCCATTTATCTTATTTCCTTATCTCCTCTCCTCCATCTTTAAAAAAAAACAAGAATTAGGACACGTGACTAAGGATTCAATTATCAACCCTCGCGGATCCCGAGGTCCTCTGGTACCGGTCTTTTAGTTCCCAAAGTCAGAACCAAGACTTATGGCGAGGCTTCGCTCCACCACTACGGGCCTGGACTGTGGACCAGCCTGCCAGGGAACCCCAGGGCTGTAAGGACTGTTGATGGGTTTTTTTTTAGTTTAGCTTATAGCTGAATTTTATTTTGCTTAGATTTTTGCTTATTTAACCATAAATTCTTGTATTATTTTTACCACATATTTATATGGCTTTCTGTTTATTGTTTTATTGCTTTATTTTTACTCAAGTACAGTTTTTATAAACGCTTTTATTTTATTTTATTTTATTTCTATTTTTTCTACACTACTTTATCTGTATTTTTATTCTTGTCGCTCATTAGTTCTTATAGTTTATAAGTGTATTTATTCTTGTTTTTACTGTTTAGCTCCAGCGTCTTCCTCCTGGGGATCCTTCACACAGGTGGCTCTCTCTGCGGGTTGTTGCCATGGTGACTGTCCTTGTCTGGGTGGCTGGGGGTCCTGCACTGTGGCTGTGGTGTGGACCCCGGCCTGTCCTCACCTGGGTCGTTCCTGTGGTGGCGCCCTATGGGGTCATGGGTGGGCTGGGTTCCGGTGTGACTGGATGCCCAAGATACCGTTTCGTCACAGCAGCGTCGAGCCAGATGTTCTAATTTTAAATAAGGACCAATTTGGGGTTCGGTGTCTTGCTCAGAGACACCTTGACATGAGCTCTCCAGGCGAGGATCGAACTAGCAACCCTCAGGTGATAGGACCCCCTCCCTCCAAGTTCTCAACTACGACTACTTTTGACTGATTACATGTTTAGATGGTTAAATTAATATGTTGTTACTGAATAATGTAAAAGTAGCTTCTTTTGTTGTTGTGGTAAAGTTCAATAAGGATATTTTTATTTATTCATTTATTTTACGTTATCATTGTAAACTTATCTTTTTATTATAACAAGTTAAATTGTTGGTCCAGTTCTTCACTTTTCTTCTCCCAGCAATTAAACTGGAAAAGATTAATTAGAAAAAGAAAGAAATAGAGAAAAGAAGAAATAAGAAAATTGACTTATGAATCATTAAAACATAAAAAGGCTCCTAACTCGCGGGATGAACCAGAGCTGAGTCGATGCATAACAGATGACTTAGCAAAGAACCAGTTTAAACTGGATCTTTAGGCTCTTTGCCACAAAGATGCATCACCTGTTCGCATTTCTTTAAAAACCAGCGAAGATCCGACAGTCTGACAGACGGAAAACAGGATTTCAGCAGCAACAAGGTGATTCCTAACGAATTTGTCTCTATGTTGTGAAAAGGTGAACCATCTTCCCAAACTGTGACCAGCATGCAAAACAAATCACCAACCCGACATACTGTCTTCATTTATGTAACAACAGTAAAGGTAAAACACAGAATCAGGTAAAAATGCATCCAGCTGCTTCTAGAAGCTCCTCCAGCAGCAGGAAGGGACAGTCATGGCTTCCTGGAGGACGTCATCAGTCTCTCAGGGTTGTGGAGGAATCTGTTCCACCCTTCTTTCCATTGTTGCTTCAGTTCATCGAGGTTTACAGCATCTGAACGTCCCACCACAGCGTTAAAACCAGTTTGAGGTCTAAACTTTAATTGGATCATGTCAACACCTTGATTCTTTGTAAACCATTCTTCTGGTTCCAGAGGACATTGTTCCAGAAGTCTTGTGGTTTGTTCAGATGCAGCTTTGCCAACCTAAGCTGTGCTGCCATCATCTTTGTAGGGAACAACCCTTCCAAACAAGCTATACTGGTTTGTTCCAACCAGATGAGGAAGATGGCCGCCCTCCCGAGCCGGGTTCTGAGGGAGTTTTTCCTTTCCACTGTTGCCTCATGCAGCTCCATGGGGACTGGATCAAAGCCTTAACTATTCTGTTATTTTTTATGAACTGAATTGATTTGTGTGTAGTGTAGATGAGACGTAGACCTGAAAGTCTGACTTGCTGGGACGTGACAGCTGTTCACATGTTTTCCACATGTGAACAATCTTCCTCACTGCAGAAGGATGGACTCCAGGTAGTTCCAGCTTGACCCTTCCACATTGATAGAAAGCAACAGTTGCTTCTCTTTGCGGATGTCTTTCCTCCTTGGCATTGTGCTAACACACACCTGAAGGCTGACGAGCATCGAACTTGCTAAACCTCTGCTTTTACGGAGGAGCGCACACTGATCTGCTAAGGGAGCTAACTCTAGCAGCTACTGAGAATGTCTGACCCCGACTTCGATCGACGTACCTTTCAACAGTAGAAATCCATCTCACACTCACAAATAACAACCTGCAGCCTACCTTGGTGCCATGGCAATCAAAACATGTGATGACCAAAACACCTGATGACCCCAGTGGCATCTTCCCTTGTATAGTTTATCTCCCCAGGCAACAATACATCACCCCCCAATAGACACAAATGAACTACATGCTCATCTTAAGTCACAGAAACACATTATTACACACTATTTTCTCAGTGTATTGATGAGCAGCGCCTGGCAACTCCTGACCCCTTTAACCCCCTAAGGGTAATGGATCTGCAGCAGGTCAGTTCACATTCGGAGCTGTGGGAAGTACTTGTGGTTAAAGGGTGATGGGTGTGGATATGATTTAAAATGAGCTTCAGTGTGATTTGATGATGGTGATGATGAAGGAGGAGCCTGAGCCTCTACATCATTGTTTGGTTTGCGTATCAGGACAAAACGTTTTTGCTCCATTCTGCTGCAAGGAGGCTATTTCTTCATCTGAACTGGACTGAAGTTACAGTTTGTTCTGCTCAACTTTGGCCCGGCTGGTGCAACTGCTCGTTGTGACATCGTGCGTCTTACTAAAGCACTGGCTGCACGCTGGTGTGTTGTTTCAGTCACACAGGAAGCACAACAGCAGTGGCGACACAAACACAGGGGGAATCAGCGTGAGGGAGATTTTCTGAAGGACCCAAGATAAAAAGCAGAAACTCGTGCTTCATCAGCTGAGTAGAAACCAGACTTTAGCCCCTCACATATTTTAATCTGAGGCGCTGACACAAAGAACAGGGCATTCTGGGAACTTCAGCGTTTCAAATACATCCTGAAAACCTCGAACCTGGTCGGCTTGTAACAGTTTATGACCTTAAAGTGGAAATTCATCGCTTTCAGACTTGAAAACTCACTTCCTTCCTCATCCTGTGTGTAAGAAAACTGCAGAAGGCTGAAACAGGAAACGCTCTTCTTTTTTTATCAGGGGTGTCAAACATACGGTCCATGGGCCAAAACCTGCCCGCGAGACTAAAACTAAACTTAGAAAATAGTAACTGGAATTATTCTAATGAAAGTAACTGTAATTCCTAATTTATTTATGTGACGTATCAATTTTTATGTTTAAATGTCAAATATTTACAAGGCAGACGATCTTTCTGATCTTTTCTGACTTTATAGATCTGACAGTTATAAATGTACGTATGTATTTATCTAGAAAGGTTCCTCTGATCATAATGTGAACTACTGGAATCTATTTTTTTCCATTTTAGGAAAATATTTTGGCTTGTACGTATTTAAGAAGAACATGGCCACAGCACAAAATCAAAGAGAACATTTAGGATTTTTCCTTAATTAAATGTTATGTAATTTTACTGGTGTGGCCCACCAGCGATCAAGTTGTGCCGACTGTGACTCATGAACTGAAAAGAGTTCAACACCTCTGAACTAATGAAAAAATATTTCACAGAGGACAGAAAAGCTTCAGGTTCTGTCAAACACAGAAATTCTCTGATCACTGCAAATTAAAGCATGTTGGGAAGTATACAACTCCACAGTCGACTGCAGCCATCCAGCCGGCTAATATTCTAGAAGAATATTCATGACCAAAAGGACACGCCTTTATTTCTTTCTTTTACATTCCCACAACTTGTATTACTTCATTTATTTTTTGGACTGCTTAGCCCACTCACACATTGCTAGGGAGAATTTTGAAGGACCAGTCTTTGGATGGTGGGAGGAAGCTGGAGAACCCGGAGAAAACCCATGCATACACGGGGAGAACATTCAAACTCCACACAGAAAGGCCGCTGTTAGAACCTCCCCCCAGCCAAGACTCGAACCAGCGACTTCCTTGCTGTGAAGCAGTGGTGCTAACCTCCATGCAGCCCCACCTGCAGAAACGCCAAGATCCGGCATAAAGCATTTTACAGTTTTATTAGTTCTTCACGCTTAACCTTTTAATGTTCACAAGATAAAAACAATAAAGAAATGTACCTTTGAATTTTCTTCTTCTTGGCACAGAAATATGAAGAATCCACGTTTTTACAAATGGCTGAGGTAACAGTTAATATAATATTGTTGAATGGTTAAAACTGGAAACAGTTCTTTAATAACTAACTTTTACTTTTGGTATTACAAACACAAACCAAGTGGTAGAAATGATTCACGAAGGTTCGCTTCCATTAATTTAAAATACATTTTGATATAATCGCAGAAAAAATGGCTGTACCCACCGAAGCTATACCACCTACATTCTTGTTGTCATGTGACCAAATGTTTTGGAAACAGCCTTAATTTATTCATGGATTTTTACTAAATTACATTTTTTTCCTCACCAATTACGATCCCATCAAAGCAGATTTATGAAGATCTCAAACGCATAGCATACATGTTGATCATTACCAGCTGCATCAAAGCACATGGGCCGTTTAGCTAAAGGTTAGCCTAATGCTAATTTGGGTTATTATTCACAGAATGGTGGCCATGGGTTAAAGTGAGCCAAACTGATCCACTGGTTCAACTTTCTGCACGATTAGACTCAAACTAATCCAAAATAGTCTAAAATGGTTTTTCAGTTTAGTTTCCATAACATTTTTATACTTTAGATATTACGGAAAAGATGTAAAAAGTTTACTTGACTTTCCCCTACAGTAGTCCCTGTCCTCAGAGAACAGTTCTCTCACCTTTAAGAAATAAGATTAACTTCACAAAAACATCATATTCTGCTAAATTCAATGAGCTTCTACAAGATTAGCTCATAATTTTAAATGTGACTCTTTAATGAATCTGTCTACTACTGACTTGATCAGACAAATCTCATGTTCTCTGGAGGCCTTGCTTTCATCAGCATTACGGGCCCTGTACCCAAGACATTTTTAGTGGGGTCGGTAATATCGCTGTTGGCAGGATCATTGTCAACTTTAGTTTGAATCAGTGTGTGAAATACCAGGATTCTTGGGTGTCTGGAAATCTTTCAGTAACAAATTTGAGTCCTTTTTCAATGTCAAAAACAAAATTATGTTTACGATTTTAAAGAATGTTATATGTGGGTAACAGAGGGTAACTCACCAAACTTTCAAACCTCACCAGCCCTGTCCCATATCCACCCACAGATCTCACGCTGGTTAGACACATATACCAAACAGGCAAAGCTAAAAAACGTTTACCTTGGTACATGTTAATAAAAAGCTACCAATCAGATTTGGGGGGGCCATTCAAATTTCAGGGTTGACTGAAATTTCAAAAGACTGGTCAAATACGAAGGGGACAAACCATGTAGTGATTTAAAAACGTATAATAAAAAATTAAATTTAATCCTCCATCTGACAGGAAGTCAGTGCCAGGAGGCGAGGACAGGTGTGATGTGGTCAAATTTATGTCTGCCTGTTAAACGCCGAGCGGCTGCGTTCTGGACCAGCTGGTGGTGTTAAAGGGTGGACTTTTTTACGCCCTTGTAAAGGAGTTACTTAAAGGTCCCATATTATGCAAAATTCACTTTCTAAAGGTTTTCTAACAGTCATATCCTGTGTATGAGGCCCCAAAATGAGAACATCCTGTCTTCTCTCTCACTTGCTTGCTCCACTTTTTAGCCAATGTGTGCTCGAACGGGTTCGTCTGAGGGAAAAAAAACCCTACCCCTGGTAGTAAATACTGTTGTTGACTCCCCTGAAGTGTCCTATTGGTGTGCCTTAATTCAGGGTCTACACACTTCGAAGTGCGCCTGGACAGTTTGTTCTCAGTAGAGCTCACTAGAGACACATTTAGAATGGCTGAAATTAAGGACCAAGGCTGAATTTGGGGTAATACTGAACCTGTTAAGCAAAGAAAAAAAATAAATAAAGCATGAATGAACCTTTTAAAGTCATGAAAAGCTAAAACAAAGGTTTCACTTTTGCACAGGACCAAGGCTTAAAAAAAGAAAGAAACTTTTACCAGCTTGGTCTCTGGTAACGTAGATCATTATCAAAGACTACTTCCAATTTTCTTTCACGTTGTGTTATAGGAAGCTAAGACCAGCAGTACCAGCAGGGAAATGGTCAGAGGGTCCAACAAACAATACTTCAGTTTGTTTGGGATTTAAAAATGATTGATTATTAGAATATTGTTTTTTTGGACGAAGGTAATGAGATAACGGTAATATCAGCATAAAAATGGTGTAAAACTGTTAAAAGTAGTTCTAAAAAGGTAGCATGTACAGTGAAAACAACAGAGGACCAAGAATGGAACCCTGAGGAACCTCATATAAGACAAGAAGTGTGGAAGAAAATCCTTAATGGCAAAGTTCTACCCATCAAATAGGACTTAAACCAGTCTAACACAGTGCCTGAAAGACCCACAGTTTCTCGGAGACCTGAAAGTAGAACATTGTGGTCTACAGTGTCAAAGCAGAAGCTTCATATCAGAAGCACTAAACTGGCAGCGTTACCAGAATGGGTGTGAAACAAGTTATTAAAAGCCTTAGTAGGCACCTTTCTGAGCTACACTAAGGTTGAAGACCAGCAAAAAGTCTCAACATTTCATTTCAATATAAGAAAGCCCGGAATTGCTGGAAACTCCCTTTTCTAGAACCTTGGATAAAAATAACTATTTTTATAGAGAAAGCGGCTGGATTAAGAGAAGACTTTGATGAGTGATTAAATGTTGGAAATGGAAATGGACTTGTACTTATATAGCGCTTTTCCAGTCAGCTTGACCGCTCAAAGCGCTTTACACTACT
>JBAMHW010000017.1:18946760-18959414 GCA_037177495.1 Rhadinocentrus ornatus | reverse complement strand
GAAGAATGATGAGTACCATCCCAAGAACACCATCCCTACTGTGAAGCATGGGGGTGGTAGCATCATGCTTTGGGGGTATTTTTCTGCACATGGGATGGGGCGACTGCACTGTATTAAGGAGAGGATGACCATGGGCCATGTATTGCCAGTTTTTGGGAAACAACCTCCTTCCCTCAGTTAGAGCACTGGCTGGGTCTTCCAACATGACAATGACCCGAAGCACACAGCCAAGTTAACCAAGGAGTGGCTCCGTAAGAAGCATATCAAGGTTCTGGTGTGGACTAGCCAGTCTCCAGACCTAAACCCAATAGAAAATCTTTGTAAGGATCTGAAACTCTGTGTTTCTCAGCAACAACCCAGAAATCTGACTGATCTAGAGGAGATCTGTGTGGGGGAGTGGGCCAAAATCCCTCCTGCAGTGTGTGCAAACCTGGTGAAAAACTAAAGGAAAACGTTTGACCTCTGTAATTGCAAACAAAGGCTACTGTACCAAATATCAACATTGATTTTCTCAGGTGTTCAAATGCTTATTTGCAGCTGTTTCATACAAATAAATTGTTAAAAATTCATACATTGTGATTTCAGGATTTTTCTTTTTTTTATTATTATTATGTCTCTCACTGTGGACATGCACCTACGATGAAAATTTCAGATCCCTCGAAGATTTCTAAGTGGGAGAACTTGCAAAATAGCAGGGTGTTCAAATATTTAGTTCCTCACTGTGTATATATATATATATATATATATATATATATAGTATCTTTCAGAGCACAGTGGCAACCTTTGGAAGGATTGACATCATGTGCAGCGATGCTGGCATCTTGAATGAAGTCGAGTAGGAAAGAACAGTCTCCATAAACCAGTGACGTGCGGTCAGGAGAGGCAGGTGAGGCTATGCCTCACCTGGGACTTTAGAAGAAATATTAATATTTTCCACTAACCTGTGTAAAAATGTATTTTCAGTATGACTCTGCACATTTTTGACATTTTATTAAGTAAAAATCGCGAAATTTGAGTATCCCCAATCAAATACAGGGTGGAAAACCCAGGAGATGTACTGGCAAGCTGTGCCTTACCTCTGATTACGCAATCCCAAACAAACTGGGTTGCATGACACGCGCCCGTTTCTGTCCCCAGCATATCGCCAATATTAACTTTACAGAAATATTTGTTATACACCATGACTCTCTATAGTCTGCATAATATATTTAATGTATGTGTACGAGAATTATTCCTGCTGATCATATAATAAAGTGCAGAGAAAAGTCAGCAGGTGAGGCAGACAGTACTCTGACTCACCTTAAGGGGGCACACTCACACGTGTAAATGAAAGAACGCTGATGGGAAAAGAAGCATTACCAGTAGTTGCATGCTGTTGAACAAACAGTGAAATAAGATGCTCTTTCCAGTTCTTACAATTGTAAATCTGACTCCAGAGTCAGTCAGTACCTCACTAGCCATCAACCTCACCGCATGTCACTGCCATAAACCTGGTAAGAATTTATCTTACATCATCAGCATTCCTACAGATAATAGCTGACAGTCTTTTGATTTCAAATAAGCAAAGATTTTATATTCAACTGCATTTTATTCAAGGAAGATGAAAAAAGATTTGCACTTCCATGTTCAAGTTGTCATTCCAAACATGGCTCTGCATGTCATGCAGATGGATGTCATCAGGGTGACCTTCACGGCTCTGGAGTACATGAACAAGCTGACTGGAGGTCAGAGGAGGAGTTGTGCTCAACATAGCATCCATGGCAGGTACTGACATGCCTTCCATCCATCGATTTATTTTCCACTCCTCCAACTCACCAAGGTGTTTCCAAGCCAACCCGGAGATGTCTTCTCTCTACAGCGAGTCTTCCTGATAGGACAGGTCGGATGCTCCTCCCCTTGTAAAGCTTAGATGCTTTAATGCATGAAGCATCTTAGCTTCCTCCTTTAGCTGAAACAGAGCTGTTACTCTACTCACAGTCCCGCCCTGATGACTGAGCTCACTACCCTGTCACTGAGGATGACTTCTGTCATCCTTGGCAGGAAGCTTTTTTTGGCTGCCTTTATTATTTCTTTCAGTCACTGCCTGCAGCTCATGATCCTAAGTGAAAGTTGGAACAAACTTCAGCCAGGAAATCGGCACTTTCATCTTTTGGCTCAGCTCTCATCACTTTGATGGACCAATAGAATATCAACGTTACTGTCTAACTTATTTAAATGTTAAATATGAGGTTTGCCGGTACCAGATCACCAGTAAGGATTTTGTTGTTTGTTTTTTATAGCCCCAAAATTAATTGTAGAAACAACGTGAGGATGCAGAAAGTAGTGAATACATTACCTTAATTTCCCCTTTATCTTCATAGAAACTACTAGGACCTTCATGATTACTTGTTGGTTTGCTTGAAGTGGAGAAATTATCAGACGCTCTAAAGTGGACAGTGCTATTCTCATGTTTGGTTGGGGTTTAACTGGGTTTTGCTTATATGCCAATGCTTGGTAGAGTATTTTAGCTGAAGTTCTCCCCATCATTTTGGTATACTACATGTTTAGACTGCTGCTTCCTGGCTTGTGAAAAGTTCTACTGTACTGCACGTATCTCAAACTGTACAGGCGGCTACGTTTAAAAAGAGGTTAACCTAACTATAATAATCTATTAATATATTTGGCTCGTTATCACAGCCAACATGCACCTCTAAGACACACTACTCTAAATCACCTTCTTGACTTCAGAAGCTCAAATCTCCTACCTTTCCACATTGTGCTTTCAGTGTAAATATTCACAAGAGGCGTTTGGGTTTTCCCAAAACCTTGCCTGCCATCACCACAATCCCGTTTAGTTTGTTTTCACACTTACACCTTAAGTGATCAAACCAAGCAGGGAGATGAAAAGATAAAACACTCTGGATATGTGAAATACAGCAAAGTGTCTGAGAAGATGAGGCTGAAACTTTCTTGCTTTGTGTTTTCAAAAAATCTCAGCTGGTGGTCAAGAACTGTCCCAAAATATTTAAAAGTTTTAACAGTTTCAACAAGTTGGCCTCCAAGTGACACTGGTTTTATCTATCTGGTTTAGTGCAGATTACCAACTCCTTTGTTTTTTTAACATTGATCTCTAGCTGGCTAACTAGACACAAGTCTTCAGAGCCTCAATGTGGGCAAGGTAGGAAGCTTCACCAGAGGTGTTTTCTGCAACAGGTCAACTAAGGTCATATCACCTGTATATTTCTTTAGTTTAAAATTACTTTTATTTGGAGCAAATTCATCTGTAAAAAGAGTGAAGAGCAAAGGTGAAAGAGCCCTCCCTTGTAAAGAGAGCCAGTGCTTATGGTAAGTTGTCCTGATACCTTTACAGGGCAGCAAGACAGAAAGTCTCTGATCCAAAGAATCAGGTTCTTATCAGCAATTAGATCAGCCAGCCTTTTTAAAAAAATGTGTACCTTCTCGAGTTAGAAGCGTCACTAAAATAAAAAAATAAAACCGTAGCATATCTCTGGGGAAGGGCTTTGCTGTCTAACGGCGTCATCAGTACCTCTGTTGTCTCTTATAAAGGAAATATATAAGCATTCAATGCTGTGGCCACAGTTGGGGTCAGAAGATCAACTAAAATGTTCTCCACTGTTTAGGATGTTTTTTTTAATGCATGACTTTATTAACGCACTGATACATTTATTTATTGTTTTACAACAACTACGAACAAATCAAATATCAATGAACAAGCAAACTAATTAAACAGAAAACAAGGGGGGGAGAAAACCAATGATCCAGTTGGATGGGCGGCCCTGAGTGAAGCTGTGGTACATCGCTGCCATCAGTCTCTACTGGGTTAAGGACGGAAAATTTATGTAGGTTTTTCCTTTTGGAAACACAACAAGGGCTTCTCCATTTTTGGTCTCATCCTTTGCCAGCTCCAGGAAGCACTCAGCCACCTCAGACACACTGCATCAAAAAGGTTCAGTGGCATCAATGAATATGCAAGCATGCAGTAATGATCATAGTCACTGAAGGCAGACTAAAGAACTTTTTAGTGCTAATAAATGAGTGTCTTGGATTTTGTGTACTTGATGAAAGATGTAATACGTCCTGCATTAACAAACACCAGCAAAATTCAATGGGGCCAAATGCAGATGTTGCAAGATTGATTTGCTTTATTTTAGGCAAAGTAAACAAATACTCACCTTAAAATCCCAATTGTATCTACCAACTGCTGTGCTGCAGCAGCCAAGTGGGAGAATTGTCCCAGTTTTGTGGTGAAGTCACTCAAAAGGTCAGTTTGCACAAAACCAGGGCAAAGGGCATTAAAACGTATACCATAGCCTGATGCCTGCGATGCAGCCTGAAAGAAGATTACACACATTTAGGCCTCTTTCATATCTCTAAGTTCTTATTAATGCTGGATTTTTTTATTTATTTATTTATTTTTTGTGTGTGTGTGAGGACCAGGAGGGTCTTTGAAATTAAAATATAGATTGCTAAATATAATTTCAAATTCATACAAAACCAAACCAAATTGCAGTGTTTTGTAATTACACGTTTTAAATTTAAATATTAAAGAGGAATTACTTCACCAAATTGGAGATTCAAACCACCTTTCTCATTGGTTAGTGTGGCTGTCGAACCAATGAGAGAGCTGGTTACATTCAAGGAGCAGCTGTGATTGGTTTAACTTGGTTTTCACTACTCAAGGGCCTAAAGTGTCACACAAAACCTAAATGGAGAGAGTAAACCATTAAAAAAATCTAATTGCAAAAAGGATAAAAAATAAAAATAAAAAAGCCAGGTGGAAAATAAGATGGACATGGAAAAAGGAATTACATTTTTAAACGTATGAAATGGAAAGGTATTTATAACCAAATTAATGACTTGTGTTATTTATTTCTACTTTTAGAAATAGAATTTACAAATCACAGTATTTAATAACAAATTATTTCATTATGCTATTCCTCTTTAATATTTTAATTTGAAATGTGTAATTACAAAAACACCAATTTGGTTTCTTTTTGTGTGAATTAATTGTTGAATTTTAAATTATATTTAGCTATTAATACATTTATTTCAAAATTAATTATTCATCATCAAAATGCTGTATTACTATTTCAGAGGTTCTCCATATGACAGCCTAAACTGAGTGATCATGACTAATATTTTGACTAATTCAGAGCAAATTCTGCAGCTTGAGTTTTTAATACTGTCCAGGCACATTTGTGTTAAGTGTTCCAGACGACTTAAAACTGACCGAATACATTTGCTCTCTCATTTTACAATCAGAAGCAGGAAAACACTTTTATTCCTTCTCCTTAAATTTGAAATTAGTTTAACCCTCATTTTACCAGATAAGTCAACTTAGAACCAATTCTCATTTATAATGACGACCTGGGCCAGAGGCAAAAGTCAAACTGTAAAAGGCAAGCTGGTTTTGGAGCAACGTTGCTGTGTAACCGTCGCTGTGATGGTTACACACAGCAGTGGTTGTGTGTAAGCTGCTGCATGACTTGGCCAGGTCGATCCTGCCAAAAAACTTTCAATTTTAAGATCCCTGTAACCTGGACTCTTGGGAAGCAAATTAATTAAACTATAAAATAAATGGTTCCATTTGCCAGTTTTAAAACAAAGAAAAACTTAACAAATACTCGAAAACTTTCCATATTATTTTAATAATATCCGTGGGTTGTTTTACATTAGTATTAGTTCATTTTTGCAGAAATTTGTTCTGGAGACGACGAGCAAACCTTCCTTACCGCAATGGCTCGAGTGAAGCCGACCACTCCACTCTTGGTGGCAGTGTAGACAGGACAGCTCAGCAACGGGCCAACACCTGTAAAACATTGTAACTGTAAAATTCTTATTTATTTTGTTTAGCAATTATCTTACATTCACAATTTTGGGTCAGAATTCCCATCGGTCTGCTTTTGCTTGATAAATTTAGCTTTACCTTCTGTTGCAGTGGATGTATATCAACTGCCCTACTAACAAATACTTTACTTAATTAAAAATTCCCTCTTCGCCTCTTCAACTGCTTGTAAACACAAATATCTAATCGGCCAATAATTTAGACATGGTCAAGACAACTTGCTGAAGTTCAAACTGGAGCATCAGAATGAGGAAGAAAGGATTAAAGTGACTTTGAACGGCTGTGTAACGCATGGAACTCCTCGGAGACGGGATAAAGGTTAACAGAAACCGTTTCTTAGAACAAACTCAAAATGACTAATCTTAGTCAGGCTGGAACTGTGGCACCAGGACTGGGGCGTGCCACAACTCCACCTGTGTTACAAAAGATTATAATGTTTGATTGATATTTTAATTATGGATCAATTCTATTGGATCTTTGATCTTTGAATTGGTGTGAATCTCTGAGAAATGTTTCAACACCTTGTTGAATCTATGACACCAAGAATTAAGGCAATTCTGATGAAAAAAGGGGGTGGTACGAGCAAGGTGGACCTAATCAAGAGGTTGGTGAGTGTTAATATCACAAATACAACAAAGTGATAAAAAATGGATCTAAATCTAAGAAATAAAAGGTGTTCTGACTTTTGTTGGATTCATGTGCTCAATACAACCACTGGCATTTAAATTTGGATTCAGTTCCCAATTTAAAAGCTGCAGCCTGTTTTGTTAATATGGTAAAGAATATGTGTTAAGCCTGGTACACAGCCTGGTAAGGATTGTTTTAATCTTATGAGATGTTTTATCTGGTCGAGACCTCACACGTGAAGATACAAAATCAGGCATTAACAGTTGTGATCATACTGTGTGTGGTGTGCTTCAATAATCTAATCACAGAACAACACACACATAACGATGTTGTCCCGCAAGTCATCTACAATCTAGTCCTCCGAGCCGGACGTCTTGCATGACCAAACGTGATCTAACAAAAACATAGAAGAAAAACCATAGCAATAACCGGCAAAAAAGGAAGAAGAAGAAACATAGTAACAACCGGAAAACACAACACCCAGCATGGAAGAGTATTTACAGGACAAGGGAATGATGGTGGTCTGGGGACTAGGGCTGCAGCGGTTAGTCGACGTTGTCGACTATAGTCGACAATAAAAATAGTCTTTTTCCTCTATCTAAGCTGAGAGTTGCGCGTGCGTAAAGAAAGGAAACTACAGAGTGAGACATCGGCCGTGTCCGAATGTGCACCCTACTCCCTACATAGTGCCCTATATAGGGATCACGCCTATTGTAGGGGTGTCCGAATGTCCAGAGAGAAAAAAGTAGGGCACTCAAAATTACCTACAATGCATCTTTAAAAGTAGTGAACATCCATGGTCACTAGACGGGCTCATATAGACCACAATGCATTGCGGGCAGTAGCTCAACATGGCGCAAGGAGATGAAATTTTTTTTTTTATTGAATAGATATACAACAAAAAATAAAATACAACATAAGGAATAGAATAAATATATTTACACACAACTTTGGATTGGATTTGGAATGACATCTTGACGCATGTTGTGGTTGCCATGGTGATGGCTGGTAGTCACGTGGTCTGCGGTGAGGGAAAAATAGGCAGCTTCGTGCCCGAATTGCCAAGAAAATGTGCGCACTATGTAGTGCGCTATATAGTGCAGCCCTATGTAGTGAACGAGGGGTTAGGGTGTAGGGTGGACATTCGGACACAGACATCGTCTTCTTTTACTATCTCTGCTTAGTTGCACATTTGCAATAAAGTCCGCTGATGAAAAATATGGCGGCCAACCCGGGAATAAAACGTCAGAAGAGGACGTCAAACTTACAAAATAAATTGAATACATGTGAGATTTGTAAAGCGGACCTTGCCTATCACGGAAGTACGTCTGCAATGCTCCAACATTTAAAGAGGAGGCACGTCGGACTTACATAATCTCATGCAAGATTTCAAAGCTGAAAGTGAAATAAGAGCCATTTAATAATTATGAGATGCATAATTCCGATTGGTCGACTAGTCGTTTAAATAGTCGGTGACTAATCGACTATCAGAATAGTCATTAGTTGCAGCCCTACTTGGGACTATTGTTAACAGAAAAAAATTCGTACTGGAGACAGCGTGAACACGGACTTTATACACTTCCTTGTTCCCCAGCCAGCTCGCTCTCTGATTGGCTACATTCCGTTCCACGTCACCATCCACACAGTCACAATTCATGAGTTGATGGCTTTCCTCACACACGAAGATATTTGGTCATAAATACTGATCATGTTTAATACTATTGTCGGCCACGACCTGTTTCCGAGTTGATCATCGGGACGAATCTGCTCGTAACACATCTCAGACCAAATAATAATTTTATAGGAAAATGTTATAAGACTCAAGATAATCGGGCGTTTGCCGTCCTTGGTCAGGAAGAGGCAAAATTAGGACAAAAACAGCCCAATAATCTTTATGTGTGCACCAGGCCTTAGTGTTCAGTTTTACAACAAGAATAAATACCAGTGGTTCTACTCAGAAGTAATATGATTACTTGAAATCACTGGCATTTAAGCATTACTGCATGTTGTAGTAAAATGAATCATGTACTTTACCTGCCATAGATGCTATGTTGATGATAACGCCTCCCTGACCGCCATTCAACTTGTTCATGTGCTCCAGAGCAACATAAGTTCCCCTGATGATGCCCATCTATAACAGAAATAGTCTACTCTAAGTGACCATTTTAAGGAAAAAGCAAAAAAGAGAAAAATGTCTTTCTGCAAGTCAAACAGAGGAAGTACACTGGCATTAAAGCTATTTTAACACCATTTTTTATTAGATTGCCTAATTATTTCTGCAGACATCTAAAACTGAAGGAAAGAAGGAAATGAGAAACTTGCTATTTGGTAAGTTAGAATGTTGGTGATGCAGAAGTACAACCACAAGCCCTTTTCTGCTTCTTACAAGGTTTATGGAGACCGTTTTCTCCCATGCTTTCTCATTCAAGATGCCAGCATTGTTGCACACGATATCTATTCCTCCGAAGGTTTCCACGGTTTTCTGAAAAGCAGCTTAAGAGAACAAACAACTGTGGTTAACATTTGGTTTCATGAATGACGAAATGATGATATGTTCTTTCATTTTCGTTTTATTAGAGGAATATTAACTTCATTTATTTAATATATTTTTTAACGGTTCTTAGCAAGTTTTAGTCTGAGTGTTTGCAGTTCTGTGCTCCTCTGATGGTAAAAATGAATACCTATTACCATGAGCTGTTCAGTGGACAAGACTTTGAAATTTTTGGAGCTCTTGAGATTGGATTTATGAAACTATAAAGCCAAAAAATATTAGTTTGTTAAAAACTTCAGTAACTCACAATGGCAAATTTCCAAGATTTCCACGGTTTATAATGCTTTTAATTTATTTAAGTTTGCTGTTTCAGATATTAGATAAATCATTGCTATTTCCATGAGCTTGGGTTTACATGTTTTGTAATGTATATTAGTAGCATATTCAACTAAAGATATCCACTCAGTCTCTGTTTCAGATGTGTGTGCATGATACCTTTAATCTGCTCCTCAGATTCAACGTCACATTTCAGGAACAAGGCTTTTCCTGCTCCATACTGTTGGTTCAGGGTCTCCTTTAAAGCCCCTCCTGTAGTTTCATTTACATCCAAGAGGGCCACCTGTGCAGGCCAAGGAAAAATCGGATAAAGTGCTTTAAGACAAAGGTTTGTAAATGTATTCATCTCCTCTTGCCTTTTTCTTTCTTTTTCTTTCTGTTTGTTTATTTATTATATAACCTGTAATTTAAGTCTGCAACACAATTAACCACAAGGCACCACCAAGCAAGGGACAATGAGCTCTCCAAACAGGATAGGGACAAAGTGAGAGTAAAGATCAGGGTTGCGGTATGAAACAAAACCAACAAATACAAAGTTAAAGTAAAATAAGATTAATATAGCCTCTCACATCTACCAGCCAAGGCACTCTTTTAAACTTTAGTCCAGATTTTTCCATAACCTAATTCTTTTTACAGAGATACATTGTTCCATTAATTGAGTTCTTCATCTGGGGTTAAAAAAGTACCTCTGCTTCTAATAACTCTCTTTTTTAAAATCTTTTATGAATGTTTGATAGCAATGTGTTCTTATCACTGTCATACATCATTTGTAAAATACAGTTATCCACCGACTTTACTAACGTTTACCTGGAGCAATTTTAATTCAATCAAACACTCAATCAGAATAAAAATGTGTCACGTAAACATGTCAGCTGATCCAATCAGCCTCAATCGGAAAGAATTTTTAATGATCAAGACGGGTGGTTTAAACCTTTTCACGATCGGATCAGCAGGAAAAAATAACCTTGTATACACTCATTCCAGTCGTTTTGTGGTGTAGTAGGCATTGTGAGAATGTCTGTCAGCTTATTGGCACATGCTCTGAGGGCACGTCCAGGAATGTATTCTGGCCCTGTAGCTTTGCGGGGGTTAATCTTCCTCACGGCTTTTTCTTGCCTGGACTGATGAGACAACCTGTGTGTGAGAGGGGAGTGAGGTGGTCCAGGTGTCTGTGAGCATCCTCCCTATGTGGGGCATGGGGGTCTTGAAGCTGATTGTACTGATTGTGCTGGAGCTGCTCCTGTAGTCCATGATGTGTAACAAATCCTGCCACACCCGCCTGGAATCAGCAGTAGAATAGAAGCCATCCAGCTTCTCTCTGTACGGTCTCCTGGCTTCTGTAATGACTTTCCTCTCAGCCAGTACTTCGCAGCTTTACATTCAGTCTCACTGCCACATGTAAATCCAGCGAGCATGGTGCATGTGACGTACTGGTTGGGAAACTTCCTGACTGATATGGTGGATAAAATGTTATCCACACAAGTGCTGATGTACCCAGTCACATAGCATAATCCTGTATATTGACAGAATTGTCCTCCAGTGTGGCTGCAGCCTTAAACACATCCTAGTCTGTTGTAGCTAAACATTCATGCAGTTTGTCTTCAGTCTCCGGTATCCAGAGTTTAACCTGTGCGGTGACCCAGTTTGATTTTTTGAGTCTTTGCCTGTAGGCTGGGTACAGGAACAAAGAGATGCAGTCCAAGTGTCTGAAGTGGGGGTGAGGTGCAATCAGGATGGTCAGAATGCACTGTATGCACCTTTAATGTTGGTGTATACATGATCCAAAGTATTCTTGCCATGGGTGGGAATGTCTACATGCTGGGGGTACTTAGGAAATACAGTTAGTAGCTTACACTGACTGAAGTCACCTGCGACAATAAACAATGCGTCAGGATGAGTCGTCTCTAATGTGCTGATGACATCTTGGAGTTTACCAAATGAAGAGTCGGCACTTGTGCATTAAAAGCTCCATATCTGGTGAGCAGTAAGTAACGTTTTTTTATTTAAAAAAATATGTGATTCATATGTGATTTCTAAGTTAAACATGTATCAATCAGGACACCCATGTTCTTTCAGATATGCTGGGACGGGGGTTCACCCTTCAGCTGGACAAAGCATATAAAGCGGCACTAAAGTATGAAGCATTTAAATGTGTTGGCATGGCTGAGTCACAGAGCAGACCTCAATCCACCTGAGAATCTGTGGCATAACCTAAACACTTGCAGACAGCACTGTTATGAAGAGTAAGTTGAGTTGATGAACAGACTTGCACCAGCAGATAGTGGCTGTACAAAGTATACCTACTTTGGAGATAACAAATCCTCCCAGATAACAAAGGAATAATATTCAGTAGTATCTTCTGTATGTGTGTCAAGTATTTCCACTTTTCATGTTGGTTTACTGCCAAAAACTACTGTAACAAGTAAATAAGACTAAGAGCGTCCATGAGTCATATCAGCCAGTTCCAGCCAACAATTTGTTGGAACTTACAGAAACTTGATCCCCTGCTTTGCCCACAGGGAAACGTTTTTCTTTCACCCTCAAACATCTGGGCTGAGGCGGAACTTTACCTTTGCACCATTTTGCAGAAGAACCTCTGTTATTGCTTTTCCTATGCCCGTCGCGGCTCCGGTCACCACCGCAGTTTTACCGTTAAAAGCCATTTTTAGTTGTTCAGCAAGCAGAAACTGGAGATCTGAAGAAATCCCAAGGATACCAGATATGTCGATTACATAAAAGATGGTCGACGTGTTGTCGCCGCCCACCGGGTCTAAACGGGTTTAAACACGCTGGTGCGGGATAAAAACAAAGTTTTCCTTTTGAGGAAATGCAACCTGGAAGCTGGTAAATTATTATTCATGGTACACAGCAGAAGACATTTATTTTTTTGTTGTTTTGTTACCTCATAATTATTTTTTTAATTTTTTTTTATTTCGGACCGGTTCAAAGTCTTAAATCAAGAGTGCTCATAATTTAGTTTCATTTGATTAAAGTTGTTTTTTAGTGTCTAAAAACCAACTTTAATCAAATTAAACTAAACATTTCACTGCTGGATTATGTGTATTATGTTCACTAGGCTTATTTTCATTGTTTTTTCTCGATCTGTTTGTTTTTCTGTTTACCTGTCATCTACCCGCATAAAACAAATGTTTTTAAAGGGAAGTTGGAGCAACAAAGTAGTCACTGTACCGGGTCCTGGCAGTTCCTGCTACGGGTAAAAGTGGCCTCTAGATGGCGGTAGAGAGCTATGTGTCTTGAGAAAAACTACTATTTATTATTTACTTATTTAACATTATTGTTTTTTGTTTTTTTTCTTAGATAATGTATGAATTACTTAATACTTTTTGCTTGTGTG
>JBAMHW010000017.1:18932435-18943066 GCA_037177495.1 Rhadinocentrus ornatus | reverse complement strand
TTCCCAGCTTTAAATGCATCCTGCTGACTTTTTACCTTTTAGTTAGTAAATCTATGGTATAGTAAATATATGTATATATATATATATATATATATATATATATATATGTGTGTGTGTGTGTGTGTGTGTATACAGGTGAAACAAAAAATTTGAAAATAGCAGAAAACTTTTTGTTTATTTTAGTAATTCAACTTAAAAAGGTAAACCAAGATATTATATGGACTCATTACATGCAAAGGGAGATATTTCAAGGTTTTTATTTGACATAATTTTGATAAATATTACTTACAGCTTCTGAAAACTCTTAAATCAAACCCCCCAAAACACTAAATCTCATGTAATCTCTGTAACTGCATGTGTAACATACATAACATGCAACTACATCATAGTTGCATGTGTTACATAAGTTTAAACGTCAATTATAAACAAAATGTTGATTTAAAAAAAATAAAGCTTGTGAAGCATAGTGATGTCTCACTTGAAATTCAGCTGATTCAGAGCTGATTCTTTGTACTGCAGCCAATCTATGGGACAGACTAGGATCAAACCATTATGCAAAAGAATGAAGGGGGGGCAGGTGTTCTGAAGACAGCCAGTGTAGTGATGCAGGTCAGACACACCGAGAGACAGCGAGAGATAGGGGAGAATTAAATGGAAGTGTGTTGGGAAAAAAGTGAAGAAATGAGCAAAAAGATAAAGAGAAGCAGCATCTGGTTGCAATTCAATGATAATGGAGACTGCAAAAAGTTTTTAATAAAGTATTTATCAGAGCAGGATCAACAACACACCTAAATACTAAAAACAGAAGGCTCCTAATGATTCTGAATGAAGAGCACCTCGGACGCTATAGGAACCAGATCTTCTAAGGGAATAGAGCCAAAAGAACTGGAACTTTAAAAAGAGCTTGACTTGACTTCCCATAACATATAATGAAACGTTTGTGTGTAGCTGTATTCAGATACATTATTAATAACTGTAAATACAAGCAATGCTCCAACAAGCTCGATCTGTTCTTGGACTAGAAGACAGATTTGGGTTTATCGTTTTGTTGCAGGTGTCAGGCTGAATCAGCAGAGAAGCAGACACAATTGCAGGTAAGTGAAGCTACTCTAATAAAGTGCAAGTTAAACAGGAAAACCAGTACAAACATGCAGGGAGAATCCACAAGACTTCACAATGGATCTGTGAGAACTGTGGGTATAAATAGAGGAGTGGACAGGTGTAACTCGTGAAGATGAAAACGATGAGACACAGGTGTGGTCCATCATGGCAGGAGCAGAGGAATATTGGAAATTGTAGTGCAAGAATCGGTGATCAGTAAACTGGTGATGCTGAGCGCACCAGCTGAGGAGGAGCAGGCATGACAGCAGATAATTATGTTCGAGTCGTGACTCTCTCTGGTCCTGACCTGCCACTAGATGGAGCGCCGAGGTGCCACACATTGCTTGTTTCACAGAGTCTATTACATCATAGTTTCTTACACAAAGTAATCCTAAACACCAGGACACAGAGAGAAAAAAAGATTCCTTTTTTACTATTTGAAGATGATAGCTTCTGCCTCTGTAATGGAAATCAAGAATTATTAAAATGTATGGGTTTATTAAAAAAATAAAAAAGAATAAAAAAAAGAAAAGAAGCCTTCTGAGATGACTTTTGTTTGGGCCTCTAAGAAAGATGCACAGTTGATAAAGCATAAAAACCATTAATTTATTTGTCCTTATCTCATAAATCAGGTTTTGTATTTAAAATAGATTTCAATAAATATTTAAATATGATATTACTGTTAAAGCAAAACTATCTTACCATGAACTAAGAAATTATTTCTCAAATGATTCTAAATTCAGCTGACATTCCTCTTATGACAAATTATAATACAGATGAGGACTTTCCCTGTATTTAATGTGAGATTTAATGTGCTCTCAACAATGAAGTGAGGTCTGATAATTTGTCTGCCTCTGTGAGAAAGATCATCAATGTTCAAGTTATGCTGTCCAAACTGACGAGATTCGAGTTGAAACTGTCTAAATGGTTATAAAAAAAATCTCTCCTTCCAGCTCTGCATGCACAAACTAGCTTCACAAAGGCCCCCCAACCTTGTCTTGCTTACGCAGCAAATCCACCATTTAACGGCTTTCAGCTGTGATTTGCTGACCAGTTGCTGATCTGTGTTTTCATCCCAGGGGCCCATTGCCATTTCACTGGTGATTGCACTGCTAAAGAGCAGCAGCATGCTGGACAATACCAGAGAGCTTTACATTTCACTAGTGTCATTGGCCACAAAGAACAGGCTGCCAGCCACCATTGAAGAACATTTTAGCCTGTTGGTCCACAGTGTGGGGCCACAACAGGCAGGTGTGAATGAGGGGAAGGTTTTATTGGTGTGTGTCTGTGTCTACATGCCCTATCCTACAAGAGACTATAGTTGTGAATGCATGGGCTTTGGTATAGTGTGCTTAGAGATTTTGTGGTCTCAGGCTGTGTAACGGGTGGTACAACTTTAAAAGAGGACAGCAGTAACAGCTCACCTCTTCTGCATCCAGACGTGTTTGTGTGTCACTAACAATGAGAGTTTTATAAAGGTGCACAATGACACACAGTTATTTCTGACAAACAACCTGTGAGGCAAACAACAGATCATCAAGCCAAAAGTACCAGAGTTATTTGTACTTCTCTGCAAACACACACACACACACACACACACACTGCTCTTTCATTTGTTTCAATAGAAATATTTTTGTTTTCTTTTTTTTCTTTTTGAATAAAAGAAAAAACCCTAAAAGAACTCAGGAAGTTTCAGGAGTTTTAGCATTAGCTTATATTAGCTAGGTAGCTAGTACCTGAATCGATACTGAAATCCATACCGCAGATGCCAGATGTTTATGGTAAAAAAAATAATTCTCATATTAAAATATCAATATACAGCCATTTTGGTGCAAATATGTACTTTATCATTAACAGGAAGACACTGAAAGTAACTATACGTACAAAATCTTGTCTATATGATCCCCAGTTGGTAGGAATAACTTCTTCTGCCTGCCATAGTCATGTGTTAAATAAGGCACAGGGTAAACGTCACAGTGGAGTTTTGCTATCTCAGTCCAGTTAAACTAGTCGACAACGATGGCAGACAGTCATGTGAGGAACACCAACATCAACAATGGAGTTTGAGATGTGTATGAGGATACAGTGAAGTATAAAGAGCTTATAGTCACTTTACCTCAAACGTGTCATACCTTAGTCATAATCCAAGTTAGATCGTTTATTGCACTTCTGAGGAAGTTGTCTTTGGAGGTGTCAAGACAATTTCTAAATATATTAGGTCGTTGATTGAATGAAGGGGTGTCATGGCTTCTTGGCATTTCCATTAAAGTGGTCCTCAAGGTAAATAGGTTAGGAAGCACTACTACAGACCATCTCCTCTGTGCAGTGAAAACTGGTAGTTTTTCTGTACTCCAACTGCATAACGTGGTACCTCCACCGTGGCTCTTGCCTTGGTTAAGTAAATGTGGTTGTGGGAATTTATCAGTTCTGGCTCTGATTGTCATTTATGCGAACACAATCCTGGGGTGCAATTTAAATTCAAGAAGGCTGCTGTTTTTATGGCACCTTATTCTTCACAGAAACACATTTACAGGCCATAATTGCAACCATGATGTCATTGGTGGGAAAAGGCGGGAATCAGCTGAACAATAGACTGATGTATTAGTTACGTTTTTTGATGAAAAAACGAAAAAAGAAACAAAGCCAGAGCAACACTGCCTGTCAATGTAAATTCAACGGTTGTATTGCACACTGCTTAAATAAAGTAATAAAAACAATACAAAACAAAAGAAACGACAACAAAAAAAGAAATGTCAGACTAAATAATCTAACTGGAATAAAAAAGTGAAGAAGGAATACAGTAAAATGTAGTTGAATGCAGTAAAAGTGACTTGGAAAAGAGTAAAACTGAACGTGGTTGTACATGTTCGTCTTGCAGCTGCTCAACATCCACTGAAGCAGCTGCAACTGAAGAGGCTGACTGAGTACTACCTCCCCCACCTAGCCTTCCACAGGTGTAAACAGTACGATGACTATAAAAAAAAAAGGCCCTTCTGTTACGAATTTTTCTTTGTTTGTTTTGAAAGGTCTGCATTGTTTGGGGAGGTGTGAATGTGCAAACAAACTCTGATGCGGATCAAAGAGGCAAACTCTGGTCCGCCTACAAATGTAGGTCTTGGTCCACTTAAAGTGAATCAAACACAGGAAGTGGACTACAACCCAAAGGGCATTGTGGGTTCAGCGCAGGGCATTTTGGGTAAACATAACTAAAACATGCGTACATGTAGAATAATAGGTGGCTATGGCTGGGAGAAATAGATAGATAAATAGATAGATATGTATAGGCTTGTTTAAACACACTTGTTCTGGTGTGATATGCTCATCTGTAATGCAAAGGACAAGACAGTCAGGCAGCTTAACATGACACTAAGAATCATGCATTTCTCTCTATATATACTTTTGTGTTCACAACCAAATATAATATCTTGGTATTTTATCTGTAACTGCCTTTGCATATGGTTTTTTAATCAACAATAATATTATGTGCAGCTATCTGTGTTTGTAACAGAAACATAAGACTGTTTGCTTTCTGAAATATAACACTGACTGAATGAGAGACATGTGATTATGTCAAATGTGAGTAGTAGCCATAGGCCTGACAGCAGTCAGACGTTGAGGCTGGTCCTGTCTTGTCTGCCACACCTGATTCTGGAAGAGGATTTGGCCCTTATCAGTGGGAGCCTGTTTGGGAGGGATTTCAGTTTTCTTCCCATAGATTTGTGTTGCTGGACTCATATTTTCTGTGGTTTCTCATGTGATGAACTGCTGCCTGGACTGCTTGTATACTGACTCCAAATTCACATGCACATGAAGAAACTCAAAGAGTTCTCAATGAAAAAACTATCTATATGTCTTTAGCTGAAAGAAAACACCAATATATACTAGAAATAGTTATTTGGTGTTGCATAGCGTATATTTATTGTTACATAAAGGAATGAAGATTTAATAATAGATTTTCTAAGATGAGGTCACCATTATATATAGATAGATTTTTCTACAGAGCTTTGAAGAGTTCTTGTACAGAATGTGTGAAAATGTGATGGTTGTAAACTCCTTTTACAGAGAAACTTTGTTTCTCTTCTCATTCACAGCATAGCTTTCTCCTGCACACCCCATTTACACACCTACAATAAATACACTGCAACCAAGTCTGTGCCCTGCATTAGAATGCATCCGTTTGCACTACACTGGGAGAAACTACGATCGCTGCTAGCTGGCAGCGTATTTCAGGCTTTGCCATTTAACATGGAGCACTTCAAGGCACACGTGGTACATTCCTCATAGCTCTATCCTGTGTGATCTGATAGGACACTGGATAGTGAAAGGTTATAAGATGCCTTTTTACATGTTATAATTCACATCAACAGAACCTCAAATGAACAACATGCCATTTGATCTTTATATAGCAAAAACAAACATTCTCTTGCTGCAAAACAAGTTCAAATCATCAGCCCTCCACTACCGTGCTGGACAGTTGGTATTAGATGTTTTTGCTGATATTACATGTTTGGTTCTCACCTGATGTAGTCAAGGGCAGTAAAGAAAACATCTCCACTTTGTCCAAATATTGTTCCAGATATCTTCTGGTTTGTTCAGGTGCTGCTTGCAAACATAAGCCTCATTTCCACCAACAGGTCTGGGTCGGGACAGGACGGTCACAGTAAGGAGATATAATACTGTAATCTTGTTGTGTTCCAACAACCAGCCATAATCTTACCTGAGAGGCGGAGTGTCAGCCGGATAGCAATAGATGCCTCAGCTACGTAATAGCATGCACAACCAAAACAAAAGGAGAATGGCAGTCATCCATCAGTTTGTGTTCTTTCTTCTTGGTGGTGCTTCGTAACGCTATTTTAGGCAAAGATTTAATCAACTAAATGAAAATATGTTGCTCTAAACAAGGAGCTGTTCCTGCTTTGTTTTTATGCCGGCAACTTTTTTCAACCCATCAACAGATTGCAGTGTGATTTTGTGTCACATTGGTTAGACTGGTACCCCAACAGAAGGGTACCAACAAAGTAGGACGGGTCAGATATTAGGGTACCCTTCCCAGTTTTTGCATGTGAAAACGCAAAAAAATTAGTCCTGACCTGCACCTGTTGGTACAATCGGTGCTATAAAGATTATCGGGCTGTTTTTGTCCTGATTTTCCCCCTTGCCGACCAAGGACAGCAAATGCCCAATTATCTTAAGTCTTATTAGATTATCCTATAAGATTATCCTGTGGTCTAAGCTGTGTTAATAGTAAAATTCTTTAGAAAATCGGCTTCGAAACAAGTCATGCCCGACAATCTCAGGTATCAAACGTATTTAATATTTACGACCGAAAATCTTCACGTGCGGGGAAAACTGACGACTCTGGAAGTTGTGACTCTGTGGATTGTGACCTTAAGGGAATATAGCCAATCCAGAGAGCGAGCTGACTGGGGAGCAGGGAATTTTATAAAGTCTTTTCTATTTTTAGTTTAGGATTTTTCTTTTAACAATAGTCACAAGACCACCATCACTCCCTCATCTTGTATATCTTCTTTCATGCGTGTTTTCTGGTTTTCTGGTTTCTGTTGTGTTTTCTGGTTGTTGCTACGTTTCTTCTTCATTTTTGTTAGATCGCGTTGTTTGATCACGTGAAATTACTGGCTCAGAGGACTAGATTCTAGATCGGCTGTGGGACAGACTCGTTACGTGTGGTGTTCTGTGCTGAGATAATTGGAGCACAGCACACACAGTATGATCAAAACTGTTCAATGCCTGATTTTTTGTCTTCATGTGTAGGGTCTCTAACAGAACAATTTCTTCAGATTTAGGAAATCCTTATGTCTGTACCCAGCAAGCTGTGCTGCAATGTTTTTAAGTGAGAAGAAGCTTTCTGATGCAACCATTCCAAATAAGCCACATTTGCACTGTTTGTTTCTAACTGAAACATGAACTTTAACAATTAACATGCTAAAGCCTGTAAAGTCTGAGATGTATTTTGTAGTTTCCTTGAAGATTACACAATCTGATGTTGGGGTGAACTTGCTGTGACCTGATGAGTGTCTTAAATGTTTTCCACTTGTGAATTCTTTTTTTTACTGCAGAATGATGGACTTTAGATTGTTTGGAGATGACATTTTAACCCCATTTATGCTGCCTTACATACATAAGGATACTCTAACTTTTACACCTGCACTGTGGAGAGTATCGTTACAGGCAGCATCATCACGTGGATGGAGAGTAGCTCCAAGCAGGATAT
Organism: Rhadinocentrus ornatus; assembly: GCA_037177495.1. Classification (NCBI taxonomy): domain Eukaryota; kingdom Metazoa; phylum Chordata; class Actinopteri; order Atheriniformes; family Melanotaeniidae; genus Rhadinocentrus; species Rhadinocentrus ornatus. Next base: position 18,935,733 of record JBAMHW010000017.1, on the reverse strand, counting down.
TCTGGCCATCAGGAGGGTGGTCTACTCAGCTGAGAGGTTCATCAGAACCCCCTTTCCCGATTTACAGGACATCTACAGCAAACACTGCAGAACTAAGACTACCAGAATCCACTCAGCCCTGCCATAGTCTGTTTAACCTGCTGCCTTCAGGGAGACATTACTGCTGCCTGAAGGCTCATACAGAAAGGATGAGGATCCGTATTCTCAATGGACATTGATAAACACATATTGATGTATGGATAATGTTCTAATTTATATTCATATTTATATTTTCACTGCACATCTAATATTGTTTTTTTTTCCTGCTGCGTTCAAGCATCTCGAGTAGGTGCACAAAGGATTTCACTGCTCATTATATAGAGTAAGATGTGGATGTGATAAATAAAAGCAATTTAATTTGATTGCCACCACAGCTCTAGGTACACACTCACTGGCCCCTTTATTATGTACACCGGTTCACTTGCTTTTTTACAAATATCTAATCAACCAATAACATGGCAGCAACTCCGTGCATTTAGTCATGTAGACATGGTCAATATGGCTCACAGAGCATGGCGTGAGTATTGTCACAAGATGGGCTGATCTGAGCATTTCAGAAACTGCTGATCTACTGGGATTTTCACACACAACCACCTCTAGGGTTTACAGAGAAAGTCAGAGGAGAATGGGCAGAGTGGTTTGAGATGATAAAATGGCAACAGTAACTGTTTCCAATCAAGCAGAATACCATCTCGGAACACACAACACGTCAGGCCTTGAAGCAGATAGCAGCAGCAGAAGACCCCAATGTCAGCTAACAGGAAAATGAGGCTACATTTCACACAGACTCACCAAAACTGGACAACAGAAGATGGAAAAAACGTTTCCTAGTCTGATAAGTCTCCATTCAGCTCCACATTCAGATACCTACATCAGAATTTGGTTAAAACGTGAAAGCATGGATCCATCCTGCCTTGTATCAACAGTTGCTGGTGGTGATGCAATAGTGTGGAGATATTTTCTTGGCACACTTTTAGCTCATTAGTACCAACTGGGCATGGTTTAAAAAACACATCCTACCTAAGTATATCCACCACTTTATGTCCACAGTGTACCATCTTCGGATAGCTACTTCCAGCAGGATAATGTGTCATGTCACAAAGCTCAAATTATCTCCAACTGCTTTCTTGAACATGACCACTGTACTCCAATTGCCTCCACAGTCACCAGGGGCCTCATTTATCAAACTACAGGTAGCTGCGCAAAAAGGAGATGCTGCGCACTTCTACTTTCAGATTTTTCAAAGCATGCCCCAAAGCGCCCTTATCAAGGCGTCATTGCCTGTTTCAGTTTATAAATCAGAGTCAACTCTTAAGTGGGCGCATGTGAGGGAACCCCTTCCTACGCCCACATGGTGGCTGTAAATGGTCAAGTGAACGCCTGTAATACATATTCATCACATCATTTCCATGATGGCTCAGGAGGGAAAAGGAGAGAAGGAGCAAATTTTGTCGGGGTGTGTGACTGAGATCCTGATAGACCACCTTGACACACGTAAATATGTTTAATTGGTGGGCACGGCGTGGGCATTACTTGTGTCAGAAAGGCCGAATAGTGGCAGCAGGTGGCAGATGCTGTTATGGCAGTGTCAGAAGGGAAGACATGCAAGAGGCATCGGAGCATGCGGCTGGTTATCTCAATCGGTAGAGCATCCATCTGCCATACAGGAGATCCAAGTTCAAGTCCCATAGGGGGAATTTGCTTTGGAGAAAGGAGTCTCATAAATGCCAGTAATTTGCTTTAATTTATAAAATAAATATGTACAGATACATATGAGATTGGTAGCAGTTTATTTAGTGTTAAATAATATTTCTTTCTAGTTGCTGGGTGCTCGGGTGGGTGGTGCAGAGGGACACAATCACCGCTATTAACCAGGTGGACAAAGAGTTGCGGGAAATTAAGATTGTCTGGACAGAAATTGGGACAATTTAAAAAAGCATTGTGTAAGAATAAACAAATAAAAGGAAATCCAAATCTTGTGTTTCATTAGTGTTGCATCACTTTTAGGCCTGCAGCCTCCAGTGTGCGTCCGATTCTGCAGGAATGATCAAAGGTATTTTTCGTACTGACTGCTACATGCTGGCAGCACACTGTGCACTTTATTTAGCTGGATGTATTTTATAACATGTAAGTTTCACAATGACAGAACATATTTTAGTGGTTGAGGTTCTTATTAATATCATCTACCTTTTTCCTGAAAATACTGTTTTTTCCCCCCGAGCGTGAACTCTTCGAATCGAATGTGCGTCTTTATTCATTTCTGCAAACAGCTTTGATATCTAACATGTTTTTCATAAATCGCAAAAGTTGACTATATTCAGCGTACGCAGGTTTTTGTTCCTACGCAAGCTTGACAAATAAGGCCCCAGGTCTTAATCCAATAGAGCAGCTTTGGATGTGGTAGAACGGGAGATTCTCATCATGGATGTGCAGCGGACAAATCTGCAGAAACTATGGGATGCTATCATGTCAGCCTGGAGCAAATATGTGAGGAATGTTTCCAATAGAAATATTATGGCAATTCTGAATGCAAATTGTTCAGTACCAAACTTGGTACTAGCAAGTGAGAGCATTTTCATCATCAAACAAAATTTTTTAAAAAGTGGCTGCTAGCTTACAAATGACTGTGACAATATTTGCTCTGTATTTTCATTATGGATCAGTGTTATTGGATTTTTTTTCTTTGAATTGCTGTATCAAAGTAGATTGGTGTATCATACTACTACAATGAACAATGAAAGGTGACTTAGCATATATTTTAATACATTGTAAAGCTTATGATGTTTGTCTGTAGGAAAGAAAGTTTGTCTTATTTTCAATTTTGATTATTTGTGGACACTGCAATATCGAAATGAACATTGACTGTATGGATGAACAATTTCACAAGTGTTTGATCAAGTATTTTTTATATTTTATATGAAAATTATTTTTAACACTGGGTTTATTTATTATGCACTTGCAGCGACCCTTACTGCACACTTACTCAGTAAGTCACATAGAACATGGTTTGGTAAATTAAACTTTAATCTTGGTTTTACCAGACAACCTTAAAAAGACTACAGATTCAGCCTTCGCAAAGTTTTAAAGCCGCAGTTTGTTATAGTCTGAATATCCACCTTCATGGTAAAAAAAAAGAAAAAAAGGTGAAATTCTATAAAAAAAAAAAAAACAGGACAAAGAGAGCGGGGGGGGGGGGGGGGGGGGGGGGGGGGGGGGGGGGGGGGGGGGGGGGGGGGGGGGGGGGGGGGGGGGGGGGGGG
>JBAMHW010000017.1:18919153-18932421 GCA_037177495.1 Rhadinocentrus ornatus | reverse complement strand
GACCACCTCCTTTGGAAAAAAAAAAAAAAAAAAGGAGAGGTCGCGAAAAAAAAAAAAAAAAGGAAAAAAAAAACCCCCCCCCCCCCCCCCCCCCCAGGATTGTCTTATGAGGTAAGGATAGAGGGCTAGACCGACACCTTATAAGGATCGGTGCTGTGTTCACGTTTATCGGAAACATACAGATGTATTAGTACACTCAAGCACCACTGATCTAGACATTAGACTGAGTATATAAAATATAAATATAGTCATTTTAAGCCATTTAAGTTGGCGAAGAAATAAACCTTAGTTCACTGTTTACCACGCTTCGTCTGAAATGGTTTTCATGAAAGAGTGGCTGTCAATAAGTCATTCTTAAGGAAGGAAAAAGAGAAATGGAAAAGGGAGAAAGGTTGTGGTATGCCAAATGACACAAGAACTGGACTGAAAATCAGTGACAACAGATCTTGAGGTGTCCCCAGACCCCCGACCTTAACATTATTGATTTAGTGTGGGATCATCCTGACCGAGTACAGAACACAATGCAGACAACATCCAAAGCAAAGCTTTGGGGAGTCCTATTACTTAAAGAAATTGCAAGATTAAAACATTGCAAGAGGGTTCAGACTGTGTTGAAGAATGAAGGTGATCAAACCCAATATTAAGTTGATAAAATCTGCATTTTGTCTCATATATTTGTGTTTATACATTATTCATTAAATCCCCACACATTTCTCTCAGTTCCCTGGCAATAATATAAAAGTGAGACCTGGATTTAGATTTTGTACAGTCCAAATTTTACTTTGTGATATTCAGAATTAAAAATTTTGATTTAACTAAATGTATTGATAAAGACTTAAACCAATTTTTAAAAATCAGTTAAAAACATTTCTGACATAATCCACAATATTGAACCACTGATAGTATAATGTTAACATATAATATGAAAATGCATTTGCATTTAATGTGAAAATTCATTATGTTTTTAAGCATAATGAGTGGACTAAAGGAATATGGCTTTCGTGTTTATACATTTAGATTCAGTCTTTTGTGGATGGGCTTCTGGAAGTTCTATTTTTGTACCTATTGTTGAGCACTAGAGTGTTGTAAAAGAAAATAAGCTTAACAGTCATGCATATTGAGTATTTTTTTTCTACAGTGACATAAAACACCTTTAAAAAATCCACAACTTCTATATTTAATGTTAATTTATGCTAGGCCAACATAACTTTATTGAACATATGTACAGATGCAATAAAGGCACATGAATATTGCAATTGTTTGTTGAGATTAACAGAACACATATTGAGCTAAAGTCAAGGAAATAGATAAATAATAATACTAAAAAATATAAAATAAAAAAAGTCATGTAATAAAAAAGTCATAAAGTCATACATAGGGGAGAGAAAACAAACATTTTAAACAATCTTTTCCAACAGTGTCAATAGTTTACAGGCTGACTCATTCTCCACTCTCTTCAAAGACCTCATAAATAAACTTAAATCAGTTCTCCAATAATTGAAATTTGGTTTACATCTAAAAAAAATCTACACTTGTGAATAAAATATTTTCCCAATAAAATGTAATTATTAACGACGAAATCCCATTCTTTGTTGTAGACGAAGGCACCAAATTTAATACTAGTATTACGAGCAGCACTTAAAAGCAGCCTTGCGACCTGACCCCCAAAGCGCGCTCCCTACGTTTACGTGGCTACGCCCCCTCTACACTGTACGTGCGCGCACCCTTTCATCGCGTGGTGGGGATCATCCATATTGCAGTTAGTGGTGGGGATAAGGTTGTAATCCTGAGAGGCCTTCGGATACGTTTCTTTATTATTTCTCACATGTTTAAACTCTACTCTGACTGCTCCGCGTCTTAGGCTGAAGCTGTTTGGTCTAGGAGCGACAGAGGAGCCGCAGACCCCGCGGAACAACTTCACATTTCCCTCAAATAGAAGGCGAATTCGGGCCGGTGGGAAGACTGGTTATCCTGAGGGGGGAAGAAAGACGGTGGTGGGAAATGGCCACTCAGGTGGAGGCGCTCCTGCCCGGCAACCCGCTTGCCAAAGCTGAGGAACACGGTAAAGTGATCCGAGGTGAGCCGGGGGAGGAGGAGAGCGCCCGGGGCGACGGGGCCAAGCGGCAGACGGGTGTCGCCGAAAGCAGCCCCGGAGTAGGAGGGACCACCGACACGGAGGAGCAGACCTCCAAACGGGCGACAGACCAGAGCAAAGACGGCTGTGACAGCGAGGACAAGCAAAACGAGGAGGGTGTTAAAGGCAGCGGCAGGAAGGAGTTTACTGAAGCTCCCCCGCCCAAGGTGAACCCGTGGACTAGGAAAATGAATGCGGTGACCGTGGTCAGCGTGAATGGACAAGCACACCTCGGTCTGTACCCTTCCTACATGTTGATCTATTGGCTGTCAGTGTTGTGTTGATGTCTGTCCGTCCAGGGTTTGGTCACGGGAGTAGGCTGTTGCTTTCTCACGTGGAATCAGAATTTATTCACATAACACTCGTAAAGCAGGCTCTGTGGTAATGCTTCTGTTGCTCCCTGCTAGCAGGTTAAAAAACCCTCCTGTTTATAGTGAAGGATTTTCTTGGGGTTCATGGCTGTCTAGCTGCACAAGTGGTTGAACCATTTAAAAAAGTTTGAACAATCCAAAATATCCAGTTGAGGCTCACAGCTGTTATTATTCGAGGACTAAAGTTGCTTCTTTACTTTAAGCTTGGCTCATCATGTTTGTCTTTTGGCTTTATTTGAAGGGTCTAAGTGTGATTTAGTTCTCAAACAACCGTGATATGTAATGGTGTTAGAGGTCCTCTGCCTGTATCTTCTTTACCCTGGACAAACAGCATCAAGTTTTAATCCCAGTGCATGCATTTATTTGGCATTTACAGGGGAGAGTATGTTTAATTTAGCAATGTCATCATGAATGCTGGTGGTATACTGCAAACAGCTTTTATGTCTTGGTGATCTGGCTGCTTCATCACCATATTCGTTCTCTTCTCTTGATGCCACCCAGCCAGTTCTTAGCAGACACACTCCCTATGCTTGCCAAATATTTAAACCAGCATCTACTCTTGTTTACATGTTTGCTTTTGGGGCATGCGAGTTAAAAAAAATTGGGAATGCGGCCACGCCAGGCATTAACGAGACACCCGCCCTTGTCTCGCATTGCACCAGTTAACAGAAAAACCCTGAGCGTAACCAATTGTGTAGCAGCTTAGCCAGCTAACAATAGCACACAGACTCCCCTTTGGCCTAGCACGTCGCCAAGCCCTTCCCATTCAGATATTAGCTTAGCTTTAGCTGGGCTTCTTTTCACTTTCAGTAACTACGTGTAAAACATGCCTACTTCTCGGTCCTTCTAGGATTACTTCCTGGCACCGAAACACGACCAATTGTAAAACATCTGCTCGTTTAATGGCTAAAAAGGAGTAGGTTTGTTATGAGACATCACGTGTTCACTCCACGTGTTCCCCGAGAGAAAGGCATGGCTGCTGTGACCTAGCGTGCTAGTTAGCCGCATGACTGAGGTGATACAGGCATTACATACCAATTTGGGATGCCCACTGTAAAACATCCTGACTGTTGTGAGATTAATAAACCCGTTGTCATGTCGAGTATGTGATGTCGGAGCAAAACCGGTTCCTTCTTTCTTGTTCACTCTGTTTGCTATCGTTAGCATGAAAGCTAGCAAGTGGGTTTAAAACATTTGCATGATTTTATACTAGTCAACAACTCAATAATTTCGGTTAATCGTGTGTTTACACAGTGGAGTCATGTCACGATCAGAACTTCTCGTTAATGTCAATGGATTATTTGGACCGATGTTTTTAATGAACAGTTCCCTGCATAATGTCAAGACAACGTGGTCCACAAGTTAACTTGACTCTGGTTTCTCTGCAGACAGGTCATCTTGGTTACAGCTATGACCCGTCGACTATCTGGTTTGTCATTTTGTGTGCCAGCTAGTCTGTTTACTGTGTTGAATCATGTGCATTTACAGCCTGCACCAATAATGTGGATGCTCCAAAAGCTGTCACATGAACTCAAGTCTGGGAGTCAGCAGCAGAATTAGCCATGCAGTAGTGCCCCTATGTTTTAATTGCATTCAAAAACTTAAGTTTAAAGTCTTGTAGAAACCTTTTTTGTCTTTTTATACGAGTATCAATATTTAAAATGTATACAGCAATGGCTTTGTTAGTGACCAGTTGGCTCTTTGTTGATAAATCTTAAGCCAGAGGCTTTAGGTGGTTGACGTGTTTTGCAATGCAACATGGACTGTAACATCACAGCCACACCTCTGCCAACATGACATGTGCGCGGAAGACTTTTGATTAGTTTAGGCCCACCATAGATATATACAATAAAGGCTAGATGTCTCACCGCGCTGTTAGTTAATGGAGCCAAACGTCTGCGCTGGCGGGCATCTTACCACAGAGAGCGTGCTCATAATGGTGCATGCACTTTATAAATAACCATAACTTGCTTAATTTTACAGCGATTTTTAAAAGGTTTGGTTTGTTATAAATGCCAGAGACGTAACAATGACAACGCATACTTATAACTATAGTTTCTATCGCAGAGCTTTATCCAGGAATGCAGCTTGTTGAAATCCCCACCCTGTAGAGAGAACTACAGTACTATGTGTACTGTGTACACTACTGTGGAGATATTCACATGGAGATATACACACAAACAACCTAAAAAAAACATGGCTTGGCTAAAACCCTGGAACAGGACTGTTTTGTTGGGCTTCTGGTGCATGTTGTTTCTCTGGAAGCTAAGTGAAGTCATCTTGGCAATGTGGTGCAGCTTTAGCTTAAATAGCACACAACTAATGTCAGCAGCATGGTGGTTACTGTGTACGCCATACTGTGTGCAGCCGATTAGCTCCTCGAACAAACACACATCCTCTGACCCGATCCTCTTCCGTACAATGTACATGACCTCCAGCAGTCTGATGGGCTGTGATTGCCTGGAACTTGCTGATGCCTGGTGGATGAGCCGCTCTGATGAGCCTTAGTGTGCCTTCTGATGGAGAACACAACTATGATGTACCTTTAAGTCATTTTTCAAATACAAAAGCTACAATTTCAACATGATTAAATATCCTGAATTATAGCCATGTTAATAACTTTTGTAAGAAACCAAACCATCAAGATTTCAGTGAAATAAGAGTATTTATTACTATTTATCATATTATGCAGGTCACTCACTTTCCTTCAGATTCAATAGATCCCGCGAGAGAACAAACCTGTTGTAAGATGGCCGCTGTGTGAGGACGCTCGAAACTGCGCCATAAAGCACCTAGCTTTTATTCTACATATGTATTGGGCCCACCAGTTAAGTGTACATTTGGGGAACAGGCACAACAGTGCTGCCTTTCTTCCACCCCATGCAGTGCGGCTCACGTCATCCAGGATGTTTACAGATTTCTTCTTCCAGTAAGTTGTATGCAAAACATTTGAACACCAATGACTATTCGTTCCAGATGTAGTCAAGTTGATTACAAGCTGCGGCCAAGTTTTCACCACGACTTGTGTTTTGAGCACAACAAGCAGCAGTGAGAAGCAATCTGTGAGGCCAGTGTGCAAGGACTGTCCATTACATGCAACAGCAGCAGCATTTTAACTGTATCACACTTGTTTTAATGCACTGTCGACCAATGCAACAGTAATGACTTTACTGCATTTAAAATCATTTAAAAAAATTTCCAATTTATTTAAGTCATTTTCCTGCTTTTGATTAAAATAATTGTTTACTAAGAACTCAAGAAGCTAAGTAAATATGGTGCAGTAGTCTGTAATGAGTTGTGTTCTCTGTCTGCCTTCAGCAGGATCCTGGATTTGCCTTGGATGCACCGTCAACACAGTAACAAGTAGATCAGGCTAAACGCATTTCCACAGATCAGTTTAACGCGTGACAGTTTGTGGCACAACTTTTCACAAGAAGTACCTGGCTCAGAAGTGCCACCTCAGACTGGGATTACAGGGATTTCAGATGGCTGAACTTTCTGTTCTGATGTAATTTGGTTGGAGAAGTTTGACTTGTAGTAAGCTGACAAAAAAACAAAACAAAAAAAAAATGACAAAGTAAAAGCATGACAAAATGCTGTTATTAATGGTTGAAGAGCAGGGTTATCACAACACACCACTTTCCATATTGATAGTCATTTGAGTCATTGTAAACATTGAACAGTTTTATGGTGTGAGATCAAGCAGTAGTGGCACCGTGCCGTTTCGTTGTTGGAAAGGGGGAGCTGAGCCAAAAGGCTAAGCTTTCAGTTTGCTGCTCCATTTTTGTTCTTATCAATGGTGAGGAAAAATTAGATCTTGAACGCAAGGTCTTGAAATTGGTTTCTTTAGAGGGTGGAATTGGCTTCAGAGATGCATGGAGGAGGTTGCACATCCAGGTGGAGATGTGAGTTGAGCTGTTGCCGATCTGCATCCAAAGGGATCAGCTGGGCTACTTTGGCATTTGACGGAGATGTCTCCTGGTCACCTTCCTTTGGAGATTTTATCTAACCCTAACCTTCAAGCATAGTCAGAACTTGCTCCTTCTGGTCTGGGATGTCCAATGAGAGAGAGCCCAAAAAATTCTACCCCTGGCCAGATGGAATTTTTTTCCATACAGAGCTTGGAGAAGCATGGATGTATTGTTGGAAATTATTTGAGACATTGCAGTATAATTAAACATAAATACTCTTGCCACATTCTGTCCAGACAAGACAAGACCAGATAATATTTGAGCTAAACTGCTTAGGCTCAGAGTGGCTTCACCTTTGTTTGGCTGCAAATATTTGTGGGAAACATGTCTGTGAGCCATCTTGCAGGGTAGATAAATCTATAAGATGTGATCACTTGGATTTAACTTGTCATTAAAATCTGACCTCATTGGAATATTGATGGACTGTTTTCTTAATTTATGACCACATGGCAAATTTATGTCAGAATTTGAGATGGGACGACATTTAGCCTCAGCGAGAGCAGTGTAGTCATGCTAAATATTTGATATGCTTTATAATATGCAGCGTTGCGGGTTGATATGTTTTGTATATTTTCCTGAATGCTGCAGACTAGAACACCTTAATGCCATTTGTCGGTTGATTCTCACAGCATTTTTCTGGTAGCAAAATGCAATTAGCTTCAAGATGAGTGAAATATGTTACAATTGATCTCTGTGCAGAGCACAAAATTAACTAACTGCAGGCAAAATGCAGCCACTTTGGCTAAGTTTGTTAGCTTCCCGTCCTGATGTGGCACCTGCTGTTGCTAACTGACAGGAAAGCAATGCTTAGACTGAAAATAGATCCACGTCCAAAAAATGTTATGGGGAGGACTGTGCTGATGGCTTAATTAATGCAAGACGTCAGATGTTTTTTATTATGTTAACACGTCTCTTTGCTGTTTTGACCCAGTTCTTCCAGAGAGGGGAGGGAAATTCATGGTGCATTTCAGGGATTTGAGGATGACTTGGACAGATTGATTACCAGGTGATGAGAGAAATGAGAGGATATAAAAGTTGATGTAAAGCAGACATCTTTTTATGGTAAATGCCTGGCGGTCTGGGGAGTGTGCATAGCTTTATTGATTTACAAGATAAATAGTATAACGATTCAGTGTTCTTGAGTAAGCACTCTAAATGAAGTTGGTTGTGTCAGAACAGGTTTTTATACATTCAGCTTTGAGACTTGAAGTGGACATGGACTTGAATCTGAGGGATTCTGCCTAATTTAAGACCAAACATATTCAAAGTGAGATTAACGATGTGCTCACACTTTAAAGATTAGTTTAATTCAGCCAAACTCTTGTGCTTCTGTGTTATGTTGGATCATTTGGAAAAACATTCTGTTTATTATAGTTCAGTAAAGTTTCCTTCCTCATATGTGTGTGCAACATATTGACCCGTGTCCATTTGCACACATTTCTTTGTGACCTCTTCAGGCTTTTTGCCTTCAGTGAGTGGATTTAACCTGACACACTGCATTGATTTGGAAGTTTGTAACTCCTGTCAACAATATAAATATAAAAGAAGCATTCCAAGAGTGTAACCCGAGCTGTGTCTTTTGTTGCTTTGATATGTTGCTGCCTCTTCAGGTGGATGTTCAGGAAGTTTCATCATTTTGTAGGTGTGTGTGTAATTGCTGAGTGTATGTTTAAGCAGCATTAAAGGTGTTGTTTGTGTGCTGCATTTTGTAATGTCTATAAGCAGGCTGACTTGAATCAAGTATTTTGAAATCCTGCCTTTAATGGTCCCACCACAGACATAAATGTTCTCATTCATGTAGGGCTGGACGAAATGGCCAAAACTTGTATCACAATATATTTCTTAATTTCGGTCGATACGATATAATTCTGATATCGATAGAAACAAAATAAAAACCTTAGAAAAACAGCCAAAAATGCCACAACAGATGCTGTAAAACTAAAAATGATTTTGCCAAGTCTATGAAACTTCTTCAGTAAAAATTTTAGAAATAAAACTGTAATAAATTAATGTTCACCTTTTATTTGCATCTAACAAGGCTAAATTAGCCTTCAAACAAAGTAATTTAAAATCACCATCAAAGGTCAAATAAAACATTTACCTTTCTCAATAACAGCTTTAACTTTAAACTACAACACAGGCTTATTATGTTATTCTTGTAGATTTAAACAAAGGTGCTTCAACTAGGCTTAAAAATAAAAGTGCTCAGAATTGCTATAAAAAAAAACAGAGAGTGGGCAACAATTGGTGCTTCATCTTCTGACTCAGCATATTCTGAGTGGAAATGCTTCAGATGCACTGTTGCCTGATCAGCAAAGAATAAAATAAAACTAAATTCTTCAGTCAGTATTTTCTTTGTTTTTTTTAGTTAAATTTTATTAGGTGGAATTTGTTTTTTAATTAGGAGTCTGGAACATGTCAACACTTTAAACTTTTTAAACACTTTTGTCCACACTCTTCATTAATAGACATTAATATCTGATGGTAAGCCAGCGAGGGATCAGCAGCAGTTTTGTACGTTTCATTTTAAGCCTGGTGATGAAACTGGTCTGATGCAGCTGAGAGCTGCGTCAGGACCAAGTCTGGTATGAGTGCTTTTGGATGGGGGCGCGTCAGTCCCCAAAAGTCTCCTATAATACCAGAAAAAGTTGAAAGATCTGTTGCTAGTCGCTTAAAATAAGCCGCTAGAGGGGAGTGGAAACGAACTTTTTCGTCTGCTTTCTCTTCGCGTGTAGAAGCTTGTTAAGTCACGTTTGCATTACGGTCATTAGAACTCGTTTTGTAGCTAAAACTAGCAGCGTTGGAGCCTAGCCTAGCCTAGCCTTCTACCTTGCGCTGAGCACAGCCAACTGCAGCTGGGTTTGGTCAAGGCTCATTGGTCAGTCTGTGGTGTACGTCATCGCTTACGTATCCAATGTGTTGCAGCTCTTTCTGTTCGGCTTGAACGGCAGTCAGTGAAACGCTGTAATCTATTACTGTATGTGTATCGAAATATCGGAAATTTGTTCAAAACTCATATTATCGTTATTGAATAAAAGTATATTGCGATATATATTGATATTGAATCGTCGTCCAGCCCTACATTCATGCATAGTTTTTGGTTGATTATTTTTAGCCTCTTTTCAGCCTTGTTCATGTTTTCTTTTCATTAAGAAAGCAGCCCGACTTGCTGCCATCATGTCAGTAAAACTGACTTGAAATTCTGCCAAATGAATAAATGTCCATGTCTATTTGACTTTGTGCATTAGCTTTCTTTTTAGCATGAGGAAAAACCCTAAATTACTCATGTTGATGCAGCGCATGATGAAAATGTTGGGAAGTGCCCCAAGAAAGCAACTTTCCCTGCTCACGTAACTTCAGATGGTTTTAAAGGAAATTAAAAATAAAAATGATGTGATGACTTGAGCTGGTTAGCCATCCAGCTGAATTTCTTTTTGCCGTTGAAAAGCTCTTATTTAGTCCCAGTCCGTGTTTGGATCTTCTTTGCTCAGAGACGGACCCTTGCCACCTGTCATCTGGCACCTCGGTGCTGTTTACAGGCTGTTTTTTTTAAGGTGTGGAAATTCAGTGAAGGTCATGATCCTGGTTTGAGTGTGGGAGCGGGAGTGGGGGAAGTGGGACGTAAGTGCTGCAACTTGCAAATGGCTGTAAATGTGTTGACTTAAGTTTTGCAGATCAGTTTATCTGTAACAATGTGGTTGGTTGGTAATGTTTGGGGGAGAAAGTGAACGCGTAGAGCGGTGGTTCCCAAAGTTTTTCTGCAGTGTCCCCTTTTCATTCACAAAAAAAAAAATACATATTATTTTGGTAGCTGAATTGTCTGTTGTTAATTCATCATCATTTCCTTGTTGGTACTTTAAAGGAGTCATTCCCCGGAAATTGCACTTTTTCAAGTTAAAACGTGTGTATTGGTGTTTGACCGAGTGTTAACTTCCCTGAAATCCTTTCTTTTGAAGATGGTAGAGTTTTTCCGTCTGGGCCCTTTGGTCACAGCAGAACCACTAACAAGGGTAAACTCTCACAAACGCTTAATTTAATTTACTCCTGGGATTTCATCATCACAGGAATAAGCCAGCCCCTCCTAAACGTTTAACCCCCTGCAATGTACAAATGAGCCCTGTGTTTTCTTATTTATAAGTGCTCTGACAGTGGATAAATGAAAAGACCAGTTGATGACACCTTTAACAACTGCGTCCATGTTTTGCTAGTAGTGCATAAACTAAGTTTCATTTAGCCTTGATTTGTACGTTTGGATTGTTGTTAAATCAAACAGCAAACCAAAACTCTAACTAGAATTTTATAAAAGCAGAAAAAATATTGATTAAACAAGTTAATAAACTAAAGCCAACTGGTATTAACAATAGAAACATTGAGACTGTCATTTTTATTAATCATGTCATTACTAGTAATGCTATTATTAATATTAGGTACTTACTGGATAAAGTATTTTTCATTTAATCTCATTGTTTTTGTGTTTTTTTAAAGAAATATCGAAATGGCCCCCTGAAATTTAAACAATCCAAGTAATTTTTGTGTTTGCAGGGAAGATTTCTGTGATATTTGTTTTAATTTGAAGTGTAGTGTTGCTGTGTAATTGTCTTATCTTATTTGGTCTTGCCATAGCTAGATTAGAAATGCTGTAGCAGCCTTAGAAGAGTGCATAAAGATTTATATGACAAATTGTCTTTACTACAGTTGCTCATCATACAATTATTATACAGCTAGAGTTTCTTAAAGCCCTGTAACTGATTTTTGGCAGTTTTTTTTTTTTTAGTGAGGTGCCCCCTAATGACGACTAATTCCGCATCCATCTAGCATCTGGCCTCTACTTTATGCACTCTACAGCCAGTAAAAGTCAGTCCGATGTTGACTGATGTCTTATCTCTTGTTCCATCCCTTTTTCTCACTTTTCTTTGTTTCTTCCAATAATTTATTTGATAAATCTGCCGCGGTGCACACTTGTTGATATCCAGTTGCTAGGGTGTGCCTTGCTGCGTAAAGCAAAACCGAGCAATAACGTGATGCTCCAGGCTGGAACGCTTAAACCTCATTTCCACTGAAAGGTGTGAGTCTGGATGGTACGGTTGGGGTACGGATGTGGTTTTTAAACTGTAATTTCGTTGCGTTCCCACAGCCAACCGTAACCTTACCCTAGAGGCAGAATATCAACCGTGTAGCGATAGATGCCTCAGTTACATAATAGCATGACATCATCACAGCGCAATGCCTTCCTCAAAGTATAACCAGAACACTGCTCAGAAACGGAGGAGGAGAATGGTGATCATCCAACAGTTTGTGTTCTTGGCAGTGCTTTTTTTAACGCCAGTTTTTAAACAACAAACAGAAAATATGTTGCTTTAAACAAGCCGGTCCTGCTTTTTTTATGGCAGGTCACACAGGAAGTGACTTTTTTCAACCAATTAACAGATTGCCAAGCTCCAACCTTTTGGGCCAGATCGGTCAGATTGGTACCCCAACGGAAGTGGCCCAAAAATGTAGAATGGGTCGGATATTAGGGTATCCTCCCCAGTTTTTGCATGTGGGAACTCAAAAAATTCCTAATCTGACTTACCCTGCTCTGACCCACACCTGGAGCAGCGATGGCACCAAATGTCAGTGTGTCACCAAAACGATTCAGAAACGCATATTTTTTAGTGTCAGAATATTACATAGTGCTACTTTAATGAGTTTTGTTTTCTTTTTTAATAGCTACAGGAAAATACTCTGGAGTGGCTCTATAGAAGAGCCAACATGAAGTAGAAAATGGTGACACAAGTACGTTTTGCAAACATATTATTTACAGTAGGTTGCGGAGGCTGGATGAGTTTGCATGAGTTTACAACTATCAACTATTAATATTAAAATAAGTATCTGTCTGCAAAAACAACAAAAATTATGTGGCTAAAAGGAGATGAAGCAGCAATCAAATTCTACAGGCATGGTTGCTTTTGTGTAAATTCTCCCAACATTTGCCTGTTTCGTCCATTCATAGGTTCATTTGGGGATTTTTGGGACTTAATGCAAGAGACCTGGAAGAGTAAACTGTGAACATTTCTGTTCCGACATGCAGCCCCTCCAGATAATGTCAAAGGGCTACAGAGCATGAGTGGAAGTGTTTAGATTGTATAGCTACTTCTCAGTGTCTCAGGTCGATATCACTTTTAAACCAAGTGCTCAAAAGTCCTCAAAAATAATAGTAATTTCCCCAAGCTATATTCATTTGATACTTATTAGTGCTCTGTGTGAAGCACAGAAGCAAGATGAGGTAATGTCAATTTTAAAGTGAAAACAGTTTCAAAAAAGCGCTCCAGATATCACAAGCAGATGGCAAACAGTGTTGATAGTACCGACTTCATTCCACCTCTCCCTTTATACTTCACACACCCACCCATCACACACTCTATCAGCTGTTTCTGATGAGTATGTGTCCTCAGTCGTCCAACTCGAATTACTTTATCTGTCCCCATGTTGTGTCTGGACTTGTTGATAAAGGAACATCCCTTGCCGGGGGTTTGGGTGTGGACTTTGTTTATGATGTGTCCAGGCTAAGATTCTGTGGCCATACATCCAGACTTTGATGGGATTTACTTTTAACTTTTGTCTGAGGGAAAAAACAAACTAAGTGTATAAATTACAAACAAGTTAGAAGTTTTTGCCTAACCTGATCAGTTGAAGCTACAGCTTATTAACCAGAGCTGGGTTAAAAATATTGATTAATCCATCCATCCATCCATCCATTATCTGCCGCTTATCCGGAGTCGGGTCGCGGGGGCAGCTGCCTAAGCAGGGAAA
>JBAMHW010000017.1:18907365-18917885 GCA_037177495.1 Rhadinocentrus ornatus | reverse complement strand
CTGGTCCCTCCCCTAGACACCTGTTTGCCATGGGTGACCCTACCAGGGGCATGAAGCCCCCGACAACATAGCCGCTGATTAATCCATTTGAATAAATTCAAATTTATTATCAATTCATAAAAACTGGGAGATCAATATATATAAATTGCTTTTCCAGTGACAACGGTGAGCATTTTTTTTCTCTTCTCAGTTTCAGCACTTTATTATTTTACATTTGGTGTTATATTCCGACTGGCACTGACTGAACCGCCATTCAAAGTATTTTTCATCACCACCACCAGAGTATGTTTTATTTCATTACAACACGCCCGCTAAATGTTAAAACATAGACATGAATGAGCTCATATTGGAGGAGTAGAAACATGAGTTTACTTACTATGAAGTTTGCATTTTTTATTGCGAAAATTAGAACTTGGTATTGATTTAAATTTCCAGAAGCAGATATAGGAAGGCCAGCACAGCTTTGACACAGTTGACTTGATCCCAGGTTGTTGATTGGGTTTCTTAGGACTCTTTAAAGCCATCAATGATGACGGCATTGTTACGCCTCACTGTGCTTGCTTGGCTTGGATGGTCAGAGCCATAACGCTGTTTGGAGTGAGACCTGAGGCATCCTTTAAACATTAATAACCAAATGTTGCCTCCAATCTTAATAGGTGAAATCAGTTTAAATTGTGATTACAATTTTTTAGATTAATATTTTATTCATAGCCTCTAAAAATAAATTGGAGTCCTCCAGGAATTTTGATGGAGAGCCGACTAACTGGGGTTCAGCATCAGGGCCTGTGGTGTAAGGTAACATTTGAGGTCAAGTTAGATTCCCGGTCACTCAGCTGTTACTTGACCTCAACTTGGATTGTGTGTGTGTGTGCGCGTGCAGATTGTTAATGTGGCCGAGGTTGCCAAGGGAGATGCGTCCCGGCTCTCTAAGCTTTTCACTCTGTTAGAGGTGATGTCACTGCACGGTCATGTGACTCCAGGGAGAGTCTGTAGAAGGTTGGGGCAGTGTTAGAATACACTTGTGCATTTACTCCATATTTGGTTCTTGCAGACCGGCTTTCCTCTGCTGTTGTCACGCTCCTCTGCATGCAAGGGCATCAGGCTGCAAGTGTGTGCGTGTTTCACACAGAATAAACATTATTTCATAGTTTGACTGAAACTGTTATTAGGTGATTACAAAGTTAATCATTACGTTAAAAAAAAAAGTATATTTTCAATTTGATTCCCCCTCTGTTGACTTCTGAAGACATTTATGTGTGTATGTCAGGAGGCTGCTTTTCCTGCTTACAGGAAGAGCCACAATCCAACACTTGCCTCCAATAAAGGAACCTGTCAGGGAAAATATGACCGCACAATAATTATAAGTATGTGGGATTAAAAAAATAAATAAATAGACCTCCATATGATTGTGATTGGAAAAAATCCCACTATCTGGTAAGGACTGGGCTGGGGTCCCAGCACCATGACTGGGGTTATCTCTGCACAGCCAACATGGCTGAGTGTATTTAGGTTTCACCAGCGATATCCTGTGGGATTTGAAGCAGGTTTTGTCACCACTGCAGGCAGATCCACACATGGGAATTTCTTTGGTCTTCACAGGACGTGTGTTTACAAGGCAGGTGAAATAAGATAGTGTAGACAAACATGAACTGAGGCAGAGCATTTGGAGAAATGATGCAGTTAAGTTGGTTCACTGGTAAAAACCCATGCAGCTGCTTTTTTGTTTAAACAAAGTTGGAAAACAGGATCCTGTCCATCTGAAGTAATTGAACTTGCTTTACTGGAGAGATGAGAGTGGATGTGATCTGGTGGAATTAGTGGGGGTAGTTTTCATAGCCACCTCTGGTAGTCTGATGTGCAATGTGTCTGGGTGCTGGGAGGATGGATGTGGGAAATAAATGCAGATGACTGATGGGTGTTTATGACTGAAGAATATGAAGTCTTCAGGCAAGTTTCAGTCCTCTGTCAAATGATTAATCATTAAGGTTTAAGCTCTGCGACTGGGGCAAGTTTGGCAAACCAGAAGCTTGCATTGGGACCAAGCGGCAATCTCCGCCGGTAAAATGTGAAGCCTATGCGGAAGTGCAAAAAAACTGCCGTGCACCCCTCATTCATTAGGGGCTGGCTCCAAAACACAGTCAATCCCCATAGACTCCCATGTTAAAAAGACCAACTTCACAGCAGGTTAGCCGGCTGGTTAGCTACCGTTAGCTCCAGGTTAGCTTTTAGGTACAGGCAGCTTGGCATTTGAGTGTCAGTCGACCTCTTTGCCCATTTTTTGATATTCCGGGAATGAATACATGTCATGCTGCCAAGATGCCGACGGTGGGAACCGCCCAATGAGCTTCAATTCAGCTCTTCAGAAACCTATGGGTGACGTCCCGGAGGCTCCGTCCATATTTTATATACAGTCTATGATTGGGATAGCTGGCCGGAGAGAAATGGTGTGGAAGAACTCGGGAAAACTGTGATGCTTTCTACTGACACATTTTGGTGTTTGGCAGGTTAAATTTTTTACCATGCTCATAATTATAGTGGGTTAAACTGCATTCGTACAGCTGATGTTGGTGGGGTTGTGATTGTGTGGGTTTCAGTTTTAAAAGGAAACTAGTAGCGAAAATAAGCCTTGTTTAATAAACATTTGCTTCAGCTTTAAAGCCATGATATGATTATTCCATTGTTTACGTTCGTATGTTCTCAGTACGTGCGTTTGTATTACCCCTAGAATTGCTAAAAAAAAATAAATATAGCGATAAAAAACCAGTAATGGAAACGCCTACATTTAAAAAAAACACTTTTAAAATATTGCTAAAAAGTTTTTACGCTCATGAGGTGGTCTTTCAGACGTATCGATATAAAAGTATATTGCAAAAGTGTAATGGAAACACTTTTGTTTTACATTTACACATAACTGGTCACGTAACCAGTTAATGTCAAGTAAACATGGCACAAATCGCAATTTCATTTTATGGAAATTTTAGAAGTTAAGCTATATAGCATTATACTGGCTCAATGTTCTCTGTTCGGTCTTTCCAATGTGAAACCGAGCTCACTCACAAGGAAAGCAATGATTAGGAAATCAGTGAGAACATACTAAAATGAGGACAATCGAATGGACGAAGATTACAGAAATATAATACACCAACGTTTACTGCAATGCTTTCTGTCAGCAGCAGTTCAGGGTAAGCTGCAGGATCAAATGTTCTCTAATAGCTACAGATTAACTAGAACTTGAATGAACTTGATCACAGAAGTTGATTATGTACATAACAGCACATAATAATTTAGAGGCAATTTGTTTTAGACCGAGAAACAAGAGTGACAGTCCCTCTTTTTTCCTAACTGCTTCCAAAACTTCCATATTGCAGCACTAAATGAGGCAGTGGTTTCTCAGGCTCCCCCGTGTCCAGGGTCGGTCTGATGGATCAGGTTTGGTTGGATGGTTTAGGGTCGGGTTTAATGGTTAGGTTGACAGCAGGACATCCAGCGTCTCTTGATGTTTTTCTTTGTGTTTTTTCACCGCGAGCCTGAACTGCAGACCAGCGTTATGATGATGTTCTGTTGTTGGTTTCAGTCTTTGTTGTAACCCGCCAGCCCCGTTAGCTCCATTAGCATCTGGGGTCAATGAATTGACTCAAAGTAGGAGAGAAGTGTGGAGGGCATAAACGTGTCTTTGACAGACTTTATTCCATTTAGCTCTTCTCATCACTCATATAAAAGCAAAAACTCACGTTGCTGGTTTGTCTTTTTTTTTCTTTTTTTTTTTAACGGCAAGAACAGCTCAGTGCAGCATTGTTAATGTCGATCAGTGGTTTAAGAAGAAAAAACTTGCCACAAGCAAGTCGCATTTATCTTCGCCTAAGCAGATAAGAGGGGTTAAATACTTGTGGAATTCATGCTGATTTCTTTACTTAATTTAGCACAAAGTTGCCCTGACAGAGTTTTTATGTCAGGCAGCAGAAAGGAGAACAGGAGGTTGCTGTTACATGAAGTATTTTGTTAAAGTGTTGCTTAATGTGGACATTAATGTTTAAGAAGCTATCAGGTGCTCCCAGTACAGATGGGAAGATAAAGAAGCCACAAAAGAATCCACGTCTTTGCATAATATATGTTTGTAAGAGCTGGATGACTTATCATTAGGGGAGCTGAACTGCTGATGAGCATTAAGAAGGTGGCTAGCTGGAATGTTCAAAGTTTGGTTTTTTTTTTCTGCTTTGACGTGCTGCTTACTCATTCCTGGAATTTTGTTGTTGGGACTGTGTATTGTAATTAATTCAAGAGTTGTAGGATTTTATTGAAATAAAGTGCTCTCCGGTTAGTAATCTTTCTGTTGTTTGGAAACCTGTCAAGCTTTCTGCACCACTAACTTCCAACACTTAAGACTTCTGGCTGACGCTAGCTCTGTTGTCAGCCGGAAGCAAAACAATCGGAAAATAAGACATGTCAGTCTCCGCCTCCGTAGTCTCAAAGCTCCAGCAGCTAAGCGAGTGAGGACTGTTAGCCGAGCGTGCAGTGTCAGAATTGAGAGCGTGCTGGTCACCGCCATGAGGACATTGGGCCACATGTGTACACAGTGGATTGATGGGCTCTCTGCTTGTGAAACTGTTATTTCTTTCGCAATGCAGAAATGCACCCTCAAGATAGGTCACTCACAGGTACTAATTTACTTTCTCATATCACGTACAGCACGCACCCTAGCAAAATGTAAGGGACACACTGAAGTTACTTTTGCTAGTTACAATAATTTTAAACAAGAGTTTTTGTTCACAATGGGAAAAATTGTGTATGTCCCCGGAATGCATCAATAGTAAGTTTACTGCATCCTTTCAGATTTTAATGCACCAGGGATGCCGGATACGTACCTAGCAACATCACTGAGTTTCTAAAACCATTACCGACTTGATCAGTTTGATTTAATTGAAAATAAATGAGTTTGTGGAAGAAAGTTGATGCGATAAATTTCACATAAATTAGAAGCGATGCTTTACAAAATGTTGGTTTCCTTTTTAAAACACAAGATGATTTCAAGTCCACCTTACGTAAAGTAATCGATTGACTCAAAATTGTTCTCGCTTTGCAGCAGGAACCTGGTGTGAGCGGGGTTTCTGCTAAACCTTAATGTCAGACTGACAGTGCAGCAGTTGCCTGGATAATTGGTTTTAAACACTGGGATGATCCGTAACTTGAGAGCAGTCACATGACACTACCAACATTAATTATAAATCCCTTATTTTCATCATGAATCATTCACATTCTATCAGGTAAATTGTGTTTATGTCTAGAACATGTTGTCTTTAGACTGAAACTGGTAAAAACTGGACTCAGTAGTCTGACTACTACTTAATTACGATGTCGCACCCTGTTTGAATTCTTGCTTGTGTTCTTATTCTCAGATGTAAGTCGCTTTGGATAACAGCGTCTGCCAAATGACTGTAGAATAGAATAAAAGGTGGATTGTTGTTGATATAAGGTCAACATGGAGACCATAAAATGTGTATCTTTCTGTTTAGCTGAGAACTAGTGTTCTTTCACCAGGAGCTTTGGAGTTGCAAATCAACAAGGGTGACATGGGGGGAAAAAAAAATAAAAAATGGTGACATGGAATGATGATTTATTTTTTTTCTCCCCTTTTTATTTTTCCAAAATAATACAAAACAAGAATACTAAAGAAAAAAACAAAAGAAAATTTAGGACATTTAAGCCTAGATAATTGAAAAAAGATTAGTTTGTTTTATATTTTTTACATCTGAAATTAATCTAGACTTTTTTGTCATTTGAATTATTGATAAAGCAAATAAGTAAAAAATAAACAAAAGTACTTTTTTCAAAAGTATTGTGTTATTGCAAATATTACTAATCTGCCAAAGTAAATGTGCAAAGTTTCATATAGTGAATTACTTTACGAATTACTTGTGATTGATGAGCCATTTTTGTCCTATCCAATCAATGAGCAGGGTTTTCTTCTAGGGCTGGGTATCGTCACTAATTTTCTAAATCATATTGATTTGATTTACAACAGCCTATTTTGATTAGATTTTCATTCATTTACAGATAATTGAGTAACGCCACCTTTTTTTCTTGAATATTAAAGACATTCTTATGTAACTATTTTCATAAAACACTGAATGCATTCACTCAGGACAAGAAAAACTTTTTAAATATCCTGATTAAACTGTTCCTTTTAGTGTAGGCGGTCTACATATTCTTTAAGTTTAGAACTCAGACAACGTGTTGACGTTAATAAAACCTATAAAGAATAGTGGCTCCATTTAAAGCCGTAATACAACTGTATGTGTGACAAGAGGTCTTGGGGAAATTTATTATTCCTCAGTGGAGCCAACTTAGCGTCTTTGTCGCTATATTTAGCAAGTTTTTAGACCCCTCTAGCGACTTTATATATATATATATATATATATATATATTTATTTTTAAAGCGACTAACAGCAAATCTAGCGACTTTTTCTTGTATTATTAGAGACTTTTGGAAACTGATGTGAATGAACGTAGTTTACTCTTCCAATGAGGAGCGGATGCTGTGCAGACCCCTCCCCCATCCAAAAGCACTCATACGGCAGCACACAGCTCCCAGCTGTATTCAGAGCAGACGACGTTCACCTCTTTTTCATGACCAGGCTAAAAATACAACACAAGGCTGCTGCTGGATGATCCTGCACTGGCTTACCGTCAGATAATAATGTCTATTATTGAAGAGTGCGGACAAAAATGTCAAAAGTCCAGTGTTGTATTATGTTGCAGACTCCTAATTAAAAAAAAAAAGAAATAATACACTTACAAAACCTGAACTAAAAATAAAGAAAATATTGACAGAATTATTTAATTTGAATAATTTATTAATTTTTGCTGTTCTAAACATTTTTAGGTTGTCTTTTCATCAATTTTTGCCTTTCCCACGACGTCCCTCTTTACGGCAGCATCCATTACAACTATATGTACTAGGCTGATTATGATAATTAGCGACATCTAGCCACTTTTAGGACAGCCAGTAGCTACTTTTCTTACTGACGGCGGATTTATGCTTGCGCGGCATCTACGTGCAGCCGGCTACGGCGTAGCTGACACTGGTGAGTTTGCTTTCACACTCGAGCGTAGGGGGTGCATTTTGGTGTCATGTTGCAGTTTCTCCTCCTAATCTGAAGGTGGCAGCAGGGGTGTTATCGGCTGGTAAACTCACCAGGTCGGAGTTATTTTGATGATTAACTTCAGTTTGGTAGGTATTTTCTGTTTTAAAACAGCAATGGCGTCCAGTATGGTTCAGTGTCTTTATTAGTTTGTGGAAGAAAATGAATAAATAATTCGATCAGCCTCATCAACTTGATCCACTGGTTATTGTTTTTAGAAACGGTGGTTACCACACAAATTCAGCCACAAGATCTAGATACCCGGCAACACGTGATCCCGAACTGACCAATAACCGTCTGCGTAGCAGGGGTGCACGTCAGGTCTGGAAGAGGTGCGCGTCGAGCCATTGCAGAGCTACGCCGAGCCTACGGCGGTGACGCGGATGCAGACAACACGCAAGCATAAATCCGCCTTAAGGAGTTGGGAACAGTGGCTGGAAAGGAGTATCAGTCCCTGAAGCTGTTTATTACCAGTAACTACATGGACCAGTCATACCATGCCCTATGGGGGATGATGGTGACAAAGGTGCTGTTCTGCTTCCACTACAAAGTTAATATTAAATCTTATCATCAAATTTGATTTGACAAGTTCTATGTCTACTTGTTTTGTGTTAGTGCGGCCATTAAGATGTTTTTTTTTATGTTCTGTTAACTGCTGCACAAAAAATGTCAATTTTGAAACATTGTAGTTTCTGTATTTATTCAAGTATTTATCACCAATACAGTGAAAATGAGCGGAAATGGGAAAATTAGCTATGCAATGCGATTTCAGTGTGCGGCCCTAAATTTTCTGCTTCTGCTCCGAAAAATGTTTTTTGGGGCCACTGCGCTCCTCGTAAAAAAAGTTATTCTGGATCCCTGGGTTGACATCAGTTCCTGCTGTGGAACATGGCGGTGCCCGTGGTCTTACCATTAGATGCTAATATGAGAGCAGCTAGTCGGTCTTAGCGTTAGCTGCTAATGTGAGCAGTACGGCTGCAACTAATGACTTTTCTGATAGT
This sequence comes from Rhadinocentrus ornatus, assembly GCA_037177495.1. Lineage (NCBI taxonomy): Eukaryota > Metazoa > Chordata > Actinopteri > Atheriniformes > Melanotaeniidae > Rhadinocentrus > Rhadinocentrus ornatus. Next base: position 18,909,745 of record JBAMHW010000017.1, on the reverse strand, counting down.
CGATTAGTCATCGACTATTAAAACGGCTAATCAACCAATTGGATTATGTATCTCATAATTATTAAATGGCTCTTAATTCACTTTCAGCTTTTAAATCTTGCATGAGGTTATGTAAGTCCGATGTGACTCCTTTTTAACACTAGAACTACCAGCCTACGAAAACCTTTGTCAGGGCGTGTCTCGAGGGGGGGCTATTAACGCCTCATCGTCTGCCTGTTCTTGTGTAAAGTTACTGACATGAAGAATTTGCACAATTTGCATTTGACTTGCTGAGCCACCCAGAGAAACCTCCCACCCCAGTTAGAAAGTTTCTAACTTTCAGATTAGTTGTTTGTTGATCCACTGAGTGCACTGAAGGAATTATATGTGATAAAATATAATGTTGAACATTTGCGCTGTCAGATCTTCAGACCAGCATCGGAAGTCAGCCCCAGCAATCAGCTGATAGACGGCAGTGATCGTCTGATCTGTAAAATCAAATCAAATAATTTGGGGGAAATAAAAGCTCCATTTACCTCCATAGTGCAAGGCTGCCAAATCTCACGCATTGGGCATGAGAGTCACGCATTTGAGTGGCTTCTCACGCTGAAATACACATCAAGAGCAAACCTAATCGAGAGGTTCGGGAAGATTCCCCGTGGGCCGCATTACTTTTGGGCCGGTGTCCGTGTGCGAAAGACACAGCATTGCAGCAGCGCGGTTCATTCACTGCTCATAGATCAGTCCGACACGCAATAATGGGCGGAGATATTTCAGCTCCACAAACCGCAACGATGCGCAGTTTGATGTGTGTGTGAAGCTAACAAACTTCATTAAATATCAGAGAATCTACAGAAACACAGAGGTGATGACTAGACCTGTTGCAATAACAAATTTTGCTGTGCGATAAATTTTCTCAGAAATTATTGCGATAAGCGATAACATTGCGCAAAGCAATAATCTTGTCATTTTGAGACCATTTTTAGGTAATATAATAATGCAAGTACACCCTTTCAAAGATCAATAAACATTCATTTATAAAGAACATTTTACACTGGAACTGGAAGAAATTTTGAAAACAAAAGAAAAACAAATAGAATGGACTCTGTCTCATTAACAATAAATGAAAACCAAACACAACAAAAAACAATAAGTGAGATGGCTAATAAAGTCTTTGTTCTGTAAATAAAATTGCCCTTCATTGCCCTCATTTCTTCTTATCGTGCAATTACTTGACTTACCGTGCAATTACTTGACTTATTGCTTATCGTGACAGACCTAGTGATGAGGCGAACTAAGGAGGAGGACAGGTGCTGCTAGGCGGAGACAGACGTTACTCTGAGTCCGTTGGTGCTGCAGGCAGGTACTATCAGGTACTATCGGAGGGAAAACATGTAGAGCTGGTGGATCCTGTACGTGCAGCAACATTACTGGTTTTCAGGAAAGTAATTTACGTCTGCCTGCTGCAAGATTTACATTTTTGTGTTTTAACAGCAGGAGTTCCCTGCAATCTTAAAATAAAGTCTTCCTGTTTTGTTGAAATGTGCAGTAATAAAAAATCAGCCACTCATTGCTGATAGCTGAGTATATTTGGGATCCGTCTGTTGAGTCTGAACAAAGACTTTCATGATCATTAAGTTATGCCTGCAGAGACAGTGAGGACAGGATCATTGCTAGACACAGGGCTTTACAGGGGCCCAGGCCCCCCATTACTCAGATTTTATTTTTTTATGATGAAGACCTGCTATGTTTATAAAATGAAAAGTGTTATGTTAAATCTGCTTCTCCTTCCTAACCCGACCTGTTATTGTTGCTTCCAAACCGCTGCTACTGAAACAATAATATTGATAATAATAATGTTGTAATAGACCGTGAAAAAATTCCTCCTTTTTGTCAGTTGTCAAACAAAAGTGAAACATACAAATAGAGAATTTATAATCTAATAAAATGTATAAATTTATATGGATTAAGGTTAGAATATTATTCCAGTTGAGGGGCATCTTCTTAATAATTTCTTAAAGAGAGGTGAGCAGAACCTAAACCAAAACAAGGCTAACAGCAGCAGTTGTCTAGGCAACATGTTAAGATTCATTTGGGGACAACAGATTGATTACTATGGCTGCATGATATCAGTAAAAGATGCGATATGCGATAACACTCTTGAAACTTGCGATGATGATAGGACCTGCGATAAATAAAATAAATAAGGCTGCTGCTTTGATGTTTCCTTACATGAAGCTGCACTGGCAAAACTCTCAGGCACATACGTCTGCTGAACTTTACACCTTGTGCTATAATAACGCTAGTAACCTGTTTTAGCTAATGCTAGATTCTTGTAACTCTTCTTCTTAATAAAAAATAATTTGGTCAGCAACACAATCATGTACTATGGTGTCCTTTA
>JBAMHW010000017.1:18892992-18907265 GCA_037177495.1 Rhadinocentrus ornatus | reverse complement strand
GCAAACGTGACTGAACAAGCTTCTACAAGCGAAGAGAAAGCAGACGAAATAGTTGATGAGAGGAAAGACTAACTCGGGGGTACGTAAGTGGGTTGGTTCCGTGTCGCCAACTTAGCGACTTTGTCCTGTTCGCTTTCACTCCCCTCTAGCGACTTTTTTTTTTTTTTTTTAAGCGACTAGCAACAGATCTAGCGGTATTATTGGAGACTTTAGGGGACTGACGCTGTCCACCCAACTCTCCCCTCCCATCCAAAAGCACTTATACACTTGGTCCTGACGCAGCCCTCATCTGCATTGAGGTCAGGAGATCAGCCTTGTTTCATCATCAGGCTTAAAATGAAATGTACAAAGCTGCTGCTGATCCCTCGCTGGCTTCAGAATATTAATGTCTATTAATGAAGAGTGTGGACAAAAGTATTTAAAAAGTTTAAATTGTTGACATTTTCCAGACTCCTAATTAAAAAAACAAATTACACCTAATAAAATGAAACAAAACAAAAAAAAAATGTTGATGAATTTAGTTTTATTATTTTTTCTCATCAGGGAACAGTGCATTTGAAGCATTTCCACTCCTAGAATATGCAGAGTCAGAAGATGAAGCACCAACTCTTTTTTTTCTGTTAAAGCTATTATTATTGAGAAAGGTAAAAGTTTTATTTGACCTTTGATAGTGATTTTAAATTACTTTGTTTGAAGGCTAATTTAGCCTTGCTAGATACAAATAAAGGGTGAACATTAGTTTATTGTACAGTATTTATTTCTAAAATGTTTTACAAAAGGAGTTTCACAGACTTGGCAAAATAATTTTAGTATTACAGCATCTGGTGTGGGCATTTCTGGCAGTTTTTCTGAGGTTTTTATTTTGATTATATCAATATCTGAATTATATTGTATCGACCGAAATTAAGAAATATATCGTGATACAAGTTTTGGCCATATCATCCAGCCCTAGATGGGACTCTTCCAAAAGTCCTCTTTTGATGTAGTGATGATGGTGGTAAAAAATCTTAAATAGGTGTCCATTTAGTTGAGATTTGGTGACCGCAAAGTACAGCATATACATCTTACAATATTCATATCCATCAAGCCATTAAGTGATCCCTTGTGGAGGAGGTGATTGCAGTCAGAGAAGACGCGTTTCATTATGCCCGTCACTCAGACCAACTTTGTAGAGATTTTAGAACAACTCGCCTGTTGGAACCAAATTATGCCTCTAACAGAGCTACCAGATTTCCTGACTGTTAAGGATTAGATTTTTTCCTTTACTTTATTAACTGTTTGTTTGCAGGTCAAAGTACAGTAAAGTTGAACTTGATGCAAACAAGCAAATCCGATAACCGTATCTGGCTACTTTGAAATCTTTATCTGTAAATTCTGCTTTAAAGTTGAGTTCAAATAAAACTAATGAAGGGGTTTCTAGGATTTTTGAAAGGCCGACATGGCCTTCAGCTGAAAATCAATAAATTTAAAGAAATATATTAACTTTCCAACACATCAGTTCTGAATATTTTTCTCATACTCTGCATCTCTCGAGTTAACCGTAAACCGTTGAAACGGTGCCACCTTATAAGAGGCTTTTGTTTCACAGTAAGTGTAGCTGCTGTGTTGTATAAATGAAAATGCATAGATTAAAGCAAAATATTTCATTAATCAGCATGTTATGAATTTCATTAATCAACCAGCTAAACAAGAAAGGTTTGAGAATCTAAATAATGTTTTCAATTTTTAATAACGTCTGCACTGAATCAGTAAGAATGTATCCACACACCAGATCATATTAACTGTATTAACCAAGAAACATCTTTGGTTTCAAATCACAAACCCACTGCAAAAGACTGAAAACGGTTAAGTACAGGGCACGCATTGGTGAAAATGTGCTGAAATACATGCAAGACAGGAGGGTAGAGCTGGACGATATGGCCTAAAAATATAATCTGCGATTTTTTTCTAGCCAAATCCGATTTCCGATTATCGATTTATTTTTTTTTCTCTTTTCTTTTCAAAAAACATAATTAAACTTATTAAAAACATTTATTTTGTCCCGCAATTCCGGTCCTGCTTTCCAGATCACCGATATTATTTACTTTCTTTTAGCTGGCATTCAATCATTCATCTAAATTATATGAATGAATGCCAGCTAAAAGAAATTATGTCATAACTTTTCCACTGTATAAATGACTTCATATCTTGCATAGAAATACGCAACACAGCTGCATCGATGATCTCTTTCTATCTGGATCCTTATCATACAGGATCCACTGCGGTAATAATTCCCCTGATGTTGGTCATCTCTTAACGAGAGTTTGTGGGCTGAAGTTGACTTCTGCATCTCGTAGAGAGCAGCGTTTCTCACTGCAGTTATACATACAGCTAAATCCCAGGCGTGAGTGATGGCTCACTTCCCTGTAAATCTGTCAGACAAACACCGTTCTGGTGTGGCGGGAGGGCTAAGTCCGCTGCTAAGTAACTAAAAAAAAAAATATCAAGATTTTCATAAAAATAAATCTCCAGAAATGGAAAATTCGATTTATCGATTTTATCGATTAATCGCCCAGCCCTACAGGAGGGATAAGGTTAGTTTTAACAGGAAAAGCATTTCATTCTTTTAATCTTAGTTGTCTGCAGCTAGATTTCAAGAAACTACCAGGTACAAAATAATTATCTCAGACGGTTGATGTGACCCTCAAGCTCATGTTTAAGAACTGCTTGACAAGATGAGTCCACTTTGTGTAACTCCAGTGACTACAGTTTTCTAAAATTCTTCTGCGATTAATCATGAAGCAAACACCCGAGTTTGCTCTACACAGACTTTAAGGAAAAATGAACCATAATAATAATAATATAATCAATGTTTATATGTATAGATCAGAGGGTAAAATGAAGTTTCTCTTTGACTTGCATTTGTTGCAACACTAGTTAAGTTATGAGTTAGTTATGGTGAAGTAAATTAAAGGCATATTAATTTTTCTTGTCATTTTTGTATTCACTTATTTTTGACCCTTGAAGCCCACATGACGGAGAATACACTCACTAGCACACAACAAACCGATAGTTGTTTGACCCTGGGCTAATACCTCTAATACTGTCTTTCTGCAATACACTATATTGTTAAACTGGTCTTCATTGTTAATAAACAACATCACAAAGAGAAAATTATGATTTTGCTTTGTTTATAAACATGTTTAAAACAACAAACTTTGATTACACAATAACGCAAAAAGAAAAGAACATTGCAAAGTAGACTAAATTGGGCATTTCTATAAACCGTTTTAAAGTTAGCAAACATTGTGGTGGGCGGAGCTTAACCTGGAGGCAAAAGCGGAGGCTAGAAGCTATGTTATCAAGTGGCAGCTAACAATTTTTGGGTGGCATTTTAGTAAATGGAGGGTTTTAAAGCAAGTGGTTCAGTCTCGGAACTCTCGGGAATATGTACACTCACTTTACGGGACTGTGACGGCTGTTTTAGAAAATTAGATGGAAGCAGGCTGGCTGATCTAGACACCTTACGTGACAGCAAAAAGAAACTTAAACCATATAAATCACTGGATGCTTACAACTACGTCATGAATAGCCAAGTTCAAATAAAACATCCATTTATTTCCCGATCTTTGTGTGCTGCGGTCTAAAGTTTAGCATTTATGCGCTTGCTAATGTGCTGATAAAGGCAACGTTATATATCCAACATTTTCCTTAATAATGTACAATTTTGTACATTAACATTACATTTATCTTACCTGATATAAAGTGTGTGCTGCAAACACGAACATTGTTGATTATCGTCTCTGTCCTGTCCTTTCGTCTTATTGCATTCAGCTATAATTGTCTTCGTTTTTTTCTGAACTAAAAAACTTTCATTTACTCCAGGAATGTTTTTCCTCTAATTATGGCATCCAAATACACACCAAGACGACATTTTAAAGTCGTAATAGCTCGTTTGTACAGTGTTTTTTTAAGCGCTTTCCTCTTTCTCTGCCTCCGGAAACAGTGACGTCACTGATTACGTAGGCTATGAAAGGGTCTATAGTTTTGAGCCAACAACAGAAAAAACTTATGCTTTAATCTGGACCTCAGGACAACCAGAAGCATCTGATTAGCAGATTCCAGTGCTGTGGAAAGAGTGAAGAGAGTTAAAAGGTCAGACAGATAAGAAAGGGCTAACACATTTAAACAGTTATAGGCAAACAAGAAGATCTTAAAATCCACTCTAAAAACAGACTGGAAGCCATCGCAGGGAAGCAATATTTGGTGTGATATGGTCTCCTTTGCGATTGAGCAGCCACATTTTAAACAAGCCCCAGCTGAGACAGCAGAAACTGAATAAAGGCTGTTATAGTAGTCAAGTGTCGATGAGATAAAAGCACGGATCACTTTCTGAAACATTACAAAATGAGAGGAATGGTTTGAGAGGATTTAAGTTGAAAGAAGCTGTCTTATCAAAAGGCACAATGACTCGGAGGTTCTTCACATATGCTCTGCAGTAGAGTTCCAGAGGCCCAAAAAGTCTAGATGGCATGGGGGTTGGGGAACCCAGACACCCTGACGTCAGCCTGTCCTTGTTCAGCTTTTGGAAAACTTTGTGCCACCCAGGGTGCCAGCCTGCATATAACAGTTAAAATAACACATTCTAATTAATCTCTTGCTTATAGACAAGTCGAATTGAGTTGAATTTGGGTGAAGATAATGACGAGGAGGCTGGACAACTCTCCACAAGTTTTTAAGGCTGAAGTGACTTCAGACACCCAAATATATTCACATAAGTGCATAAAAATATTTTTTTTCCTAGTATGCGGCTTTTAGTAGTAGTAGTAATACGTTTATTTTGAGCGCATGCAAAACCAGCCATGAGCCATGAAAATTCCAAATACAAACAAAAAACAAAGACCATGCTCTAAAAAGAGTGGGAAGAAGTAAAACTTATTAAATACCACCCCTTCTCCAAAATTAAAATATTTTTCACTTCCTTTAAACATTTTTTAATTGTTTTATATAATGGTGAAAATTGTTTTTAATAATACCCAACCTTTTATGTTGCATACTGTAATCTTTATTGAAAATTATCTGAAGGATCCATGATCATCACACAGACCCAGCAAACAAAATGACGCAAAAGTCAACACAGTAGTATCAGAAAGTTCAAGTTAAATCCCTCTTGCCTCATTTGTCAACTTTATTACTTAAAAAATAAACAAACTTAAAGTTCAGAAGTCATGCAAATGACAAAAGGGTTGGTATGAAGAACCAACCCTTTTCTTCAAGTATGTGGCATGAATTTCCAGCAGACTGAGGAATCTCATGTGTTACCATTTTCAGACAACTCCCTGCTTGCCAAGAAATACATTCACTCCTACAATAGAATACATTAAGGGAGTCTTGGCTGTCTCCCTCATGTTAACCTTTTCATTATGGTCGCTCCATGTACAGGGGGATGAGTGTGATCCATACAACCCAAGCATTTTTTGCACACACTAGAAACCACCAATCCAAACTTGTACCATCCCAAATTGATTGCGAGAAACTCAACCAAAAGACTCGACCGACTATTGTCATCCAAACAAAACCCAATTTATACCCCAAGCAATTAAAACAACAAAACCATGAAAACGGAGAATGTTCACTTTAGAGCCTTTCCTAATTTCTCCACCTCCAACAAGCCACACAAACATGGTGTCACATGAAAGCAGAGACTGCAGATTACAAAGATGTCTGTCTCATCACTGTGGAGCAGAAACTTAATGAACTATCAGTTAAAGAGTAGCAGAAAGATAAAGTATAAATCATATCCTAGCTTTGCTATTTTCTGGCTATAAATTATATTCCAGTTTGCTGAAACTCGGCTGATATGTTCCTCGCCTCAATCACGAAGCTGCTGGTTCCTTAGATAAATATGAAAGGGGTTTTACAATGATGTGTGCACCTTTATATAATATACAAGCTTTGGGTTTACTTCTTTCTGGAACATTATAGGTGTTTCTGTGCCGAATTTGGGTGTTATCCCTTTTTCTTCTAGACTAGTTCACTGATAACGGTGTGATGATAGTGAAAATTAACCAATTGGTTGCGCTTTTTCTTTTTTTTTTTTTTTTTTTTGTATCAGAGAAATATATTTAGTTTTCCAGTGTGTTACTTGAGAAAGGTCAAAGGGCTCATTTAAACACATTTAGGTGGTTCTGCCTGGACATCTATGTTAAAACATCGACAAAAGTCTCAGGTTAACTTTTTTGGCTTTTACTTTTGCCCAGTTAATTATCAGATATTACTTTATTAATTTGCTTGATGAATAGGTCTTATGATTATTTTGATTTATTTTTTCCTCTTAAAATACCTTACTGGGTTCCAGGTAATTTCCTCTGACACAGTAACACGTCTTGATTCTGACATTTTTTTATTTTTTATTTAGTAATCTCACATCTCAGTTTTCTTCTTAGATTTTACATGGAACCCTTGTTGTGAAGATATAATTAGTTATATCATTTTGGACAAGAGGAAGTAAAAATAGGGCACATGAAGGAAAAAGTTGAACAGTTTAAAACCTCATTAACTCTTAATAAACTTCAAATAAACCTAAAATCCTGGCTAGCTTTGTAACATTAACTCCACTAACGGAACCTGCAAACAGCATAAGAACAGCATCCATGCATGTAAAGGCGGATTTATGCTTGCGCGGCGTTTGCGTGCAGCCGGCTACGGCGTAGCTGATGCTGGTTTGTTTGCTTTTGCACTCGAGCGTAGGGGGTGCGCGTCGTTTTGGCGTCTGTTGCAGTTTCTCCTCCTAATCTTAGGGGTGTTATCGGCCGGTAAACTCATCCGGGCGGAGTTATTTTGATGATTAACTTCAGTTCGGTAGGTATTTTCTGTTTTGAAACAACAATGATTTCCAGTATGGTTCAGCGTCTTTATTAGTTTGTGGAAGAAAATAAATAAATAATTCGATCAGCCTCTCATCAACTTGATCCACTGGTTATTGTTTTTAGAAACGTTGGTTACCACACAAATTCAGCCACAAGATCCAGATATCCAGCAACACGTGATCCCGAACTGACTTCCGCGTCAAAGGTCTGCGTAGCAGGGGGGCACGTCAGGTCTGGAAGAGGTGGGCTTCGAGCCTCGGCGGTGATGCGGGCACTGCGTCAAAGCAAGCTTAAATCCGACTTAACTTTAAACTCACCTAAAACCACACAAACCACTTTAGCCTGAGTCAGTAGGACAGTGTTTTGCAAGTTCAGCTCACAGAATATAGTCTATAGATCATTTGATTGTGTAAACAGTTTTATAAAAATGAAATTTCAGTGTTAAACAGGCATCATGTCAAACTGGTTCCAGGTTTTTTCCCCATGTGGTCTCCTGACTTTGCATGCAAACATCTTCCATATTATTTAGTTTAAGAAAAATTTATTATCACTGAAATCATGAGCACATTCGGTTCACTTTAAGCTTATTTAATGCACAATGCTGCCTTTCAGTGCTCTCTTTCTTGAGCTTTGAAGCTTTATGGATATATTTAGGAATAATACACACATCCCACAGTGTTAGTGAATACCACATCCACCAAACATACAGGGCAATTCTTCTAATTTAAGCCTTCTCTCAGGTCTCGCGGTGTACTGTTACTAAAAAATTCTAAGATTTGCCATGTTGATTCTGGCAGGAGACAGTTGTTGAAAAGAAATGAGTTTACCCACCTCACTGTAGCATGTTTAGTTTTTACACTGTGGTAGGCCTGAGGCAGGGCTAAAACGTGTGACACCAGCATCACGAGACAGAAGATACTGTTATCATCGCTGAAACAGTTTCATGTGATTTGATGACGGAAGATTTTCTTTCTTACCCTAGTTTGTCTCCAAATGTCTCAGAATCAGTCTAGGCAGCTTGGCAAAGCACAATGCACAGCTCTCACCATTCATTTGAGAGAATGTAAGATATGCAATATGTTTGTTTCTGACAACATGACAAAGACCCAAACATACGTTTAGTAAGAAGCAGTATTGATTCCCCTGATTCTGCCCGGTGCTCCCTCACCCACCTCTTGGTTTTGGACAGCCAGGCTCTGGAGAACGAGACCTGTTGGCCTCTGATTAACTCGAAAGTTGAAAGACCGCATATAAAGCTTACTGTACATGCTTTAAGGGTTGTTCACACCTTTTCTAGTTTTCTTAACTGAGCTTAAAAATTTAAAGCAGCAATTTTTTAGCTAATGGGACTGTTTGTTTTTTGTTAATTTAACAAGATTTAGTTTCCTTTTAAATGAATTCCTTGTGGATATTGCTGCTTTAGTTCCATTTACTCTGCATCCCTTTGATAGTTTGTCTTTTGTCATCAGCTGCTGTCCAAGAAATGTTACTGAAAATTAGAATATTCTGCCAGTTATGTTGTTGGTGTTGAAGGATTGCTCTGTCCACTCTCATTCAGCCTCCAGTGATGTCCCCCACACAGTCGTCCTTGAGAAGCTTAGAGATTTACTCTTGGTGTAAACTGCTTCCTGTGAGCCGCTTTCACTCCTCGTATCACAGAGTGTGGTGACACTGAAGCCAAAGATAGAAGATCTCAGTCTTTCTTATGAGCCAGTCAGACACAATACGGTGAACACGATGATTCTGGGCTCGGTTGCTGTATGCATGAGAAAAAAGAAGCTTACACGAGTGTTTATACATAAACAGATTCACCAGATGAAGACAGATGACTGGATGTCATCTGTCAGCATCAGTGTTTTCGCTGGTGTATGAATGTTTTGTGGTGGTTGGAGAGGCTACCACATTTCTGGAAGTCTGCTTCAGGGCAGCTGTGATTACATGTAGCTTACCATGACCAAGTATAAATGTGAAGCGAAGGAATAATGGATTCAATGTAAAGCACTTCAGGTGCCTTAAAAAGCGCTATATAAATCTATTATTATGATAAATTTGCACACCTCCCTCTTTGATGTTGTCTAAATGTTCAGGTATGTTTATGTAGCTTTTCTTTCAAATTATCAAGACTTTCCTGGGCATTTCTTTTAATGCGTGAACCTGAACCTTGAGATAAAATGTCCACTCACCTGGTCACATACCTGATTTTACTAAAAAACGATGGTTTCTAGTTAATCTAAAAGTACAATACCACAGCTGTTTATCAGTTAAGGTGGTAAGAAGCCAAAGAAAGTCTGATGATTGACTAAGAGCTGCAGAGGCAGCAGGTAGATAAGACCAGTAACAGAGATGCTGATTAAAACCTTCTTCTTTTTTTTTGTTCGTTTGTTTTTTCCCTTACAAAAATTGAGTTATTTTACAGCAGAATCAATTTCCAGCGTTCCACGTGCTGCTGTTGCAGAGCCAGTTTTGATGCCGACTATCTTGATGTCCCCACAGAATCGAGTGCTCCTGCCAAGGTGGTGAGAGCGGGGAACCCACCCAAAACCAGACGTGGAGGAAAGGTAATATTTTCTTCCTGTGTGTCTACATCTAAGCCCCACTACTGCTCTCATGTAGGTGACAAGACCCGTGCCTGGTCTTTTGTGTAAGTTTTTTGTTTTTTGTAATTAATTTTTTTTAATGTTGCAGAAAATAAAGTGGAAATAGTAACAAAAGAGTTCTACGTAAGTTGATAAATGTGGTACGGTTTGACAAAGATGATGGCTAATGGTGTAGCCAGCTTAGTGTTATGTTAAAAAGAGCAAATCCTTAGAAATCTCAAACAAGTATTTTAATATTCTAGCTGAAGCAGGTGAGAGCTTTTCTGCCTGTAGTTTTACATCACCACCTCACAGTTCCTGATGCACATCACTGATGTGTTTGAAAGGGTTTATCGATGTGTTCAGCTTCTCCAACATTGCTGTTACAACTTTGTAAATAGGAGGGTGGCAGGTTCCCAAATGCTATTTCCAAACACTGCAACGATGGAAGAGCAAGCGTGCCAAAGAATACAAAACCAGCTGTTTAGAATAAGTTGGCTGGATGAAGCTGAGGGGGCCTAAACAAAGCTGTTTACCATGGTGGAAAAGAACAAGGGTCCGGTGTGCAAAACCAGTTAGTTTCATGACTTAAACTGTGAGTTTAAGTAGAGATGTGTGTGTTCTCTGACAGATTTATTAAGCAGTGCATATCTATGCTTTTTTGACACTTTCCATATAAATTATGCACAGATGCATCAGCCAAATGTCCAACCATGTTAACTGTGAATGGATGCAAATACTCCTAAATTACTGCTTTGCATATAGAAACATGGTTTCCACCACTACTAAACAGACATGATAGGAAAGGCAAAAGCAAAGAACCTTAAATGCTCAGATTTACAGCAGAAAAATGAAGAAGTAGCTCATTTTCTATCTTTTTTTGTTTGTTTAAAATTCCACTGGCTTTTCCACAAGTGTTGGTTGTGTGGTTGCAAAATTTTTGTTTAATCTGTTTGCCTAAAATACTTCCTTCATAACTTTCCTTACAGGCTTGTGACTAGCTAAATGTCTTCTGCTTCTTGGAGTAGATTCAACAATAAGAGCTGTGCGTTCGAGGCCCAAGCATGGGCCACAGCCCGGTGGTTAAGAACCACTGACTTAGACAATTATTCTATGATGCTAATGAAATGTATTGTGATGGGTTTAATGTCTTAAGTGTTATTTATAAAAGAATCCTGTAAACATCTTTAAAAAGTCAGGTATATAATGACAGGTTGTTGTTAGTGTCTAAAGTCCAAAGAACATCAGAGATTGAGCTGATAAGTGTTTTGCCATTTTCTTTTTTTCTTCTTAACTCGTCTACATGTAGGCTGCTGGTCATTATGTGACCTCAGCATTCCAACATGAAGAAAAAACTATGGTGTCCTTCAGGGACTTCCCCAGTCCTATTAACTATCAGAGAGATGTTTAAACTGTTTAGTCTGGATACGCCCACAAAGTGTCAGCAAAAGAGTAGATTCTTATACTTATATTGTTAAATACTATAAATGTGTGTTAATTTGTTTACAGAGCTAAATTCACAAGGAATATTCTTGTAAATATTTTCATGTGGACCGATGAACCAAATCTCTTTGATTATTAGGAAAAGCTGCTGCTGTTCTCTGTAATCGTGGACTTTAATCCCAGAAGCAGATTACATGGAATATCTTCATTAGACAGCTCAGGGAAGGCACAGCCCATCAGAAGGCTGATATTTATCAGCCATGCCCTTAGCAGTTAGTTGCCACCTCCCTTCACACTTCCTAGAATGTGCACATGCTTTCTGCGAGCTAATGGGATTGCAGATAAAACAGGCCAATTCTCCTCAAAGCGCTTCATTCACAGGTTTCTGCTTTTGATGACAGAGACAGCTGGTAACCACACCTTGACCTCAAAGGTTTATGGTGTCAGAAACTAAACTTAAAAGTAACGAACTACTCAATGCTAAAGAAAGAATCGGTAGATTGATGACCACTCAGAAAACTAGAACAGCAATGACGTGAAAGTCTTCAAAGCACATGACGTGATGGCTGTGTGAATGTGCTCAGCTATGACACCATATTTTAATTAATAGTCCAAATTGTCACACAGATTTTTATTTTCTGATTAAAATCTTTGTTTTGCTCAACCATGCTGTATTTATATTGAAAAGCTCCAAATGCCTCAGTTCTATCATCCGCATGAATTTTGTTATTCTGCTGCTCAGGTTGGAGATTTTGGGGACACTACCAGTTGGCCGACACCAGGCGAGATCGCAACTAAAGACATGCAGGTAAGTGTTTTCCATGTGTGTTGAGTCTAAGACTGATAGATGTGAGGAAACACTGATCTCCCATCCTGCAAACAGTACAACAGATATATAATAGAAAGGAGCAGCTTAGCTCATCCTACTGAGTGTGTGTGAGTATAGTTTTCCACAATAGGCATTTCAGTGCTTGTGGCTGTAATTACACAGCAGCTAAACTGCATGTCCAGACAGAGCAGTCTCTCGTTGCTGGCCCGACCATGTCCCCTGGATTGCATGTTTGGTTCTTTATTTTTACTAGCGTGGGTTAGTTCAGCCTCAACACCAAACAGCTAGTTCTCAAACGGTGTGGAGACAAAACAATGATAGCTGACCTGAAGGCAGATGTCTGGGAAAATGTCACAATGCTGCAGAAAATCATCTTTAATTAAGTCAGTCATTTGGTGGGAAAAAAAAAACAAACAAAACAAAGATCAAATTTTAGACATGACGATTTAAATAAAAGATTGATTAAAACTTTTTTTTTTAGAGTCATAGTGGCTCATTGTAGCCATCATAAAAATATTTTCAAGAACAAGCAACATTATAACATATCCCTTACATGTTAACTGTTTATACTGACCATTTTAAGTTTATATTTTAGTTCTTGTAGATAATTTACTAAGGCCTAAACATGTAAACCAGGTAGTTACACGTAAGAATTATTACATTCTCTAGTTTTTCTCAGCAGGTATGAAAACAAAGATAGTAAGCTGTGATCATTAGCTGTAGCTAGTACCAAGTACCAGCATAAATGGCAAGTAGTAGCTAGTGTTAGCATAAGGTAGGGAGTGTCAGTGTCAGTAGTAATAATGATAGCTACTAGTGTTAGGAAGTGGTAGCTAGAGGTAACTAATTTTACCACACTCCATTAGCTCCATAGCTCCTGGTTTCAGACTGCAATAACACTACATGTCAAACAATGTAGTGCATACCTTTTGAACACAACTTGTGCTATACCCTGTTAGAAGTGGAATTTGCAGTGAAAGAAAACATTATATTGGTTTTACAAGAATAATTTGTATATTTCACTTTTTCTGACAGTTTTTAAACCAAACAGTAGAAATGGAAAGGTTTTCTATTTCTTCAAGGTTCTCACACTACCTCTCTTCCTGTTGCAAACACCCTTCTAAACATATCCTGGTGTTCTTTCCAGCTGCTGGTCAGTTTTGGGATGCATCTAATTTGTGTCCTCTTACAGTAACGGCAGCAGCCAGTAGCCCTCAGAGCAACTTTCTATTTCTGTTTCCTGGACGATAGTGTGTCACCAGGCGAGCAACCCCGGTAACGTCCCCTATTTTAGGCTTCCAGGTATAACCAAAGATGACAGCGACTGCGTATCTTTGAGTAGGAGAATGTAGGTCACGTAAAAAGTGCCAGAAATAACCTGAGTATCTAGTGGCAGAAATCAAAGAAGGGTTGGGCTTTGGATTAGACGTTGTGGCCAAAGACTGAGAGGATGTCCTTTTAGGGATCCCCTCCATTAAGAAACCTCCACTGCTGCTATTCTTGGGGTGCTCGAGGGCGCAGTCTATCACATAACATTTAAAGCCATTAAATGGCCACCGAGTTCCCCTGTTAGTCACACTAGAAAACCGACACTGAATCTTGATTAAAGGAGGTTTGGGTTTGGGTTTTTTTTTTTTTTTTTTTTTTTTCTTATGACTGCGTTTAATGTGCTTCAGTGTTTGGTGCTGCGCTTATAATAGAAACCAGGATTTTATTTAATAATTTGTCCTGTTATCTGGGTTTGACAGTGTTTAGATCAACCATATAAGATTACCTGAAATTAAAACTCACAGCATGAAAGACTTCAGTGACACATTCTTAGCAAATGCAATTTATTCTCACAAGCTGAAACAACAGAAAATGAGGAGATTGGCATATAAATGCATTAATAAAGGACAAATAAAGTTTTGTTGTGTAAATAGTTGGCTTCAGCTTTGTAATTTGAGTCTTTTTTTTGTTGTTTCTTTTAGTAGAAATTTTTTTAGATTTTAGCTGCACAGAATATACAGAAAACCGCTAAAATCAGTACATTTTTATTTCCCATTTCATTAATAGGTTACTTAGTGGTTTTAAAATTATTCATTCATTCATTTTCTATAATGCTTGTTTCAATTCAAGGTCGCAGGGGGGGCTGGAGGCTATCCCAGCGAGAGGCAGGGTGTACCCTGGGAAAGTTGCCAGTCCACGGCAGGGCACAGAAAACTACTCACTTTTAAAGAGACCAATTAACCTAACATGCATGTCTTTGGGTGGTGGAAAGCCATAGTACCTGGAGAAAACCCACGCATAAATGAGGAGAACATGCAAACTCCACACAGAAAGGCCCCTGTTTAAACCACCATCCCCAGATGAGGCTCAAACCAGCGACCTTATTGCTGTGAGGCCACAGTGCTAATCACTACACCACCATGCAGCCCAGTTTCTTAAATTAATGGCTAAATATTATGAGTAGGTAGGGTTGGGCAATATGGCCTTTTCTTTTTTGAAAACATATTAAACTTGTGTGTATCTATCTATCTATCTATCTATCTATCTATCTATCTATCTATCTATCTATCTATCTATCTATCTATCTAT
>JBAMHW010000017.1:18851481-18876039 GCA_037177495.1 Rhadinocentrus ornatus | reverse complement strand
ACTCCAAGGTTTCTTACAGTGGAGCTAGAGGCAATGCTAATGCTATCAAAAGTGAGAATATGGTCCGATAATCTGTCTCTTAAGTGTTTTGGACCTAGTGGGATCACTTCTGTCTTATCTGGGTTTAGGAGAAGGAAAGAAATTAATGACTCGCATGTCTCAGTTTAACTCTGTTTGCCATGTGTAATGACGGGTGACGCGTGCTTTGTTGTGTCGGTCAGCTTTTTATTTACGCTGCATTGCTAAAGTTGTGCTAAATTAGCTTAAAGCACTGGCCTTTATAATATTTTTGCTAACTGCTGAAAGCAGAACTCTTTATTTTGAAGTGTGAAGCACCGGAACAGGATGTGCATGTAAAATGTTAGAGCATTGCAATGTTGACTAGTAGCCAAGAAACGGCTGATGTCGGCAGTTCACACATACAGTATGGTTAAGTTATTCCTAAAAACCAGTCTATGTTAGCAATAACATCGCTGTTATCCCAACCTAGCATAGCATTAGCTAAGTAGCCAGTAACTGCAGAAATTACGTAAGTACAAAATATCTGAGAGTCCAGAACGAGTTTTCATCACTCCGTCAGCTGCAGGTTGAGGCGTAAATTAGGAGGAGAGATGTGAATGCAAAGAGGAGGAGGTTTATTCACTGCAGCACCGAAAACTTATTATTTATATTCTTCAGCCACGGTCATGATGTCATGTCTCCCTTAGTTTTACTAACGTGACTGACTGTAACAGCGACTCACTGTGTTACAATACCTGCCAGACCATGTGTGACCATTATATATAAAATACATCTCTATCAAAGATGACATCTTAATTTGCATCAGCAAGAGGTACAAAACAAGATATATTTAATTAATTCATCATTCATTTATACAATTCATTTATAGGTTGATTTTTTTAAGGTTATACATTTTATTTTCCCAGTTATTTAATGATTTGTTGCATATTTTTGGAGATTTATCTGTTTTAAAGTTTTAATGAACCAAAAATTAAATTATTTATTCATTATATATATATATATATATTTTTTTTTAAAGTTTTTTTCCTGCCAAATATCTGAAACGGTGTCGGCCTCATCATGGTATCGGTTGTGCCCTATTCAACACATCATCCGTATCAGCCATGTCATTCTTTTTTTTTTAAAACACCAAGTAAAGAAGGTTTATTTTTATCCTGCACATCGATCATTGCCTCATCATTCATCTCTGTTCAATTTCCACCTCCTCCTTTTTCTCCACCCTGGTTGTGGTTGGTTGACTGATAAAGGCCCCCTCGTTACAGCAGCAGCAGAGGGAAAAGGACGATTTGGTTAGATCCCCGGTTCCCCAGCCCGGCTCCTCGCCCTGCCCGGCTACCCCAGGAAATAAGGTGAGGAAGATTTGTAATGTTAAATGAGTGGCTTTATTGACACCAAGATATCATTAAAGCCCCTCTTTGAAAGAAGGTTCAGTTCAAGAATAGATAATTAATCTCAATAAAAACGTTTGAATGGATCTTTCAGACGTGGCAGTCAGATGATTAATAACATTGTGGGTTTGCAGAAGGTTGCAGGTTTTAAAGTGAAATTCAGACTTTTCTGCTGAGATCCAATTTTCTTCGTGTGGTCCACATCACACATCCATCACACTCCTGTGAGCCGTTCAAGCATCTAGAGGAAGATGTGATGTCACACGCAGCATGCCGTGTTTATAGATATAAATATGGATGTTACATGTCAGCACATGTGTATCCGTTTTTAAGTTTTGTAACCGACAAAATTATAATTCCATCCATTCAACCTTACCGCATCCTACCTCCTCCGGCCTAATGACGGATAAATCCAACATGACTGAGGTTGCTTTAAAAAGATCGGATATGCATCAGATTTGCGACCACACAAGAAGTGCTCTGTGCTTTTCCCATTAGTGCATAAAAGTTAGATTTGAGCCGCTTTGGACTGCAGTGTGAGCGTAGCCATGGTTATACTGGTACCCAGTTCAGTAATCAGTGAATTCTGATGATCTGATCTCTGTTTCTTTGATTATAATCAGGATGGAGCCGAACAAGAAGAACCAGAGGAGCTGGACTTCATGTTTGACGAGGAGATGGAGCAGATGGACGGACGCCGCAACACCTTCACCGACTGGTCAGACGAGGACACGGACGGCGAGCTGGACGACCACGACGTCAACAAGATCCTGATAGTGACGCAGACACCACCCTACCTGAGGAAGCACCCGGGAGGCGACCGCACGGGGCAGCACACGTCTCGCGCCAAGCTGACCAGCGAGCTGGTCAAAGTGATCAACGATGGGCTCTTCTATTACGAGCAGGACCTGTGGGATGACACGTACGAGCCGGAGTACGCCACTATCAAGGTGAGACGTTTATTTAGATCCTGAACAATGAGTCGTCACTTAAATGTCTAAAAGCAAAGTGTCAGAGGGCTTCCACGTTACATCATCGCCGCTTTGGAGGCGTTTCTGCTAAAAAAAAGCAGGTGTCGAGTAGATTTTTTCTTCTTCAGTTACGGCTGTTTCTGGATATGGACACAAAGCCCCGAACAGAAAGTAGGTTTTGTTTTATTTTTGTTGTTGCTGCTGCCCCTTTGTTGTATTGTTGAACTCTTTGTGGGACCTTCACGCGTTCACCGGCACACATCTAGCGGCATGTGGAACACAGGTCGTCTGTTTATAAATACACGCCCTCAGGCAAGGCCTCGGCCTGAGGGGCCGAGCCCACGGTCTGCAGGGGGAGACAAAGATGGATGCTCAGAGATCTGAAGATACTCAGTGGGATGAAGGGAAGAGTGTGAGTCACACTTGGAAAAAGGGGATTTTTTTCTATACAAGCTGTTGTGAGGACCAAACCGCTGGGATTTCAGGTGTTGAGCTGTGGAAAGCTCAGAGTTGCTGTGAAGCTGCTGGTGGGGCGCTTGTGTCGGAGATGTTAAATATTAGGGTGAAAAAGGTTGTTCTGGCTTCTGTGTTTTGCTGCTGCCTTTCAGTTTCCAGACTTCTGAAGATCAGGTCCGTTTCTGATCAGATTCTTTTACTTTTTCAGATTTTATTGTTAAAATGTTTGTATTTAACGTAGTAACATGGCTGAGTTTTAGGCGTTTTGCCCTCTATCGTTGTTTGTATCTTTTTTTTTTTCTCATTGATTTCTATAACGGATCATTTTAGGTCTTTTGAAGGTTTATAACATCCTCCGTTTATCTCTTGATTGTTTCTTTTATCAGCAAGAGGTGGAGAACTTCAAGAAGGTCCACCTGATCAGCCGCGAACAGTTTGACTGCCTGACTCCTGAACCCCCTGTTGACCCCAACCAGGAAGTCCCCCCAGGTCCTCCACGACCCCAGCAGAGTAAGGACACAAAAACAAAACATGACACACACAGCTGATCTGTAACAGTGGTCTTTCAGCTTCTGATGCTTATGTATCCATGGTAACAGACCAGCAGAACCACCCGTTGGTCCCTCTCTTAACTTGATGCAAAAAAAGGCCTTTTTTGTTTTCCTTGTCCAGAAAAATTCAGCCTAAAATGATCTTAATCTTTTCCCCTTAGAAAGATCTGAAGGCATT
This sequence comes from Rhadinocentrus ornatus, assembly GCA_037177495.1. Lineage (NCBI taxonomy): Eukaryota > Metazoa > Chordata > Actinopteri > Atheriniformes > Melanotaeniidae > Rhadinocentrus > Rhadinocentrus ornatus. The sequence continues at coordinate 18,872,474 of JBAMHW010000017.1, read as the reverse complement.
GTTGAACAGTTTTTTTCAGATTTTATTTAGTTTAAAATTATAAAACGAACTGGCCAAACTTTATTAGTTTTTTTTCTTACTGTGACAAATCTTTGTATGTTTTTATTAAGAGTGTCAATTATTTTAAATAATTAATATTATAATATAATAAATTATTAATTTAATGGATGTTTAGTATCTATGTGAACAGTTATTACTTTAAGTGTTATTTTTCTGTAGACGGGTCATTCTAAGGTAAAACTTGGAACAGATAGTGTGCAGTAGGGTTACAAACACTAAGATAGACCTGTAGCTGTTACAAAATTACTCCTAGGAAGGAGCCCTTTTATATTATGATAAATCCCTGTGAATTTTAGTAGAATTTTATAATTTTAGTTTCTAAAAGGAGGGAATTGAACATTTGATGGAGCGACTCTCCTCTCACACTCCTGCCATCACTTGAAATTATTTGGAATTTCTCTTTTGATAGTGGTCATTACATAACCTTAGCTTCTGACTGTGCCTTTCCACATTATGGCCCAAATGAAACACTAAGATTAACATATTTTAGTGATTTAGATGTCTGATTATAATTCTAACCTGGTATTAACAACCTTTTTAAGGAGCACCAGCTGCTGTTTTACTTCAGGCGGCATTTACTGATAATATAATAAATGGATTTATTGCATCGCTGATGTTATTATATTATCTTAATGACTGTAAAGAGTTGGTCTGATTGGTTGGTCAGTATAAGTGGTGAAGCATGGCTAAGTGTTTGCTTAGAAAACGTGTGTCTTTAGTACCCACAGACGCTTTGGCAAACAAACTCTTCGGTGCCCCTGAACCGTCTTCAACGGCTCGGTCGCTCCCCACGACCGTGCCCGACTCGCCAAACTACCGCAGTGCCCGGACACCCCGCACGCCTCGCACCCCTCACCGGAAGGACCTGACGATGACGCCGCGCTTCTACCCAGTTGTGAAGGAAAGCCGGCCGGTGGATGCAAAAGTAAGAAGGCTGCAGCAGAGTGGAGGAAAAACTATGCATTTGAAATGTAACCTTTATTGTTTTAGAATGAGTCGACATTTTCTGAATCAACAATGGTTCGTTTTCTCTCAGACTCCCAGGAAGAGGAAGACTCGGCACAGCTCCAACCCGCCCATGGAGTGTCACGTCGGCTGGGTGATGGACTCCAGAGAGCATCGCTCCCGCACCGCCTCCGTCAGGTGAGACTTCGGCAGGAAGATGTTGTCACTCACAACATCATCCTACAAAGAGTTGAGATAAGTGTAGTTTATAAAAGGAAAGTGTCACGAATGTAAGGCCCTGTTTTATGAGTAGGAAATAAAATAAAAATGAGTGCTTTAATGAAAAGTTGAAGAATCCCTCTAAATGCATCTGTCAGATAGGGCTGCAACTAATGACCATTCGGATAATCGATTAGTCACCGACTATTAAAAATGACTAGTTGACCAATCAGATTATGTATTTCATAATTATTAAATGGCTCTTATTTCACTTCCAGCTTTGAAATCTTGCGCGAGGTTGTGTAAGTCCGACGTGCCTCCTCTTTAAATGTTCGAGCATTGCGGACGTACTTCCGTCGTACGCGAGGTCCCTTTACAAATCTCACATGTATTCAGTTTATTTTGTAAGTTTAACGTGAAGTTATTCCAGACTTTTGACGTCCTCTGCCGCCGTTTTGTTCCCCGGTCGGCCGCCATATGTTTCCCCTGGACTTTATTGCACATGTGCAACTCAGCAGAGAGAGTAAAAGAAGACGATGTCTCACCCTGTAGTTTTCTTTCTTTGCGCATGTGCAACTCAGCAGAGATAGAGGAAAAAGACGATGTAGGTTTTTTTTATTTTTTACCGACGGTAGTCGACGGGTGAATTTGTTGTCGACTATTTTTATTGTCGACTATAGTTGACAACGTCGACTAAACTAAAAGTTTTAAGTTAAATCAGCATTTTAGGGGAATATTTGCTGATTTAAGCTCAAGTATTCATCTATAATGTTGAACTGCACCAACAGCTTGGGCATACACATACATACTGAAGCAGAGCTGGGCGATCTTACTTTTACTAGACAACACTGTGCAACACTGTCTGTAACTCCTTTCACAAGTTCCACCATTAAGCTGCAGTGGTGGACCCTTTAATGTCTCGTTTGCCAATAATGATGCCGTTTTATGATGACAACCTGGTGGAGTTGGTGTGTAGCGGATAAAATGTGAAAAATTCCTCATTCCATCTCCCCAGTTGGTCAGAAGTAGGACACAGTGTATTAAATATATGGCCAAACTGAACAATCTCACACACATTTCTTTCCACTGACATTTCATTCCCCAGCAAAGTCTCACAAATGTTTCTGTCCTAGACATACGCTACACTAGGGGTGTTGAATGTAACCATTTCTACAATGCATTGCGATGTGGACGAGTCTGCAGTGATGCAGCAACAAACCATCAAAAACTATAAATAATGTAATCAGTGAAGGCTTGTGGTGACATTCAGATTTTTACTTTAAAGGCATCCCATCATGATTATCAAGATTTAAGCTGTCACAACAGCATTATGTGCCTTTTAGCAAAGCACTATTATCCAGCGAAATGCACTCGCAAAATACTCTCACTCTCTTAAACAGACTACAAGGTATGAAAAAAAGTTATCGCAGGTTTGTGCTACAAAAGCCAAACGTCAAGCAAAACCAAAATAGTAACTCCAGTAAAAATAATACACGTTAAGAGAGTAAGAAAAAAGAAATGCCGATCAAAATAAACATGAAAAGGGATGGTCTAGCTTTTTGAAGAGAAGCTCAGCATGATGATTTTTCTGGGATGCCAACAGGTTGATCACATTTCATTGAAGTCAGGTGATTTCTGAATGAAGTCCCGCTCAATAGAAAGTACAGCCAGTGTGTTCAGTCTTTGCTGTCCCATATTGCTTCTCAAAAAAGGCTTAATCCTCTTCAGTGTGCTGATGCACCGCTTTAAATCTGCGTCAGATAATTAGCACATTCTGACAGATTTAGTATTTTTAAGGCAGATTTTGTTCTAGTTGCTATTGGCTGATCGAGAATTAAAATCTGTTCAAAGATTTATTAATTAACTAATTATTTAATTAATTATTTTCCTCACCTTATTGAGAAATCAAGGGGGGTTAAGCCCTGTTAGCTTACTTATACCAGCCGTCCCTGAATGTAATGTATATATTCTGCCACCGCCTGCTGACACTGCTCAGCAGATGGCAGCCTCCCTAGAAAGGCTGAATACATTTTGTAACCTTCACTTAGAAAAACTGCAAAACTAAGCAAACATGCAATAAATTTGGAAGTATCTTACTGGAAATACTTTCATTGTCTCAGTGAAATGATGGAACGTTACACTCGAGAATGTATAAAAACTGTTAAGTTAGCTTATGGCTAACGTCTATGGAAAATTCCATTGGTAAGCTAGCTGTCAACATGCGCGGGCTAAATGGATTAAAACAACTTTGTCCATTAAAAAGATGTTTACCGCAACAATATTCTCTGTGTTCAGTTACAAATTGGCTGATTGAAATTGAAAGGTGTGGTTAATTGTTGATTAATTGGCCTTATTTACTCACATGTGTGGCACATGCACACACATTCTTCTGGTGTTATCCATGAGTTTATTTAGAAATAAAAATGAAAGTATATTAGAATATAGCTCTACTACTGCCATTTAAAAGATTTTCTTTCACTCCATAAACAATCACAAAGTGAGTCTCAGCGTTTCTTTAAGTAACAAATCTCACATGTGGAAAAAAACCTCTGGTAGTTAAAGGGTCTCCTTCCTGCCCTATCTACCCCAACCAATTGAGGCAGATGGCTGCCCTCCCTGAGCCGGGTTCTGCCGGAGGTTTTACTTTCCTGTTAAAAGGGAGTTTTTCCTTTCCACTGTTGCCTCTTGCATGCTCAGGATGGGGGGATTGGATCAAAGTCAAGTTTCGATGCAGTCCTTTGGTTTTCCTGAACTAGGATATTATTTATTACGTATGGGCTCAAATTTATTTGTCTGTGAAGTGTCCTGAGATCACGTTGTTGTACAATATTGTAAAATTTTAATTCAATTCAATTCCGCTTCATTTCACATGTTTTTATTATTTCTCCACATAAGAAAAGGGAATCCTTGTGTTTGGTTTGGCTCTAGCTTTGGTTAAAAATAAATTATGAGATGGAATTTAGGAGTTTTAGAAACGAATCTGCCTTATTTAGGTTTTAATATTGCTTGTTAATACCTGGGGGACTTGACTCCATGGACACATTTTCAGGTTTTCATTTTTTTGTCTAAAGTATTTTTTAAAGCAAGGATATCCATTTCTGGTTCTCAAAGGCTTTTTCTTCTCCAAATCACCTAATTTAAATTAATTGGGTCCCCCTCCAAAAAGCTTGTTGTTGAGTTCTGCACAGACTTGTTAACCAGAGTCCGGGGTGAGGAAGCAGAGAAACATCTAAAACTTGCAGGGCAGTGGTCAGATTTGGACCTGAAAAGAAACAGACCTGACTCTGTGAACTGGGTCTCATTATTCTTCCTCTTTTTATCTTCCTCGCTTTCAGCTCTACCGCCAGCCCATCGGAGGGCACCCCCGCCCTCGGCAACATCGGCTGCACGCCTCAGTCCCTCCCAAAGTTCCAGCACCCGTCACACGAGCTGCTGAAGGAGAACGGCTTCACGCAACACGTTTACCACAAGTACCGCCGGCGCTGCCTCAACGGTACCATTCCCTCGGTTTTATATCACTAACACCTTCCCTCACAGACAGTTGGGCTCACTTGTTGCTTTCCTCTCCACCAATCACAGAGCGGAAACGACTGGGAATTGGCCAATCACAAGAGATGAACACGCTCTTCCGCTTCTGGTCATTTTTCTTGCGGGATCACTTCAACAGGAAGATGTACGAGGAGTTCAGACAGCTGGTGGTTGAGGACGGGAAGGAGGGATACAGGTAAGAGCTTTCCGTAGGGAGGAATTGACATATATCAGCTGCCTTCGTGTGAAGATCCAGTTTAAATGTTAAGCTGTAGAATATAAAATCCCACAGAAAATCTTTCTCTTGTCCCAGACTGACGTTTAGCACTGGTTGCACTGGTGCGCCAAACTTTTTCATTTGGGTGAACCAGCAAAAAATTTCTTTTAATCATTACACATAGACATTAATTGGTATTTAAATGATTGTGAACAATAATGAGGTTTAGGAAAATGTCTTCATTTAAAACATGAATGTTAAGTAAAAAAAGAAATGAAAAAACAAAAATCAAGTTCTAGCTTCACTGAACTAAATGACACTGAAGACTTGAAATAGCTTATGAGGGTGTGCTGCCTCTGGTAAAGTTCCCTCCTCTGGATTCACGTTTAATCTTTTTCATAATTATCTACTTGGACTTACATTCTGAAAGGCAGCCCCTCTTTGGCTTTATCACACACCATGTTTTTGGCTGCTCAAACAAAAACATCCAGAGATTTTTTTATTCCGTTTTTTTGTTTTGAATACACGGTAGCCTCTTATACTTCAGTGTTTCCCCTACTATCACACCGGTGAGCAGACAGAGTGCACTTTGGAAAACATGCCAACCAGCTGAAAATCAGACAAAAATATCAGTTATTTCAAAAAGGTGAAGATTGAAACACTGGCGGTCCAGCGAGGAGCAGCCAGGTTATTTCTCCTGCTCCGGTGTTACGCCGAGAACGTCATGTCCATCACACAGCTAATCATGCGGCATCTAACGTCATTGTAGGGATTTCTGACTCATATTACGGGTTAAAATTGATCTGCTGTTCTTTGCAGGTTTTGTAGCGTTGGATTTCTGTCTTTTGTTTGTTAGGCTGCACGGTGCTGTGGTGGTTCACACTGCAGTCTCACAGCTGGCACCTGGGGACGGTGGCCTTTCTGTGTGGAGTTTGCATCTTCTCCCTGTGTATGCGTGGGTTCCCTCCAGGTTCTCCAGCTTCCTTACTCCCACTGTCCAAAAACATGCATGTTAGGATAATTGGTCAGTCTAAATTCTCCCTAGGAGTGAGTGCATGTGTGAATGGTTGTTTGTCCTTATCTGCGTTGGCCCTGGGATGGACTGGTGTACCCTGCCTTTCACCTGATAATGCTGGAATAGGCACCAGCTTACCCGCGACCCATAATGGATTAAGCGGATCAGAGACTGATGAAGGAACCTTCTCTGGGGGAGACTTGAGCTGGGTCAGACAGTGCAGACGGGAACTTCAGCCGTCAAAACACATTTATCTGCCATCTAGCTTTTCTGCTTCATGTTGCTCAGGCACAGTGGAAAAACTCTTAGTGCGGATAACAGACAACATATAAGCCAATCCCACCATATTCTACGTCTTACAATAAATTCCAGCTTCTCGTCTGTCCTCCTTCTTCGCACGGGTTGTCTAATATGCACCGCTTTTAATTTCATACTAACACAACATGGTGTACAGCTGCGGATCAGAGCCAATCGGGTGAAGACCCACCCCTTCTCTTAGCTTTTTATCATGGCGCTATTCTTCTCTGAGCTCAGGTAAAGCTCAGAGGGAGGGAACACAGAATACGCAGACACACATTCAGAGAAATAATTGAAGTCTTTCACCAGACCTGAGAAATGTTAGGTGCACCAGTGCAATTTGGTTGCATGTTCGACCACAATGGTCACACTCTAGAGCCCTGATGCAGCAGCTTCTTTTCTTCTTTAATCAGCAAATTCAAGAGTTCGGCTCAATAATAACTGATCAATAAATCTGGATCTGGTTTATTTTAGGATCATATGTTTGCTGGTTTGTTTCTAAATACATTTCCTAAGTACTTTATCCTTCTGTGTAAACGTCTCTCGTGGTGCGTTTGTGTCACAGGTACGGATTGGAGTGTTTGTTCAGGTACTACAGCTACGGTCTGGAGAAGAAGTTCAGGCCAGACATCTTTAAGGACTTCCAGGAGGAGACCGTAAAAGACTACGAGGCCGGTGAGGAAACATGAGACTAAAGCTGTCACCAGAACAACTATGATGTTTTTTTATGTCTTCTTTAGAGATATCACGGTTCACTTTCAGACCTATCTAAAGACATTTTTCTTTCTCCTGATCACAGGCCAGCTTTATGGGTTGGAGAAGTTCTGGGCTTTCCTCAAATACTCTAAAACCAAGACCCTGGAGATCAACCCCAGGCTGCAGGACTACCTAAGCAAGTTCAAACGCCTGGAAGACTTCAGAATTGATGTAAGGGGATAATTCTCAGAGGTTTTAAGGCTGAACATGAAGTGGGTTTGATGGAGAGGATGCTGCTGTTTTAGCAATCTTCAGGTTTCTGTTTGTTCTATTCCAGCCGCCGATAGAGGAAGGAGGCCGCAGAAGACACTCATCCAGTGGGGAGGGTCGTCGCCGGCATCCGTCTCAGCCCTCCAGCCGGCCCCACAGCCAGGCGAGTGGAGGCCCCGCCCCCATCGCTGCTGCTCATGGCCCTGCAACCAAGAATGATGCCAAACCCGCCCGCCAGAGAGGCCCCGCCGCCACCGCTGATCCTGCACCGGATGCCAAAACAGCGAAGTAACTCCACACACGGATCGGCTCAGCTACTTCTGCAAGTTGCCGGTTCTCTCTGCGCCACAGGAGGGGGGAGAGGCATCCAGCTCAAGCATGACTTTTTTTTTTTTCTTTTGACCCCCACAAACATCTTATTTGAGAAAGGATTCCCGTCACTTGTTTTATTGATTACTTCTAAGTTTTTAGAACTTTTTAATTAGGCAAGAAATGACTGGGGGTCAAATCCCTGTAAATTTCTTTTTGTCTCTCCATGCTGACCCTCCTCTCTGTCACTGGGACCCTCCTCTTTGATCGTCACTGTCCTGCTGGCTGAAACACATTTAAATCCTCGTCCAGACGTCACAGTAATGATTTCTTCCACATGAGATGGTTGATCTGAGCACCTGAAAGGAGGCCGCACTGCTCCTGACTTTCAGCCGGACCAAACTGGTTTGAACCGAGCGACTGAACTTTCCATCTGCAGAGCCCCCGGCTTCTCTGTCGAGGGGCCAAAACTGAAATCTTTAATTTACTTTATGGCTGGACATCAAGGGGAAACTAAAGAACCAAATGATAAAAAAAAGAGTTGTTTCAACCCCTCACTATAGACAAGATTATTGAAAGTTGCCTTATTTTAATGGTTTTACTGCTTCTAACTTGTGCCCGCCACCTTATTGTTGATTGTGCAGCATCCAAATTGCCATTTATCTCATCACTGTTTCCAGCTGGGGTCACAAGGTGGTGCTTCATCTGTGTAACTGTCCTCCATTCCCCACCTTAGCCTGCCTCCGTCACCTCAGAACTGTCTTCCAGTTGTCATTAAGTCTGTTACGAGTCGTGTAATTCTTCCCTGTGTTTGCAGCTTGTGGCTTTTTTTGTGCTGAAAGCTGATGGAAGTTTGTCACCCCCACTTTGAAATGAACAAAAAAAAAAACCACCCAACAGCTACTTGAATGGAAGCCTGTCCGTCAGACGAGCCGCATCCATCCGTCTATCCATCCGTTGGACATCCATCCATCAGCAACGCTACAGGACTGGAATCATCCAGATAATCAGGATCTGGATTACTTGAAGGAGGCGATGGCTGCGAGGAGGGCCGTCGTTCTCTGACGCAGGCTCAGGCATTCGGGGCCTCGCTGCTTTCCGTTTCACGTCAGTTACAGGCGTGAACACTAAGGAGTGTGGTTGGGCACAGATGTAGCAGAGCGAGCAGCGCCTCGCTGTGCTCGTGAACTCAAAACAGGACCGTTCATTCGTGCTCCGAGTGGTCACTCATCCTGCGATCAGCTGTGTGGATGATAAAACGCATCCAGCACAAATTTTGTCCTCCACTAATGTAAATGTGAATTTGACAGATGAAGAGAAACGATCACAGCTCCCTGCTACCTTTTATTGTGTATAGAACAGATTATATATTTGCCTTACATGTGTACGTAATCTTTTCTTTTTTTAACGATTCTTTTAATTTTTTTTATTTTTATTTGCTGTGTTTCTCATGCTGTTGTTCCAGAAGGTGGGTTGGTGTCAGGCTTTCAAACATCTGGATTTCAGAAACAAAAGGGAAAGTTGGCATCAGGCGTCAACGAAGATCTTTTGGCTTTCATAATGAAATTACAGATTAAATCTTCTTTTACAGTAAAGACAAAGATGAGAGCAAAATATGAAGAAACTACAGATGAAATCATCCTCCAAATTTCCTTTAGTTTCTTTGATGAAAATCCATAAAAACACTTGAATTTTGGGGTTGTAATGACACAACCTGTCGATGTACTACGATGTTTGGTTATTTTTCTGCACTCATATTGAAACCATCTGATGCTAAAAAAATCTGACATAGTTGGATGAAACTGTGCCTGTTAGTCAGCCTGTGTGTTCCAGAGGTGGACGTCACATTGTCAGTGTTTGTGTCCTTGAAATCTAGCGTTGTCACACACATGAAGATGCAAATCAATGCTGCACTTGTTCCATTTGTTCCCCCTTTCCACCTTCAGCTTGTTTGTTTTCTGGGAGATTCGGATCAGTTTCAGAAGCCTATAGATGACGCATCCAAGTGTTTACTGGGTGAAAACTAAGAGCTACAGAATGTTCACATGATCCCACTTTTTCTGAAACCAGTGAAGCCTTTTAAGTGTGTGAGCTGGACATGACAGACCTCCCTGCTCCCCCCTCTGACAGTTGCATGACCCTCCCTCTAATGTGATCCTCTGTGGACATTTGGTGGGGCTCAAGCAATTTGGGAGTTTACAGCCTTCTATATCCGAGTCGGCCCGCTGCTAGGTGTCCATACGAGCTGTATGAGATCCGCTCAAGTTTCACACGGGCTTGGCCAGCTGGCCGGACGCTGGAAAGATGAGAGATGGACATGGGAAAGAAGGAAGGTGGAGCAAAAAAAAAAAAAAAAAAAAAAGACAAAACTAAACGAAAAAAAAGCCTGGCTGGGGTTTGTGATGATGCTTGGAGGAAATGGCTGGTTATGTCTGCAGACTGGAAAAAAAAGGACAATATTCCATAAAGCCATATGAATAAGAAATAACTGTATATGAACCTTTAAAATAGTTCATTGCATTACAATATCCTAGGCTTGTCATGAGGAAAAAAAGTTTAAAATGAGAAGAAAAGGAACAAAAAAATATATAAAATGGAAAAATGTAAAATACTTGAATGAGATCTTGTATTATAACATTTAATACTCATAATATCTGCTCTGTAGGCTGACGTGATTTGCCATTAGTGTTATTTGTAATTTCGCGTAATTATGCTTTTCCTTTAATAAAGAAAAAAAATCACAAAACTGACAAAAAAAACCTCAAACACCAGCTGCTGTGGTCTTTTTTTTTTCTCTCGCCACCAAAGGAAAGGAGAAACATTTCTTTTTAAATATTTTAATCGTAAACTGTCCCATCAGAACAACATTTTATCTATCATAGAATACATATTCCCAACAATTGGAGGTTTTTCTTTTTTGCCATGTTTAACATTTCAAAGTATGTTTTAAGTGCTACCATAATAGAAAGTGCAGCTAACTGTTGCCAGATCTCTGGATAAACGGTAAGTGAATGCAGCATGTGCCTGCTTTAAGTGCTGTTACTCGGTGTTAGGGTATCTACACACAAAAGCTTGTATTTGATATTAAAATGAACATTAATGCTATGTTACAAACATGAGGTATCAGTGAGATGAGCCATGTTTCCATGATGTAGCTTCAAGGACTGAGTTTTATGTTTTTTTGTGTTTAGTTTTTTTTTCTGGTGTATTTTGTATTTTGGTGGGATGTTACCAGAACATGAGCCCAACCAACAAACGGCTCTGCCTCCTCACCAGAAAAGGACCAAATCCTGAGCTTCAATCTTATGAAAAAAGAAATATTTTTGGCAGCGACTCCCACTGAACAGGAAGAGATTAACATCTGCTAAAGTGCAACGACCACATTTTAAATTGCATAAAAGTGGAGACGAGGGGCGTTTCACAGTCTGAAACTGATAAAAAACATTACAACAATCAAAGCTAATTAAGACAGATGGGGAATTCTACCCTCAACCCTCCCCGCTTTTATCACCATCTAAAAGCTTGGTGAGGCCTGAGGTCAAAGGTCAGGGTTGGCAGGCCGTCACTGGCCCTTCTTAGATGTGTCAGGGATGCTCTGGGTAAGAGGGGTGAGGCTGGTGAGCAGGGTGTGCCGTTCATACTGTTTGGTCTGCCTGAATTTGGCGTCTGTGCCGTGAAGCCGGTCCAGCACACCAAAAACTCCGAAGCACTGGTTGAACCTAGAACCGGGAGCGACACGAATCCAGCTGTTAGTTACAATCCAGTATTCAAAGAGGTTGGATAAAATAATGCAATTTAAACTCCATAGTTTCAGTTGGAGGTATTTGCTTTCCTGGTAATTTTTTTTATTAATCTATCTGCACAATCATATCCTGAATTTATATAACAGAAACCTCTTAGAAGCACTCCTTAAGGCTTACCTGAGGTGGTGGAAGTCATGGAACTCAGGGGAGGGCAGAAAGGGCAGATGATAGCCGCAGTGAGAGATGGTCGTGCTGACCAGAGCTACGCAGTACCACAGGGAGGTGGTGGACAGGTGGGATCCCAGAATCACCGGCCCAATTACCACCGGCATCATGTTGGAGAGCTGATGGAAAACATGTTAGCCAAAGATAAATTATCTAGTTAATCAAATCAAATCTGAAGGACTTGAACTTTCTAACTAATAAGGAAAAAAAAGATCTGTCACACATCTGGTCACCAAACAGATTACTGAATGATAATAGTTCAGCTTTTGGTATTCTGACACTACTGAAGGTCATCAGCACTGGGATCGCCGGCAGTAAACACCAGTAAGGCAAAACACAGTCTTTATTAAAGCCAGGGAGAAGCCACACCACCGCCCGAATCAACCAGGGGGGCTGCTCGCAACACCATGGGGCTGGAAACTGAAACTGACCGGATGGAGGAGGCCTTTGACAAGAAGAGGGCCAAGTAGAGAAGTTGGTGGGCGAATGCCTAAGCAGGGAATGGAGGACCCGGTGCAACCACACTGAGGTGGGGTGCATCAGGGGCCTAAACATGCTGGGAGTGAAGAGACTGCACATCAGGAAAGTCATCAAGCACATCATAGATGCTGCTGAAAAGACGTAAAGATGGCTGTGGATCAAGCGGGGCGACCCATGGACTACACTTGCTACTCAAACACATGCCTGGGTCTGATCAACCCTGGCTGGGTCGCCTGGGCGAGGTTGTATAATGTTGCAAGACCCGAAACACCCAGTGAACCCAGCATGCATCTCTGATGATGTGTCTGAGTTGCACCAGAGGTGTAAATTAAGACCGATTGTGTGAATGTGAGGCCCTCTGTAAAGCAGACATTAGGCACTTTGCTGGTCTGCAGCATTCAGGTGTGAAATAATACAATACCAAGAAGGAAAGACACCAACAATGATCTTAGAGAAGCAACTGTTGCTGCCCATCTGTGTGGGAAGGGTTTTCTTTTTTTTTTCTTAAATTCCACAGTAAACACTTTACAACTGGAAAACATTCAAGACAGGTGCTAAAGCAAGGAGTGAACATTCCTGTAAGTTCAGCCCAGTGCCGGACTGTAATGCTCAGAGAATCTGCAAAAAAACCTAAGAGCTACATCTCAGACTTCAGGCATGACTAAGCAAGTATGACTTGATTGGAAAGACTGCAAGAAAAAGACTCTTCTCAATAACGAAACAAAACATGGTATAATAAATTGTTTTGTATTCACCTCATTTGAGGATCAATCTCTATTTTACACACACAACTAAATATTATAGTCCTCAAAACAGGAATACGCTGCACGGATTCAACAACAGAAATAAGAAGCAGGAGGGGATTATTCACCACATGCTCCAAAGGATGAGCGTAGATGGAGACAACACCAATGGGAGCAGTCCACTCATGGTGCTGTTTGTGGAAATGCTTGTAGAGGTTGGGATGGTGGAACAACCTGAGATCATTTTAAAAGATAATGCTTGTATAAAAAAACCCACAAAAATAACGTAGTCGAAAAATTGTAAATCGATAAAAAAGTGAATACTCTCTACCTGTGTGAATAGTAAAATAGAATTTCCTCCACGATGGAGAAGACAGCCAGCTCCATCAGAGCCCAGTGGAAGGTGGGCAGCTCAGGGCCACAGGGGTTTCCTCTCCAGGTCATCAGGTAGTATATAGCAACCACCATGGGCCCAGAGATGAGCACCTGGTTGAAGAGGACGGTCTTTACTGCCTGGCGTAGCTTAACAGGATCCACCTGAGGGACAAGAGGAAGTTAAAGAGAAATTAGATAGGGATGCAATTTAAGAAAAAAATAAAGACATTTTTTTTCTCTTAAAATAAGGCAAATAGATTTCACTACCATAAATTAGAAAGTATCAGTATCAGATAATTATCTGCTTATTTTTCTTCTATTAAACAACTTGGAATTCTTCCTTTGACCTTTGGATCTCGATTAGAAACACATGATGGCCTGTGTGTTTGTGCACCAGATAACGCTTTGCACATTGTGTAAGCTCACAACGTGAGGTCAGAACACATTTAGACTTTTTTTACAGCTGCAATAATATTTCCATTTATTAGAAAATGTATCAAGATAACTTTTGCATAGGTTTGTGAGAGGGTGAACTTGCATTGCGCCACTGGTGGGTCAAAGATGGCGGCACTTGTGTGTTTGTAACCATTGAACTTTCACATAAAACATGTACTAATGGATTTATCAGACCAAACAGAATTAAATAATCATTTAAAGTCACTATATGCACCTCCATACTAGTTAAAATTGGTGCAGCTTTTAACCACTAGAGGGAGCTATAAAAACACCAACTTTGTTGTACAACCTTCTTTATCTCTTGCCTCAGTGAAGATCTGTGCTCTCCAAGTGCCCTTCTGGTTATTTATTGATCATAGTAATATTTATCCAAGCAAAGTCATGCAAAAAGAGTGGACATGGAGAAGAAATAGTTCAGAGCTTTTACATAACACTAACTTTGAGTATGACCTGTAGGGCTTATGTAAACTTCCATATTGCAAATCTACCCTCGTGACCTGGATTAAAATCTTAAATTATTTTCAATACTTCGCTGTAACACTGGTTTAAAGAAACAGTCGGTAATCAAAAACAGACGACATATTTGGTTAAATTCCTATTTTCACTTTTTAGAATCTGCTTTGACTTTTGCAGTGCGTTTTAGATCATCACAAAACTGGTTGAGTCCCTTCGGTCAGAGTGTATTTGTGCTTCATCCACAGGCATTCATTGTAATCTTTCCATCGCATTTTGTTCTCAGTTTTATATTGTTAATTTTTATACATTCATCCATTCAAGGCTCAGCATTGACTCTAGCGGTCCAGGGGCCCTTTATCACAAAAGTAGAATGAAGTTATCCAGAGTAAGAGCAGATAGTGCGGCCTGACCAAGCAACCTAATTGATTTCACAAACACCATACCAGGCTGAGAAGGAGCGTCAAAGTCAAGCCAGGTTTAAGTTATCCTACTGAGTGCACGTTCACAGCTATCTTTAAAAGACCTTGAGGTGGATCACAGATTAACTGCTTCTGATAAGAAAATATTGCTGCTCCGTACTTTAAAATAACCTTTTAATTTGACCTTATTGGATTAATAAAGTATTCTTAATTTCATTTTACTTCACCCCAAGTGAGCAACAACTAGTAAGAGAGGTTTAGGAAGAATTAGCTAAATGACAGTACTCGGGGATATGTACTCACTGCAAGTTGTATTATATCACAACCTGACCGTCTTTATGAGCCTCAGGTTAACTGAGGTCAGTGACACAGCAGGTTGTAAATATAGGACTTTACACAACCCATACATAGCTGGGTGGGTTGATCTTTTTAGGAATAACACACTAATGTGATCATAAGAAAAAGATGTAAGTTTTATACAGAGTGGATCATAAAGAAAAGAAACAACATTAAAATGTTATGAGATGAATATTTTTTTATGGGCTCAATAAATGAGCTTCCTCTGTGTGCATCGTGTTCCTCCTTATTCTTACTTAGTTTTTGCCAGACTCGCTTATCAGTAATGTTGGTCTTTATCTCTGCAGTGTGCAACAACATCCCTTAATCAAACACAGTGTGAGGACTTCGTTCAGATGTGGACACATCAGATCAGTAACACAGAGGACCTTCTCATGTACACACATTGATTTATTAATAAACTGATGGTTTTAATTTAAGATGATGTCACATTTTATTTTAAATGGTCTGAGGAGTTTATCAAAGATTAAGAAGCTGAGCATTAGAAAGTAAAGCACGTTAAAAAGAGACCTACCGGGTTGTTCTTATCCACCTGGATTCGGTATCGAGTGATGAAAGATGGTTTACCAGTAATGTCCACCAATAGCAGCAGAGCATTCATAGCCCAGAACACCACAGGGGGAGCCAACATCGTCCCTGTAGGAAAAATTTAAAGTTTAAAAAAATCAACTTGGGCTTGAAGAAACGTCCGGAATAAAAACATGTGTGAAGCATAATTACTATAATTATAAACATATGATGATATTAGCATGTCATTAATGTCAGCGGATAAATTTTTTTTTTTATTAAAATGTTCAATAAGGCTTTTGTTCTCTAAGACGGTCTTAGAGCGCTTGCCCCCGTGCCCCACCTCTAGGCCTGGCTCCAGAGGGGGGCCCCGGTGACCCACGTCCGGGCAAGGGAAACTTTGATCCTTGCTTTTTCATCATCATAGGGGTGATTTTGAGCCGCACTTCGTCTGGTCCCTCCCCTAGACACCTGTTTGTCATGGGTGACCCTACCAGGAGCATGAAGCCCCCAACAACATAGCCACTAGGATCGTCAGGACGCACAAACTCCTCCACCACGATAAGTTGGAGGCTCAGGGAGGAGCTCATAATGAGCCAGAAAATATCCACATACAGTAAAAAGACACATGGTGCAACTTGCAGTTTTTAAAGAGCAACAGATGCTATTTGTATGATATAAATGCAAATTAAACAAATAATTTGCAGTCCATTTTAAATAATAAAAAGGCCTACATTATTTGTAGATCACTATCCATTATTTATTAATTTATTGTGGCCTGTTTTGTGAGCCAAACTGCATTAAGTTTGCATCTCATCTCATAGATGATGTCTGATCGTTGAGGCAAAGAAACAAAGTTCATGACACTAGAAGCACACTTAGGAGAGGAAGCTGACACCAGAGGTCATGATGTGAACTACACAACTTTACATTAAATTCAAAGTGGGTCTCCAGCACAGTAATCTTTTGTGCATTCCTGTAAGAAAATCTCTATTTGTTTCCCATGAGATAAAAATCATGGATGTAATTTGATTTAAAAATATATTAGGGATGCTGCTGTGAAACTTTCCTCTAAGAGATCACAAGTCAGGTTCCTAAGAAATCAATATAAATCCATGAAATGACCTGTGAGCATGTGCTGATACCTAACAGGCCATTCAACATGCCCCTGTGTTAGAAGCAGATTGTACGGCCTGATTTCAGCTTTTAGTATTTCTCTGCGATACTCTTTTTTTCTTTAAAAAAACAAAAAAACAAAAACAGAAGCAGGTTTGATTTCTTACCCATGAAGAACAAAGCGGCATCATGACCCTCAAATGCCACGTACAACTTCATCCACAAGTTCTGCCAGAAATCTCCTGAAGCTCCCCAAAATCTCTGAAGATGCCTGGAGGAGGAAGTGCAAAGTGCAAACAGTCGACTAGAAAACAGCCATCTAACAGTGATTTATGTGCACGTCATTTGACATTGAACCCTTTTCAAGTCAGGCAATTTCCTCATATTGTCCTCTTTATGCCCGGTTTCAACAAGTGGTTCAGTACTATCTGTCCAAATCCAAACCTAACGATGCCCCAGCATCAAAACTTTATTTACGAAAACATATACACCCTTAAAGCCAAAGAAACCCACCTGACCACATCCTCTCATCCTGATGCATAGCTCATCATGTCTCATCTACACATCATTTCATGCCGCATTACACCTACTTCAGTCTCCACATGACTAGTCTTATTATGCATGTCATCATGTCTTGTCAAGTTAATTATAGTCGTGTTTAACCCGGGGCCTATTTATAAAAAGTTAGCACAGTCACGGTTAGTTTGTATAGCTGTGTTGAAGCTTTTTATTCTGTAAATGGCCGCTGGATCCTTCTTGTATTTTCTGAAGCCATATGGACAATAGAGAGCAGCAAGAGAGTGATATTTGAAACCAGTTTAGGTAGTTTAGTAGAGGTCCGTAGGAACACAGAGATGAACTATCATCAAAGCTGAAATCACTTTCTTTAAATCCCTCAAAAGTTATAAAAAACCTTGGTGTTATTTTTGACTGGATTTTTCCAGAGACACCCTTCCTCTACAGATGCTCCGAAATTCAGCTGCTCACGAAGAGCAGGATAGCTCACATTACACCAGTTTTAAAGTCTGTGTTGGCTTACCATGTGCTCACAGACCCATTTTAAAGTTCTATTATTTTTTAAAGCTTTTATTGATTTTAGTCCAAATTATTTATTAGACTTGCTTTTAGTTTACCTCGCAGAGCTCTCAGGTTCTCAGCGGCTAATAACTTATTTATTCCTGAAGTTGAGACCAAGACTGATAGAGATGCAACATTTGGTTATTATGGTCATCTTATATGGAACAGCCTGCCTGGGGAGCTGATGGTAGCTGGGAGTGTTGGGATTTTAAAAAGAAAACTTAAATATTTATCTTTCTAGTAAAGTTGTTAATTGAGTATAATTTTATTTGTACAGAACAATATTTGCTCTTAGTGAGGGTTAAGACGGTGCTTTTTGTGATCACCATTGTTTTTATAGATTTGTATTTCTGTATCAAGGTGTGCGTGTCTTGTGTTCTTGTTGGTGGGAGGCTGGGGGTGGTTGTCGGGGGTTAAGTCATGTGGCTGGCATGTGGATTTATTTTTCATCATAGATGTGTAATCTCTGTTGTTATTAAATAATTTTCTGTTTGTTTGTTTGTTTTCACAATAAAAAGCACTTTAAGCTGCAAATCTTATGATGAAAAGTGCTTTACAAATGAAGGTTAATTAATTGACTGATTGATTAGAAAACCAGGGAAGGTTTCTGACGAGCAAGCCAAGGTAACCGCTGGTCAAAACAGATGCCACCAAAGACTTTTCATGTTATGCACCAGCTTGCCCCGTTCCTGTTTATCCAGTCCTGCCCTCCACTTTCTGTTCAGTTTAACTCCTCATCCTGCCTTTCTTGTCTTTTTTTTTTTTACTCTGCATTAATCACAATGCCACTCCTCAGGTCTATTAGAAGCTGCTTGTTTTGCCTTGGGGATATCTTACCATGTCAATGAGTTGCCAAATGCAGCCAAGAACAAGATTCCAGATCCGATGACAAACGCTGCTTTCTTCACAGAGTCCCACAGTCCTCCAGGGCCCTCCTGAGAAGACAAAAAGCAACAACGGTGTAAGGATGTGCAATCAAATGATAGTCAGCTGTGCTTCCTGATGAGAACAGCTAATCAAAATAACATTTTTACTTCTTAAATCTATAAATGAAAGGTTTCATACCAACTCCATCATAAACGTGCCATTTGACCCTACATAGTCTGATTGTGACTGCTACGTTTATTTTAAAAATACAATAGTTTTAATTTTATCTGTTGTCCAAGTCATCCAAGTATAATAAGTTTATTTAGCACTAAACAAAGAAAAAACAACAACATTACCAGTCAAAAGTTGGGACACACTTTCCTCTGGGTTTAATGGAAAAGTGTGTCCAAACTTTCCACTGGAAGTGTACAGTGGTGGATAAAACTTTTCAAACAAAATTCAAATTTTACACAATCTCAAATATTATTGTGAAATATTTTTAAATGAAAAAATTTAGGTTTTTAATGGCTTTTTAAAATTATCTGTGTAGTATTTTGGCTCTGACTGTACTACTAGAAATTGCACTTGAAGACCTAAGAGCGATTCTTAATGCAATATTTCATAAATGCATGGGGTGTCTGAAAACATTTTTCCACCACTGTACATGCCATTGTGTTTATAGAAAGCAAATTAATCACCATCCACACTGAGAAAAGTAGATCAGTTCACTCAGGAATTAAGTCCAGGGATTGATGTCCCATTCAACAGACTTTCTAAAATCTGCCCTCACCCCGCTGTTGCAACCGTGGGAAGAATGTTAAACAGGTCTCAGGACTCAGCTATCTGACTTCTCATTCTTTTCGAGGCACTATCACGATTACTGATTTATTCAGAGCGAAATAAAGCCTGCAAACATTCTCAATAGAACTGCTCTCTTTTGCATGTAACAACATGAACTGTGGCCTCATATTTGTAGACAAAAACTCCTCTTAACATTTCTGGTGACCATGTGCACAAGTCATTATGTGCTATTGTCTCTTTTCTTCCTGCAGGGCTCCAGAAATTGGCTCTGGTTAAAAAAAAGCAACTTGTCAGGTTGATCCTGTTGCAAAGAACACAACTGCGAACAATACAGTCCCAAAGGAGTTAGATGCAGCTTTATACAACACAGTCCACACATGTTACAAAGTGCTGTAGGAAATACCCAATAAAAGATACATTTTATGGAATAATTCAAGGAACGATCAGTTATGATTTTTTAAAAATGTACTTTTGTGTCTTCAGAAGCAAACATACAGGCGTCCTTCTTGCTTCATAGTAAAAGCTTCATGTGTACAGTATGCTTCAGTCAGACACACATTCATAAAATAACATAGCATGTAACAGCAGGATGCAGCTAAGAAGCTAAGCTACCTGCAACTTAATGGTCTCCACCTGAAAACAGTGGACCAGTAACCACAATAAGCTAAAAAGGAAAAACGAAACACAACAGATGAAGGGTTGAACCTGTGTTGGTTTTGAGTCACTGTGCTACTGCTGACCCGCCTTGCGATTTATCTATTACGTGATGATGACAGAGCTGTTTCACAGCAAACGTGTCATGTTGTTGCAGCAGGAGAAGCACATAGCAGTAGGTGTGGATGTAAAGGTGTAGTTTTACCTGTCGGCTGCTGCTTGCTGCACCGGCCTCGGCTGTCCTCCTTTCTGTAAGCACAACACAATTTAACTTTATTTTTCCTGTTAGAATTTGAACAATTTTTAAACATCTGTAAATATTTACAGGACTACCACAAGTTAAATAAAAAGACAAAAATCCTGTACAAAACAAATATATGTAGTGTCCCATAGTAACTCATGGCAGGAGACTGAATTCAACATTGTTATTTTAAAAAAAGAACCGGGCCCAATCCCAGCTCTCTGCTAACTAATGCAAATTCCATTCTTGTGGTTAACTTAAAAAAAATAAACATTTATAGGTTCCCATTGTCTGACTCAAAAAGCACTATTTTACTATACAAATGTGAATTTAATAACCTTATTTCAATAAATTAACATCTTTAAGTGCTTTTTAAAAATCTTTTTATTCTAAAATAATCATGTAAGTGCAGTGCTGCCTGGTGAAAATTTTACAGCTGCAGGATTATATATAATCCTATTATAATCCAATTTTACAGGGATTGTGCAGTTTTTCAGTCAAATTCTTGGGGATTAGCCTGTTCTACAGCCACCTGTTCTCTTTCTTAGTTTCCTTTTTACTGTTTGTACAACAAACAAAAAACTGCTAATAGATTTGCAACTAATGATAATTTTAATTATTTATTAATCTAGTAATTAGTTTGTGTGTCAGCCATTTGATAATGAAAAATGTCCATCCATCCATTGTCTGCCGCTTATCCAGAATTGGGTCGCGGGGGCAGCCGCCTGAGCAGGGAAACCACATTCACCAGCTCATCTGGAGGGGATCCAGAGGAGTTCCCAGGCCAGCCGAGAGATGTAGTCCATCCAGCGTGTCCTGGGTCTTCCCGGTGGGACGTGCCCAGAACACCTCACCAGGGAGGCGTCCAGGAGGCATCCTGACCAGATGCCCGAGCCAACTCATCTGGCTCCTCTCGATGC
>JBAMHW010000017.1:18817409-18828236 GCA_037177495.1 Rhadinocentrus ornatus | reverse complement strand
CTTGCCACAGCTCGCATTGATGTGCCATCCTGGATGAGCTGCACTACCTGAGCCACTTGTGTGGGTTGTAGACGCCGCCTCATGCTACCACTAGAGTGAAAGCACCGCCAGCACTCAGAAGTGACCAAAACATCACCCAGAAAACAGGAACTGAGAAGTGGTCTGTGGTCACCACCCGCAGAACCATTCCTTTAATGGGGTGTCTTGCTAATTGCCTATAATTTCCACATAGAACCGGCGGAGGGGGATACCATGTAGACGCAACATAAAAATAAGTGTCTTTTGATTAAAAAATTAATGTCAAATGATGTTTGTCATAGATGCTCTGTCTCACACACTTCCGCCAGCAGATAGAGAGCCGGCGTCTGAAAACACGTGAACCAGCTGAAAATCAGACTATATCTTTGCCTTTTTTTTTTTTTTTTTAACTTACCCAGATAGGTGAATATGGAAGCACTCGCTCCAGACAGAGTATTTCTCCTCCTGCTCCAACGTTACACCGAGAACACGGGAAAACACACAGCTGAACAAGCGGAATCTACCGTCATTGCATTTCTGAGTTGTATAATGGCTTAAAATGAATCCAATATTTGTAGCTTTTATTAACGTCAACACGTTATCTGAGATCTGAACTTTAAGAATATTTAGAGCGACTCTACTGAATAAAAGGTATTAATCAGGAAATTAGGAAGTTCAACTGTGTGCCGAGTGTTTGTTCTTTTCATGTTTTTGTTGTTTTTTTTTATCCCCGTCTCAGTCATTTGTGAAGAATTGGTCCATGATGAAGTTTAGAAATGCGACGTGGCCTCACAGCTGAATTTAGCTTTTGCATGATGTTTAAATAAAGCTGTTTTTTCAGTGTCGTGTTCTATTCCCACTGTAATGCTAAATAAGCAGGTTACCTGTTATAGCTGCAGAGTTCATGAATGCATGATTCACCAGAGCTTGGGATTTGCACCCTGTTCATTTGGCAACATAACGCAAAAAGTTATAGGCAGATTTTGATTAACTTTTCAGGAAATGTGAGAAATGGAATAAAGGGACAAGTGATTGCATTGTGGGGCAGAGCCGTATCACTGTCTGGATCCATGAATTTAAGGATTCTTTACAATAGTAAAGAGGAAGAGATAATTTTGCCATTACAGTTTCTAAGTCAGTGGTTCTCAAACTGCGGTGGGGCAACATGACGGGGGGCGCTTGGGATTGGTAGCAGACAAACTAATGTTAGGAAGAGCCAAAGTTACACTTTTGTGTGCAACTTTGGCTCTTGGAAACATACTGGTCCACACTTCAGTCCATTTGGTGGCAGTAATGCAGCAATTTGTTTTTGCCAACCGCCAAAATATATAAAGAAGAAGAAGAACTGCAGACCAAAGATCAGAGTTTATTGAATTCATTGAAGGGAGAAAAGTTTGAGAACTACTGTTCTAACTCATCAGATAATGCCCAGAATCATTGGGAAAAAATTACTAGATGGCATCATTGCAGATGTTATAATCTGACATTGTTTGACCCAGATCATGTCGCTATTCTAGATCTGGTGACCCAGAAGGTGGTAAATATAGGGGGTACTGAGTGGGCTTTTCTCAGGTGAGTGACTCTATAACTTGGCCGTGGTCTGCGCTCTCTGAATGCTTCTAGTTGCATCTTGCAACATACATGCATGCTTCCTGTTTGGAAGAAGGCCACAGCGCCCACCACCTGCTCTGTGAAAGCAACTTAAAAGGGCATGAAGTGGTGAACATGACTAGAAATTTTCAGTCTTTTGAAAATGTATTTGACTGACTGACAGAAAACTTTGACAACTCTGAACTTAAAGCTCAGGTCTCTGCATAAAGTTTTTTTCTGTCTCCATTTCTGTGGTCCTTCCTTTTTCTATTTGTTCTGCCTTTGGTTTGTTGTTCTTGGATTGTTTTTACACTTGGTCTGACACACTGGGCAGCAGGGACTATTCATGATTATATTAATGTCAATGCTTAAGGGGCCGTCCCTATGACGCCGAAGTATTCCAGAAAACCACCCTTTCATCCCCACGAAGCCAGGGATTAGCATTCATGAATCCGACCGTGTCTGAAGCCATGTACCAAAGTGGATAGGTTTGAGTCCTCTACTGTCTGCGGTACTGTGCGGACAGCGTAACCGCGCCACTAGAGGATATAATGTCAATGTGACGAACGCTGGTTTTTGCTTTTGCCTCGCAGTGAATCCTCAGCCATCTTCTCTTCTGTGCTTCCAATGTGTACTTCCTGCTACACGCAGTGAGCCTTTATCTGCGCATGCGTTGCTTTGCTCTAGTTTTAGAGTGTTACTCCTTAGCATTCCCCACAGCCTTGTAGTATGTACTACAGCGGTGTCGTGGGGATGTTGAAGCTTTTCTCCTAGTTTTTGCAGCCTTTTTTACACCGCTTTCACACCTGAACTGGCTTCCGTGCCATGTGGATAATCGCCTCAGTAGGGTAAATGATGTCAGGAAACTCAGCTCTTCTAGACATAAACATTAAGAAGAAGACTTACTCATTTTTCCCTTTAAAGCTAAAGATATAAAGCTAAAGACAGTGAATACTTTGTCTTGTATTGGTTTTTTTTTCATAAAAATGATCAAAGGCTTAGACTTTGGCAACTTCTAAAACACTGACTGGGACCTTGAACTTCATTTAGTCTTTAACTTTTTTCCATTCCCTCTTTGTGCTCTTCTATGTTTTCTCCATGTTTCTGTGTCATTGTCCATCACTAACACGCATTTTTTTTAATACATTCACCATCGTCAGCCAAATAAGTTCAGCATCCCAGTCCTGGTCTCCATGTTGAGCTCATAAATACATTACTAGGTGACTGAACATCAAGCCAGCTGTGCCTATCGGGGTTACAGGGGATCTGGATCAGCGGTTCAGAACAGTGATCACATAAGTTCTCCAGAGGGTGTTAAATGATCATCTGTTGATCACATTTTTCTTCTTTATTACCTCTACACACAATTCTACCAAATGACAAAGCAGAAACTAATTAATGGGTTGTGTTGTTTATTTAATCAGTATTCCCCTCTGAGCCTGGGATGTGGAGCAGTATGAAAAAAGTTATAATTTAGGATTGTTTTTATTGTTGTTGCATTTTTATGTGTCTACTTTTCTCTGCTACTATTCCATCAGCAAAGCATCCCCACAGACAGATTACCTCTGTTTGAAGGGATGTGCTAATAAGGTGATGCTCAGAGTCTGGTTGCTTTAACACGTCAAGCTGAAAGTTATAGCCAAATAGTTCAGACTTTTGTTTTATGTATGCGGGGATTTCAGTCATCTCCCAGTATGCTGTCATGTACTTCTTACTGAGGTAAGACTTCTTTCAGACAAATCTGCCAAAAAGGTATGATTGTTTGTCTGATGGGTGTTCTGTGGTAAGCTTCTTCCGTCTCCACATAGGAATTCTGGATCTCATTCATTTTGGTTACCTTTAGTTTGCTGGTTACCTTTGTACCTCTGCCATGTAGTATCCTTCCTCAGATCTGTGCCATGGTCGGGTGTTTGTCTAGAGTGGGTCTTCTTCATAGATAATCCTGTTCATGTCTAAGCATCAGTGTGTGTGTATATACACATTTATTTATTTATTGTTGAATGTTAATGTTGAAGAAGTCAGCCGTGAACAGGCAAAAATGACATAAAACAGCAGCACACATACTCACACAACAACATCAACAGAAAGTCCACCTACATGTTACTGGACTCCTGTTCTGTCCAGATAGTGTGATTGACAGCTGATCTACAGATTGGCAGTAAACAAACACCACACACAAACCATAAAGCACAATGAACATTTGAGCCAGTCGTAAAATCCATCATCATCCTCAGACCGCCCTTGCAGTGAGACTGGCTCTGGCTCTGTTGTGTGAAGTCTCTCCATCTGGAAATCAGCTTGTCCTCAGCTCAGACTGCTGTCCACTTACACGATCGCTGCAGGCAAATAAACTCCGATTGGATGCTTTCTCACATCAGGGAGTTGGGGGCTTTGGCTGATTTCCACTCTCTACTGCTGCTGGGTTGATGGGAGACTTAACTGAATGTTAAGCTCCTGAGAACAAACTTCTC
Organism: Rhadinocentrus ornatus; assembly: GCA_037177495.1. Lineage (NCBI taxonomy): Eukaryota > Metazoa > Chordata > Actinopteri > Atheriniformes > Melanotaeniidae > Rhadinocentrus > Rhadinocentrus ornatus. The sequence goes on along the minus strand of JBAMHW010000017.1, from coordinate 18,824,157 downwards.
TGTTCTTTCTCTTTTAGTCCACGGCTGTCTGGAGAAAGGATTCTGTTCTGGTCTTGCTAGTGAAAGCTTTTGGAGATTTGCTGTAGACATTTTCCAAAAAAGCCAACACTCAGTCAGCGCTTCTGGCTTCCAAACTCAACTTTATGGTTTTTACTTCTGATAAAATTGTGTAGTGAGGCTGGTTTAACTCAACTAAATGATGGGACAAATTCTATCTCTGTCTGTAGGGAACAAATCCACGCACTGTCTGACATTATATCACAGTATGTGCAGTATATCCACAAGATCGATCCAGACAATGCGGTATCCAAGACTTCCAAAGGAATTTCATATTTCAGTTCCCCTGACCTTGAAGTTTTTTTTTTTTGTTTGTTTTTTTTACTCCGGAAGCATGTTTGGATCATGATCTTATTGAGCTCAGATCAGGAGCTCCGGAATAAAACTGTTTACATTTTAATTGCTTTTTGTGATTATAAATGGAAGTGATTGTATTAAATCTGAATGGGATATGGGCAATTTTGGAGCGCTAACAAAGATGCAAAAGAGAATGCAGTATCATGTTTTATCGAGATATGGCTGCAGGAACATATTGTTGTCTTATTTGTCTCCACACTGCTTAATGACTGTAAGAACAGATCAACACATACATAGTGAGTTAAAAAAAAAAGTAATGGAGGCACCGTAGTGCTTAACAACAATGAATGGTGTCAGCCTGGACATGTCGCTGTAAAGGAGCGGATTGGCATCTAGAGTCTGTAAGCTGTGAGTTTTCATCCAAATTATCTACCCAATAAGTTTACATTATTTTTCTCGCTGTTTACATGATACCTGATACAGCTACAGTCTCGGCCTGTGACATCATCAGCACAGTCGTTGCTATGGATACGGCATCCTTACGTATTCATGGCAATCTCAGGAGATTCAACGTCTCCCTCACTGCTAAACATTCCAACAATGTGTCAGTTGCTCCATCAGAGAAAATAAGTTGTTTAATTTATTTCATGCAAAAGTAAGACATACATACAATTACTGATTATTGTAACTAACAGAAACTACTACAATGTAACAGTCTCCCATCTAGGATTAATAATTAATGATTAATAAATGGTAGCCTAGTGTTTACAGAAGTGAGATTTGGTCTGTGCCCCCTGCGTTTTTAGTCTTTTTATTCCAAAATGGCTCCGGAGTTATAGTAAAAAAAAATTTCCCAGATTTTGCAGAGCCTTTGCTCATCTTTGTATCTAAGACTGCCTCTCTAAGGTGCTCTTTTATTATTCAATAATGTTATTGACCTGTTACAGTTAATCCAGGCAGTGGAAATATGCTCCTCCCAAGAAGTTTTTCTTCTTACACTTTTCCAGCCCATCCCAACTTTTCAAATGTGTTGGTGCCATCAAATTCACGATAATCTAATTTCTTTTATATGTTTCACTTCCAGCATTCATGTTTTTATGTTCTATGGTTATTAAAATATCTGTATTTTAACATTTAACATGGCATCTAAATTTTGGGCGGGATTTGGAATCAATCAAGATGAGCAAGGTTGTTCCAACATTTCCCAAAGCTCCTGTGGTGCAGTTGGGAATTTTGATGCCTGTGTCATCCTCAATTCTTACCAAAACTGAAATGTATGTCTTCTCTGTACCTTGTTTTGCCCAGCTTTCCTTTCCTTATCTTACCGTACTAACGGTTCTTCTTCTCCTCTGCTTCCCTCAGCTGTTTTGACCTCTGGGTTTGGTCTGCCAGCAAAATACGTCATCCACTGTAACAGTCCAGGCTGGGGCTCCGACAAGTGTGAGGATCTGCTGGAGAAAACTGTGAAAAATTGCCTGGCTCTTGCAGATGAGAAGAAACTTAAGTCTGTGGCCTTTCCCTCAATTGGTAGTGGAAGGTAGGAAAAAACTTGCAGAGGCCACTGTATAAAAATGTAGTTTTTTTATCTTAACGACTAATAACAAGTGTGCAGTTTAATACCTCTTAGTCGTTTTAACTTTTAGTTTGGTGTAAAAACTGAAGGTTCATATGTGTGCTCACCTTTACTTTATCCTTTATTTACTTTGTGTAGCAGCAAATGTGAGCTGAAAGAGTGTAAAATGTTTAAAAGAAGAACCTGTACCTTGTAGTTGCAACATTTTTAGCCAGTTAACAGTTCACAGATCACAAATTAGCTTCAGCTGAATCTCGATGGTTTGGAGGATGGGTCAGAGACGTTTGTAGTGTGAATCAGGTCGTTCCATTCAGGTTTTACTGGTGAGGTGGACAGCTGCTGCTGTTTGGGGTTATCATGTGTATATCATGTGGGTTATGTACTTGGTCCAGGACCCACAGTTTCCTGGGAGACTGTAATCAGACGATCATTGTTATTCCCTCCATCTGTCAGTGTTTTTAGTGTTGTATATGAACTGTCTTGACAGGAATGGCTTCCCGAAGCAAACGGCGGCCCAGCTGATCCTTAAAGCCATCTCCAGCTACTTTGTGGCGACCATGTCTTCCACCATCAAGACCATCTACTTTGTGCTGTTTGACAGCGAGAGCATTGGGATCTACGTGCAGGAAATGGCCAAGCTGGAGACTAGTTAAAAGTATGGAATACTCTCTTCATCCCTCTCCCCTGCCCTGTTTTTGTTCTTCTTTTCTTTGTGCAAGGAGAGGGGAATGTGTTTACTGGTGATTTGTTAGATATAAAGAAATGAAGAAAAGAAGAAATCTGAAGATCGGGAAGTTGTTTTTGCATTATGTTTGTATGTTTCTTATATTGCTTTTAATTTCTAATTTACGTGTCACCTCTTGTGTTTAAATGTAGATGTACACTGTTCATTTGCGGCCTTTTAAGACAAACAGTGCTGCACAGTACAGATGGTTATTTTGAGATTTAACTTTCATATATGTAAGAAGTTACAAGACAGAGCTGCACCTCAACTACAGAGACTTCCAGAGAAGTCCAATAAATACGGGTTTATGCATGTAAAGGCAGTAAAATTACAAAAAATGGCTATTCTCGTTCTGTTGAGCTCAATATCACAACATTTATTGTGTGATGTATTTTGGTACCATCTCTGCAGATTAGAAACATCTGTTGTACTGTACAATAAAAAGGTGAAGTGTAATGAGAAGTTCAGTTTGATCTACTTTTGGTCTTCAGGAGACTTGAATAATAGAATGAATCTTTGTGTTGTGTGTTGCAAATTCCTCATTTTGCCTTTGTTTATAGAGGCCAAATATGTTCTCAGTGTGCTGCAGAGATCTTTAATCCCCCCCCTCTCAAAAAAAAAAAGAAGAAGAAAATGAAGTTATTTGCATTTGTAAATGCCATCACTTGTTGGTTATTTACAGTATATTTAGATCAGTTTATGGGCCACAACTGGAGGTATTGGAGGTTTTTGCAGGGCACCAGTAGTTTCTATTGTGTATTCCTCTAAGTGTTTATATAGATGGACGTATTTGTGAAATGTTTTAATTTTTACACTGATTCTAAATGGCACAGGATTTAGAAAAAAAAGAAAAAAAAACTATACGAGATTGTTTTTTGTGTGTCTTTGTTAAGCCATAAAACAAATGTATTCATCATATTGCTGGAAATGGAGGGTCTCTGCTGTTGCTTTCAGTTCGCTCTTTCACTCAGCGGCCATCAGGTGGCTCCCTGTGATCAAGCATCGAGTGTGTCATCTCTGCCATGTTTTTTTTTGGTGCAGCAGCAGAACCTCCTCACACAGACGCTGGTCAATTTGAGTTGGATTTGAATTGGGATTGATGGACATGTACAGAGGAACCTGGCTGCTCTGCTGCATTTGGACTTTTCAACAGCCTAACTTTCTTATAAGAAAAAAAACATGCTTTCTAAAAAAAGAAAAAGAAAAAAAAGCAACAATTGATGATTCTACAACTGGTCTGTACACTCCGGTAATAAAATACCTTTGAAAACATAAATTTGGTTCTCTTTACTAATTACAAAATCCTTTTATGGTTAATTCAGAACTAAGGAAACTCCTTAATTGGAGCTCATAAACGTAGATGTTTGTGTGTGTGTTGTGTGTGTGTGTGTGTGTGTGAGATGTTAAATTGGAAGAGAAAACCTTCATAGTGCCCCATGAAACAAGTGTGTCTTAAAATGATAATAAATCTCTCTGCTGTGTTAAATTGAGAGCAAATACTGCAAACCAAATGGTAGAGAGGAGACAGGCTACATTTATTTGATTGGACTGGAAGTAATTAAAAAATCTCTGGATCCCAGATCAGAAGTGTGTATCTATACTGTACTTATTACCTATTAGCTGTAGGGTTGATTGAATTTGAGCACCAATAAGAGTGGCTTAAGAAATTTGTTCTACATTAGTGTTCAGTTTATACATTATGTTACTTATTTTCCTCTCTTTTTATTTAGCCCTCTCCCATCTGATCTCATCTGAACAGAAGGCAAACATCGTCTATCTCAGTTTCTTATTCTTGGACCAATTCAATAGAAATTTTCTCGTTCAGATTAAGTGTGACAAAAGCAACTAGATTTTCATTGCAGTTGTGACCTTCAGATAAAATGACCTGACAGAATTCATCCATTAACTTGGCAGAATATTCCTTTTTCTATTTTCTGTGGCTAAGAATTAGTTTGTGCATGTCAGAACTAGTAGGAAGACAAAAAGGGCCACCCTTAATTTTTAAATCCAAACTCTGTTGATGTACATTTTCCATGGCAGCCTCTTGAAACTCACAAAAATTGAAGTAAAATTGCCAACTTAGACTTTGAATATTTTGGTTTATCTGTTTATTTATTACAGATCTGTTCATTAATTTTCAGCACAGGGGCAAGCCTTGAGTACCAGGTCACTTGAGGCCTACATCCACCACACAAGGCAGGACTCCAGGTGCATGTGCAAAGAGGCCCCTGAAATGGCACCTCAGCAGGGTACAAGATACTGGCAGGCAAAGAATACATGTAGCGTCATAACCAAGTAGCCGGCGTAGTGTACAGAAACATCTGTGCAGAATATGGACTGAAGTGGGGAAACACCACCCAAGGTGGTGGAGAATGAAAGGGCTTAGATCCTGTGGAACTTCCAGATACAGAACGACAAAATTGTGGTGCCCAGCAAGACGTTGTGATCAAGGATAAACAGCAAAGGAAAGTCATGGTGATCAATGTAGCTATTCTCAATGATGGAAACATCAGGAAAAGGGAACATGAGAAACTTGAGAAATATCAAGGACTCAAGTAAAAGCTGGAGAAAGCCTGAAAGGTGAAGGCAACAGTAGTACCAGTGGTCATCGGAGCACTGAGGGCTGTGTCCCCACACCGGAGAAGTGGCTCCAACAGATACCTGGAGAAATATCAGACATCTCCATCCAGAAGAGGGCAGTCCTAGAAACAGCTAGGATTCTGCGTAGGACCCTCAAGCTCCCAGGACTCTGGTAAAGGACCTGAGCTTGAGATGTACAGCCACCCAGAAGATATGGGAGGTGTGGTTCAGGAGTTTGTACTGATTATAAGGCTGGTAGCTCAATGCCCAGAGCCTATAGTGTACATGTTTTTGGGCAAGATACCAAGTCCTAAAACCACAGGAGCACAAGAAGGATATATATATATATATATATATATATATATATATATAGCATATGGGCATGCTCTTGATGAGGACATGTGCTCAAGTGGATTCAGGTCTAGGGAACGGGCGGGCCAGTCCGTGGGATCAATGCCTTGGTCTTGCAGGAACTGCTGACACACTTTAGCCACATGAGGTCTAGCATTGTCTTGCATTAGGAGGAACCCAGGGCCAACCGCACCAGCATATTGTCTCACAAGGAGTCTGAGGACCTCATCTCGGTACCTAATGGCAGTCAGGCTACCTCTGGCGAGCACATGGAGGGCTGTGTGGCCCCCCAAAGAAATGCCACCCCATGCCAATACTGACCCACTGCCAAAGCGGTCATGCTGGAGGGTGTTGCAGGCAGCAGAACGTTCTCCACGGCGTCTCCAGACTCCTCCTCTTCCTGCTTGAACACAAAGGCGGAGGTAGCGGTCCTGCAACTGGGTTGTTGCCCTCCTACGGCCTCCTCCATGTCTCCTTGTGTACTGCCCTGTCTTCTGGTAGCGCCTCCATGCTCTGGACACTACGCTTACAGACACAGCAAACCTTATTGCCACAGCTCGCATTGATGTGACATCCTGGATGAGCTGCACTACCTGAGCCACTTATGTGGGTTGTAGACTCCGTCTCATGCCACCACTAGAGTGAAAGCACTGCCAAAATGTCTCTTTACTTTAAAAGAAGGCCTACGGCTATATAAAGAAAATCCAGTAAGTTTTGGTTTGCAAATACTAAATCAGGGTCTCCAACCTGTGACTCTGGAGCCGCAAGTGTCTCTCTGGACCTACCACATTGCCTCTAAATATGTGGCAAAAATCTATCTTTCTTGTCATTAGGTTGGAAACTATGGACTGTTTTTATTTTTTTGTTTTTACTTTATATCATTTTCTACAAATTTCTACATCCCTTAGAAGAAAGCCTGTCTATCCTCATTTTATAAAGGTTTTATGTTTTTCTTGATTTAGAACCAAAAAATGGAAATAAAAATGTGGTTAAAAATAACAAATATCCTGGTGGCTCTTAATCAAAAAAATATATATATTAAGTTGCCTTTTTGAAAAGGACTCGTAGCATTTGCAGCTCTAAAGGAGCTTTATTTAGCTGGCTGAGGGAAAAATGGCTCTCTGGATTGTAAAGGCTGCAGACCCCTGAACTAAACACATAAACAC
>JBAMHW010000017.1:18791102-18802744 GCA_037177495.1 Rhadinocentrus ornatus | reverse complement strand
TCGACGATGATCTCCTTGGTTTTCTTGGTGTTTAGAACAAGGTTGTTCTCGGAGCACCAAGCCACCAGCTTCAGGACTTCCTCTCTGTAGGCCGCCTCGTCAGCCCTGGAGATGAGGCCAACCACCGTGGTATCGTCCGCGAATTTGACGATGAGGTTGTCATTGTGGGTCGGCCTGTGATGCCATGCCACAGTAAAATGTGATCAGGCAAGTGACCAGCATGAGGCGGAAGTGCCAAGCTGTTGTTGCTGTGTATAAATCTTCTACAGAGGTACCTGACAGTGTAAAATGACTATAATGTAAAAATGAAGAATATTTGTGGTTTTCCCCTTATTACTCTATGTGAGTTCAGTCAACCAATTCATCAAAAACCTCAAAACAAGAGTTTGTACAAACACAACACTACAAATGGATGAAGAGAGACATATTATCTGCTTCTCAAAGACTAATAAAATAAATGATCTGAGGAAGAGGCTGAACATCATAAGACAGTATCGTTATTGACATTGTTATAGTAAGACAGTAACAGTAATCTCTCACAACCCTTTAAGGGGCAATGTGTCTGATAGTTCCCACCTTCAGAGTCCGCTGTATGGATATTTCTCCAGGAATAACATTATTTAATCCAATGTATTACGATACGAAAATAATGTCCAGTTATTTTCTGCACCACAGCTGAAATCATAGTGATCGTTCAATGCAATATCAGGGCAGGAGTCTCAAAATTTCACAATCAGGTGGTGATACTTTACTCCAAAAGTCTTTGCTTGGTTGTGTTGATCAGTCACCCATCTGACCTTCAGACTGCAACAATATCATATTTTAGTAAGAAGAGTTGATTTTATCTTGAGAGGCCACCTGCTTTTTCATGTAGTTTTTTTTCCAGTGTGAAAAGAACGCTTCAGAAACTCTGGCTCCCAGGAGGGGAGTTTAGTTCGAGCCAGACTTGTTCAACCATTTATTTACATGAGTCATCAAATGTCATTTTAATCTGAATGTGAGGAGGAAGACACACGCTTTTCTTGCTTTCTCCCTGCTTTGCTTCCATCTGTCAGCAGCAGGCAAACACAGAGGGTGAGCTGTTGCTGTGTGATGCATGTGCAGCGGTGGGTGGCGGCCGTGATGTCTTCATCCAGTCAGTTGAGCAGTCAAACCGTAACAGAGTTTCATTATAGAGGAATAAAACAAAACCATTGCTGTTCTCTGAGGACATGGAGCTTTTGGTTTTCAGTGCAAAACTAATGTTTCATCTGGAGGTGTCATATTACTCCCTGCTGAATTCATGGTGGTTCATCATGGTGATTAATTTAGCATGTAATCGTGACACAACTTGCAAAGAGTTGTTAGTGTTGCAACTAAAGTTATAATTTGACCTAGGGGTGGCACTATTGGAACGCCATTGAAAACATTATAATCATGACATATTTTGATTATTATTAAGTTGATCTTTTGTTTAAAAAGTGTCTCTAGTTGAGCAACAAGAAAGCGTCCATGATAAACTTGAAATTACTTTCAATATAATTTTAAGTGCTTAATTGGAAACTTAAATTAAAAAATACAACAGAGCATTGGAGACTTTGGGGACAAACAATAAGTTACATGAATTTTGTGATGTAGTAATACAATTTTTTTTTATTGTTTAACATGTTGGTACCAGATGTCCTGAGGTGGGTTGTGACGAATAAATATGTATTTTACTCAGTCTACCTTTCAAGTACCTACACATGTTATACACCACTGTAAAACTAAGATTCTTGAGATGTGAATGATGTATACCACTCCATGTTACAATCATAACTGTAGATTCAGTAAAAACTTATTTCTGACCAGTCGCCAATGCAATTCATGTTTAAAGCCATACTGTACTCCAGTAGCAGATGATGTCATGTTACATCAGCAAGGGTTCAGTAGAAGTAATCCAGTAAAATAGTGGGTCCACAACAAGTCTTTTATTTATGAAAAACAGTTTTAGGTGAAAATAAAGGATTTTAAGGGGTCAACTTGCTTTAATGTTCTTCCTTTATGCCACATCACTGCAAAACTAGCAACATGTGGCAGCACGTCCCGAGGATTTCTAACCTGCATGTGGCATTTTCAGTTTTTAAATGTGTCGTTTGAACACAAGCAGCCATTAAACAGCAAAGTTGTGAATCAGAAACTTTCCTTTGCTGGGTCAAGTATCTTCAGAGCAATCAATAATCTGGACCCCTCCACACGATTCGGTATTTAATTCAGTATAACTGCTGTCTAGCTTTCAGTGGTGACATATTAGGTTTATTTTTAGTGGTGTTGTTCACAAGAAAATGTGTGATTCATCAGATCAAAGGACACTTTACCATATTCACAACAATAGTCAATGAAACAGAGAAATAAGGATTTAATGTACTAAAAATGTACAGACATTTAATCCAGTTCTATCCAGTTTTCAGAAAAATACTCCGTAAGATGCAGAAATAATATAATGATACTGTGTTAAAAGGTAAATGTACTGTACAAAATCATCAGTGATAACTGAAGGTAAAGACATGCAAATAGACAAATTAAACTCCCCTTTCAGATGTTGGCTGAAGCTTTTATAGAGTTTAATTTCAAAGTGCTTCCATGGATTTTCTCCAGGTTCCTCCAACCGTCTTGAACATTTATTTTAGAATAACTGGCAACAGACAGATGTGATGAGCATTTCCAGTGGAAGCATTTTTATACCAGAACACACATTTTGTTTCATTATAGTGGTGCAAAAATGTTACAAGTTCCCAGATACAATGCTTATGTCCTACCAGGAGACAGCTGGTTGGACCATCACGTTGAACCAGTGTTTCAGTTTTAACATTTTCATTTTCTATGTTGTTTAACTTTTTACTTACCATTTTCAGTTAAATATGAAATATCTTGCAAGTTGGAAATCACGGCACCCTGCTGAATTTGTTATTTTATTTGATTTTTTTTAACATTTTATCCCAACTAGTTGTACTACTAGCAATATCTTTCTGAGCAAAAATCAGTGAGTACCTGACGCTGCTATCTCTAAACCCATGCTACGAATAAACTAAAATATGTTACAGATAACGTGTTGACCTGATGGGCAACAGACAAACATGGCAGTGAGTTTCTCCTGGGAACGGGACAACAGGGTCAGGGAATGCATCACTGGTCAGCTGTAAACTGCTTTTATTGGTCTAGCCAGGGTCTTAAGGTTATACTAAGGTTATTCAGCACTTCAACATCTCCACACACATGTTCACACACACCAGGTATATGCTCACAAGATCTTCTTCTTCACATGCACACACACACACACACACACACACACACACGGAAGTTTCCTTTGTTTGTCTGAAGGGTAAATCTGTCGACCAGATCAAAGGGTCAGGTCCAGCAGATAAACTCCGGCCCTCTAGGTTCCAGCCCTCTTCACTCTCTTTATCTGCAAATCATTAAGCTCAAGGTGATTCACTGCAGCTCACGGAGTAGCCCCAGAGGATTGTGGGCCAGATAGAAAAGGATTTGTTTGAGCTATCGCTGTCAACCCCGCTGCCACTCATGCAGACATTACACTGTCAGTCATCTTTGTGTCTATGCATGCTCTGAACCAGACAAGAGAGCCACTCAGGACACCCCCAGAGATAAAAGACCCTGCCCCTCTGACAGGATGGGATGTCTCTGAAACACACCATGCAAATTATATACTCTCAAGGCTTTGTATGAGGGATCTTCAAGAAGGAATCCTTTTGAAAAGGCCAAATATTCAGGCGGTTGAATGTCTGGAGGCTTTATTGGACAGAAAATGTTCAATGGCTAGCAAAGGGCTGTGCTTGTTCCTGCTTGATTTGGAATACACTTCTAACAAAGTAGATGAGGGCGGATGAATGGGCGCATGTGTCATCGCTGCTGACATGCTAAATGAAGTGTATCAAAGCATGGAGCATGAAGGGAGGGTCAGAATGAAGAGAAGAAAGGGGCAGAAGAAGAAGAAGAAGCGTATGAGAGAAAAAGAAGCGATTTAGGAGAATGAACCAGAATAGAAAAGTACACAAAGATTTCAGCAGCCTTTCAACAAACTGGCCACAAGTATGTAAAGTGTATGTTGTCATTATATAAGAGGATTGGTGCAGTAGCCCCTCAATGCATCAGAGTGTGTGTGTCGGGAAGAGGTTTGCCTCCGGCTCATTAGGATCCCGACCTTTTTCAGAGAGGCGAGAAGACTCCCACCCCAGTGCTTTGACACCCTCAGAGACAGACGGGTGACGCCAGGGTGCCCCCACCCAAAGAGCCAGAGGATGTAAGAGGTGGAGATTAGGGACAACCTCAGGGTAAACTTTGGTGACACAACTCAGGTACATCTCTGTGTTTGTGTGAGTCTTAATGTGTGTTTGTGTGTGTGTGTACAGTTACATTTGTCTCTGTATCATGCATTTACATGTGGGAGCATGCACACTTTCAGTGCAGGGAGGTGAGTGTGTGCTCTGTGTGTGTCCAGTTGTATTGCTGATTCCTGGTAACCAGCAGGATGTGCACCTGGGTGTGAACACAGCCGGAGACACTGACAACAATTACAAATTATTTAAAGATTTCCATGAGAGTCATTGTTTCCTTTAAATGCTTGTAGATGAAATATCTAAATGATAGTTGTTTAGACAAGTCCAGTCATACCAGTTATATTTTGTATCTTTTGTTTATCTCTTTGTAAAAATAAATTGTGACCATTATATTTAAAACACTATGCATAGTGTAGCGTTTGAAGGTAAGATAAGGCTCAACACCGAAAACATGACTGAAATTTAATCTGTTCACGACAACATAAGTGTTTTCATATCAAATTTAATTTTCATAAGAGAGGGGTTTTATAAATGTATTTACTCCTGTTGCACTGCCTCACTATAATTCCTAAGACAAAAGATGGACAGATTATAACGTTAACCTCTCTTTAAAAGACAATGTAATCATAAAGCTGGAGACCATTTGCGGATAAGTTTTAGCAGCATTTGACTCTAGTGAGGCTGATGATGATTTCAAACACGCGGTGTGACCCTAAATACAATCAGGCTCCTTTGAGACACGCAGCCCCTGTGATGCCACTGCCAGCTGATTTCCTGAATGTCCTGAGGCCAAGAGAAAGATGGTGACAGATGGAGATAAATATAGTTGATAGTGTAGGAGTGTTTTTCATAACTGGCAACCAAGCAACACCTTGCAGTAAATAACAGCTTTAATTGTTACCAAGATGCTAAAATTATGTATTTATATCACAATCTTACAGTATTTTATTAAACTGCCATTGGACATTATTCCTTTATGTTATCCCAAACACCTAATAAATAAAGCTGTTTCAGTCTTAAAGCTCAGAGAGGTCTAACTTCACACTGAAAGTTGTTTGTCCATTCAGAGACACCGTAGTAAAAATGGTGGCCAAAACATGGCTGCTGTCATTTATGTGGACCCACAGAAAGTAGATAAAAATGGCTACTTTTAGAGAACAAAACATAGCTGTTATTTTAGTAATGTGAATAGATAACAAAAAGAAACAGTTTTTAATGTTAAATGAAAATTTTCTGTTATTGACCTTTGATTTTATTACAAGCTGCACCTTTAATGCAACTTTGATAAATAGTTCGCCAGGATTACTGAAGGTCTTTCAAAGTTTTTTGGGGGGACATTGGCTCTTTTCCTTTTATTTGAAAGATATTTATTATAGCTTTTCATTTCAGTTCAGTTCTGCCAAATTTTAAAAATACCTAAAACTGCGTTGGTGGGCGTGGTTTTCCATGCCTTCAAGGTGAGGACCCATCTCTCTGCAGGATGGGGGGCTGTGAGGTTTTAAAAATTTTCTCATGACGTAGAGAAGCACAGGTACTCGAAAAACAAAACCTGGTTTTACCCTGTAAAACTCTGCATTATGATCCATTTTTTTACTCACAAAATCCCATTTCTTTTATTAAATAAAAAAAAATAAAAATACAAATTTAATCAACAGTATAGGTGGTAATTAAGTAAGACTGTGTTGTTTACAGCTCAAAAAACACATTTCTGAGTGTTCTACCCCTTTAATGTGCATTCTTATGTAAAAATGCAAGATTATACCCAATAACTTATGTCCATCTTTTGTCCCCAGGCAGGAAGATGGACATAGGACATACAACAATAAATTACAAGTAATATACAGAGAACATATAATAACACCTCACAGCAAGAAGGTCACTGGTTCGAGCCTCGGCTGGGGGGAGGTTCGTACAGTGACCTTTCTGTATGGGTTCTCTCTGGTACTTCAGCTTTCTTCCACCCTTCAAAGACATGCATGTTAGGTTAATTGGTCACTCTAAATTCTCCCTAGGAGTGAGCATGAGTGGTTGTTTGTCTCTCTGTGTTGGCCTTGCAATGGACCTGTCCAGTGTATACCTTGCCTCGCGCCTGTTTATTGCTGGAATAGGCTCCAGCATCTCCGTGACCCTTAATTGGACAACGTAGTACAGAAAAGTAATGAACATATAATAATAAAGGAACAACACATAATGTAAGGCATAGACAACAGCACATATTTGCATCAAAAGGTTGCAAATTAAAAAGGCATCTAGTTAAGAATGTGTCTAAAACTCTAAAAAAATGTAAACAACCATAAGTGTTATATGGAGTGGTTACATTGTTGGTGTGTTTTTAACCATTTCTTAAAACTGCTCTTAAAAGATGAATAATTTTTTACTTCCTTAATGATTACAGGTATCTTGTTCCAGAAATGTGTACCTCTGAATGACGTAACCATCAAACAAAATTTTGTTTTTGTTTGGGAATATTACAGTCCCTTCCAGTCAAAGCCCTGGTAATTCAGCTGTTGTTAAATTTAATGAGTATAGCTGCTTAGTAGCAGAGGTGCAAGTCTGTTCAGTAATTTATAAATAAGACATGTATCCAAGAATATTTCATAACTGTCAAAACTGAGAATTTTTTTTATAGTATGTCAGTGTTGAAAATGATGAGATTTTCTATCCATGTTTTTTTTTGTTTATTTTTCTTAATTTTTCTTTATTATTATTATTATTTTTTAGAGAGACCTAATGGGTTGTAATGTACTTGCAGTACGTGTTTAACAGCAAGTTAAATGAGAAATTATCATGGCTTTGGCTGGCTCAATGGTAAGAGATGGTTATATGTGATGAAAGTGTAATAGGTTATACTTAACTCTATTTGTGGCTTACTTTACATGATCTTTAAATGTTAAGCAAGAATCAGAAACCACACCAATGTATTTAAAATTTCCCAGCACTTCAAGGCTCTCTCCATTCACCATTACACATGTTTGCGTGCCATCTGCTAGCTTGTGAGAAAAGAACATTGATACGGTCTTTTTGGTATTTAGTAGTGATGGCAAGATGGAAATGGTGTTCCAGTTTGTACTAAAACTGATGTGGAACGTTTGATGCGAAACAATGTTTCGTGATCTGAATTGAGACTTGGATGTTGTGTGACTGCTCCAGTACGTTGCCAATTGTTCTGAAACTTCACGGTTGTTTCACACAACTTTAGAATTAAAATTCAGTAAAACACAACTGAATGTGAAGCGATCGTTTTGCCTTGTGTCCAAAAAAGATTTTCACAAAGTAAAAATACTTCAATATTCTTAATTATTCCTTGTGCCTTTGCTGAATTGGCAGATGATTAAACACCGGATATTTGTTGAGAGACTCTGGTTGGTTTCTTGGGCTTTCTGGAACTTTGTGTCTGACCTCTTTGGTCTTGTGTTTAACTTTTAAGGCTTTTTGTTCTTTTGTTTTTGTATGCTCTTTGCAAATGTTTGTTAGAGACTGATCCAGCTAGACTTGTAATCCTTCTAAAATAGTTTTCTGTGCTAAGTTATTGTTTAGTTCATTAGTGCTGCTCTTGGTTGTTTTGTTTTGTTTAGGAGTCAGTGCAGTCGGTTAGGTTTTGTTCCTTTGATTTGAATGTTAGACTGGCTGTTTTCCACATTTAGTTAGCCCTATGTATTATTTGATTTGATTTTAGCAGCACCACCCACCCATCCATTCTGTGTATCTGTTTCTTTGTGTCCACCTGCCACATGGGACAATATTCCTCTTTTGTCCACTTCACATCTGGGCATCTTTTTTGTTGTGTCCCATTTGAGCCAGGGTCATATCATAATTAGGGGCTCATCTGGGTATCTTGTTGGTAATCCCTGTGCCTGGAGTCGGTTTTCATTGTTCTGTGGTTGTCTTGTGTTGTCTTGTGCATGGTGTATACCTTTAGTTTGGGGAGGAGATGCTCCCTCCTTCGAGCTGCTTGACAGTTGCTGTAAATGTGATCTCCTGCAGATTGTGGAACACTACCCTACAGGTTCTGAAACAGGCTACTTAAAGCAACATACAGGCTTTGGTGGTGGATCAGTGGATCAGAGCCAGTGTCATCTCTTACCCTAAGACAGGGCTTAATGTCCTGCCAATGAGTACATACACAAAGATGTTGTCCTGAACGCTACAAAAGACGAAAAACTACAAATGAGCGAGGACTACAATGAAACAAGTCATTAAAGTGTTGATAACCTGCACATGGTCACAGCCAACAAATGATTACCTTTTGGCCCCATGTAATTTTCTGCAACATTGTTAATATGTGTGGCTAATAAGTGGCTACAATGCTTTTTCTAATGTGGAGTAAAATAAGGACTGAAACAGTAGAAAACTGAGTCAAATGGTAAATAATCTGTATTTATATAGCACTTTTACCCAATGTGCTTCACAATATACATCACATTCATGATGGTGAAAGCTGCCATGCAAGGCGCTCAACCAGGACCCCGCAGGAGCAATATGGGGTTGAGGTTGTTTTTATAAAAGTTCATTTTCAGTGCCAGGATTCTCAGGCAATTGAACTGTGCTGTTCAAGCATAAACTACAAATAACCAGCATTTTTGGCTCACAGTGACAGATATGCTATACGCTGCAATCTGCATGATTTTTACTTACATGCAATGGCAGAAGTAGCCAAGACTCTGCCAGTGTTTCCCCAATGTTTGCATGTTAATATACTCGTAGTTGTTGGCTTAAGAATGAAAGCACTGTAATGTGCTATTGAAGACACTGCTACATCCCTCAATAGAGAACCAGCTGGGTTTAACAGGATTGGTGGCTAAATCACCTTTTGGTTTCAGAAACGCTGAATTGTGGGTAGAGCTTTTTACTACATTCATCACTGAATGAGAGGTGAGTAGAAAATAAGTCTAACAGATAAGTTGTGAAGAAACTGGACTTTCACATTAGATAATAAACTATTTGTAAATTAAGACATTGTAGTTATTAGAACATTTCTAAGATCTGACAAAGTCATGTAAATATGTCTGATATGATTGAAGTGATCCTGTCTTAAGCTCATTTCCCAATAAAGAATTTTGACTTTGACAGAAAATATTTGCTTTTAATAGTTTTTAAAATTAAATTGGATGTTTATAATAGTGCAAGAGCAGTGTTTTGTCTGTTATAAAAGCAAATGTTTTTTGAAAATGTGAAATATTAGTCATTTACCATAAAGGAGGACTATCATTTGTTGGGAAAAGCATTAGAATTGTGTTTTAATTTATATTCTCTTACTTATTCCTTCAGCATATAATTAGATGTTTTGTGGTTTGTCTGGCAGCTAAAGTAAAAACTGTCAGGGGAAGTCTGTTTCACACAGAAAGTATGAGAAATTCACATCATTATAGGTGTGGCTAACAACAGTTTTAAAACACTGAGCTGCAAACAGAGAACACTCCATTTGTGCTCCATGTTTATGACCTTATGCCATACTTTAATAAAAATGTATATTTCATCAGTCAGCTGTTTGGACAAAAAACTTTCTTATTAGATCTAATGTTTGTTAAAAAATTGAAGCATGATTGTGGTGATCATAAACTGTTTATCACCATTGCTCCTCACAGATTTCAGACTGATTGTAGTTACTCTTGAAACATTGGCAATCTAACTTTATGTATGCAATGCAGTGCTGACTCATCATCCACTTTGCATCTTGTCTCTTTTCTGAGCTGTCTTCAGCGAGCAAAAGTCAGTGTGATGTTGGCTCTTGTCTGATCTCTGTCCCTTTCTGTCTTACTTGTCTTTGCTTTCTCTAGTAATGTCCTCTTGGGTCTCTTTGCTAAATCACTCTTGGTGCATATTCAGAAAAGCTAATGTGTTGATTTCCAGTTGCTAGCTTGTGACGTGTCCCGTAAAGTGAAATGCTGTTATTAGGTGATACATCAGAAAAGAAAAAAAAAATGTAATAAAGTGCAGTATCTTAGCCTGCAGGGCAACCACGGCTCCATGAATGTACAGAAGAATGTCAGTTTACCATCAAAACGAATTAGAAGCAGAAGAGTTTTAAGGTAAAAAAAAAAACTATGATTATTATCGAACTAAATTGTTTGCATGATTTTAAGAAGTCTAGATTAGTCTTGCCTTAAATACTCACCCAAGCTCTATCATGGAGCTGTGGACTCCACAATCCATTACAATATCAGCAGTTTTACGTGTCCACAGCAGCTATTGTTTATCACCAATAAAACATTTTAAGGCAAATCTCTGAATTTACTGTTGTTCCACTTTAGGTACCCGTTAGGGGTGGAAATCGAAACCCGGTTCCACCCAGGAACCGGTAATAAATTTTCCAATGCACCAGAATCGTGCTCCACCGGGCTTATCAATGCTCTCTGTCGGTGACGACAGGTGCTGGACAGCTCACTGACAACAAGAAACATACATGCTCGTGTGTTTGTTGTCAGAAGAGGTGATTCAGAGCATTACTACATTTCGTTGACAAACATGACAATGGCACAAGCTCTAAAGTCTGTATTGGAACGACCAATAATAACAAAAGATGATTGGACAGACTTATATCCATATCTATGCGCGGGAAAGTATACCAACTAATCACTACTCTGCTACCTGTTTCTTACATGAGTGGATAATAGTACACTCTGAAGCTCTGCCTGATATGCAGATTCTTTTAAACTACTCCAGTCATCATATTAAAGATACAGTGTGTAGGTTTTTTTGGTGTTTTGTTAGCAAAAATCAAGAATTGCTTTCATAAATACGCATTTTACTAAAGTCTAATCACATCCCATCCAAATGAAAGTGTTCTCGTAGCTTAGAATTAGATGTTTATAAACAGATAAGTGGCGGTGCACCCAATTGAAGGCTGCCATGTTGCATCGCCATCTTTAAATACAGTAGCCGAAAGGGAACAAACTTGTTAGCCTTGTGTGCTTTATCTGTGAGTCCCTGCTGTTTAGGGGGGAGGGGGAGGCGCATTTAAACAAGCCAAGATGACAGTGGATGATTCAGCTTGCCAGCTTACATTGAACTAGAGGACCATCTATACTCTTTGCCCACGAGACGGAGGAAAAATAGCCAAGAAAAGAAAAAGAAATAATAACCGAGAGAAAATAAGAGTGTACATCGTGGAGCATTTACCAGATGGAGGCAGCTGATGAGGAGAGGGACTTCAAAGAACCAGTTTCTCGGCGTGATTTCATCACCAGAACCGCAGCATTCTAACGCAGAAATATTTCTCAGATAATAATTATTTTCAATCAATACGTCGCCACCTCCCTGGATAAATCAGCTGAAATACATGTTATTAAACACAGTAATGTTACAGCAGCGCCGACAGTCCACTGC
>JBAMHW010000017.1:18758337-18770279 GCA_037177495.1 Rhadinocentrus ornatus | reverse complement strand
GTTTAAAGAAAAGAAAAAAAATTGTTTTTCCTCAGAATTGTCCCTTATAGAGATTTTCATTGTTATATTTAATGTTTGCTACCTCAGGTTAGTTGGATAGATGTGTTTTTAACTAAAAGATAATACAGCACAGATAAATGCAGGTATGTCCTCTGTGAATGTCAAGCAGTCTTGCTTCAGCTCGAGAAGAGGAGGAGGTCAGGAGTTGGTGGGTGAAGCCCCTCAGAATGACAGCAGGTCTGTGACAGGGAGCAGCTGATGAATTATGGGACTTTTGCATCAAGACGGGTGGTACGGTTGCACAAAGTCAACTTGTAGGAAGGGTGTTTCCTTTCAAAATGCTGCTCATTGGAAAAACATGCCAGGTCTAAAATAAAGAGTAAACACATGTGGATGAATAGACGACCTACATGTCGGTTTGGCAGCGTGAAGGAGTGGCGAGTGAAAAGTGAAGAGAAATATGTGTGCTGACGTTTTCTAGTGTGGGCAAAGTTTACAGTCTTTTCAGGCCAAGTGGTAGTGATGTACTGCATAGAAATAGTCACGCTTTAGTCCACAACAGGTTCAAAGAGGTTTTCAGTGATAAGTGAAGCCATTTTTTAGACAAAAGAAAAATAGAGTTTAATGGCAAAAACAAGAGGTTAAATACTAAAAAGATAAGCAGATGATCTGCAAGGGAATCTACCTGCAGTAGTTATTAAAACGAACTGAAATTGAACCATTTTATTAAAGATTTCTTGCAAATCCTGAATAGTCCAAAAATGACAATTACATAACTTTCCAACCTTGAAACTCTGCATTCTGGACTCGTTTAATGGCACAGTGACATCTATTATTTGCATTTCTGGAGCCGTTGCTGCTCAGCAACGTCCTGTGCAACTTTTTCATCCAGGATGTCGCGCAACGTTGCTGCCACGGTTCAATTTTTGCACTGGGTCACACGCTAGCAAGCGGACATGAACACACTGGCCGTTGTGAACACGCACCGTGACAGATTCAGCAAAGAAACACAAGAAGACATTATCAGAGAAAGAGAGGAAAAGAATGAGAAAAAGAGACAGAGCAAGCGAAAAGAAAAGAGTCAAGATAAGATTGTCTTTTACTGGCTAGAGAAAGCTCACAGTACAGAATGCAAGACGAATGCAGAAAGCTGTCATTAGTGGATGCATCACTGGGAAAATTGCATAAGTTCTGTAGTGCATCTTAAAAGGCATCTGCTTTTGTTAAAAAGACAGACATGATTCTGCATGTTGACCCTCATTATTTATTTGGTGGCTACCATGACTACAGTTAGACAGCCCCCATGTTTAGGGCTTCTCAGACTCTGGCAACGCCATTCTCTCCAATGACACATCCAGCATTTCACAAGGACCATGAAGTGTGAGAATCCAGGCGTGAAACACACTACAGCAGAAAAGAGCATATAAGAGTACAATGCTTTGAAGTGCTTTTCATCAGGAGATTATCAACACGAGGAGGAGGGAGAAGTGTGGAGTCATTTTTGACAATTGTATGCACAGAAAAAGCATACAGTAACACAATAATACAGTCTGATATATGCTGTGTGCCATCATGCTGACAATAGAAGCTGCTTCTTAAAGGAGTCTCACAAAAAGTGATAAAGCATTTTTTACATAGACAAAAGCTATCAAAGCTCCCAAACAAATATTCTGCTACATGCAACAGTAAAGCTCAGCTAAATTCCTAATTACTAACATTTAATGCAGCTGGAATCACATGTAAAATCCATGTGACATTTGTGTGCAGGTTTTCTGGTCTCAGGTCAGACTTGATGTGCGGTGCTGTGGTGCTTCATCACCACATCGTGTAGCAGAGATGTTCATTTGACCAGGAAAACTCCGGTCTAAAGCACAGGCTACGCTTTGATCTGAGCCTAATATGGCTTGTAAAAAAGGGGGATCCTGCACTTTGAAGTGTTGGCTGATGCTGTCCAGATACAAATGTGTAAGAATGCATGTGTGTGTGTGTGTGTGTGCGTAATATGTGGAGTATTTGGACTGTAGTAGGTCTGTGTCTGCCATCCTAGAGTTATAAAAAGTGATGTAAACACTGAAACAAAAACTTTCCAAAGTGCAGATTCTTATTTAACTGTTTAAAATGTTTCTTGTTCTAAATTAGTACCTAAGTTTCAACAGAAATTTAGGACATATTCGAAAGGGGAAAATGGAATAAATATAGCATGAGGGAAATCCAGTTATTTTACCATCCAATGCTCAGATATAAAACACAATCTTACAATAGGCACAAAAACAGGTGAATGGATATTAGAATCTCAGTATCATCTATAGATTTGCCAACAGAATAGTTGATTCAGATACAAGTGATACAATAAAAAAATATTGATTATTATAATATAATAAAAAAAATTTTTTTTGCATTCTAGAAATAATTTATATCAATACATTACAAAAAAAACTTGTTCTGTGTTAACTAAGTGCTGAAAAAACAAAGAAAGAAAAAATAATTGCCCAAAGTAATAAAGTCTTACTGAGTAATATATATATATATATTTTTTTTAATATTCAAACAATATACTCTTTAATCATTTGCAGATTACAATTTCACCACAGCCAGGAGATATGACTGACTTTAGAACCATAAGCTCAGACAAAAGTTGTAATAACCTGTCCAGCTTTTGGTTTAATCATGCGCTATATCAACACAGTCTCATGCCAGGTGCTGAAAACATATTTTTCTGGCCTTTGGCATGAAGTCTACATAAAGTGGAAAGATGAGTGGGTATAGTCCAGAAACCATTTTGGACTTTGGATTTTGGTTTAGACATTAAGATTAGGATTTGGAAAAACAATTGTGGCTTGCCTGGAACATATATGCTGTCACAATATTATTTAACTTTACATTTCAATCCTCCACTGATACACGGCGTAACCACATTTACAAACAACATAAGTGTGGCGAAGACACATACAACTCCCACTGGTATTCATTTAAGTGCTAAATACAAGCTTATCTCTGCATAGAGAATATGTTCCTTGTCAACTTATCAATTTAAGACTTAAAAAAAACTAACTATTGACAGTCTATTAAATTGAGATTCCTTTAATTGGGGACAGGTACCTATGGGTAATGGGGAAGTTGCTTATTTCTCCTTAATTACACATTTTAACAAAGAATAGCAAAGTGTAATTCTCATAGTGTAAGGTCTTATCTTGCATGTTTGCAGCTTTTGTTTAAAAAATCAAGAAAACTTTAGCTCAGCAGATTATGAATTGAGTGGAAAAAAAAGAAAAGATTATTTAATGCTTAAATCAAGGGCTTTTTTGTACTAGAAAATGAGTATGTGTTAAACATATCAGCAGATCCTTTCACTGTTTAATCAGTTCAAACAGAGATAAAGAGCCGTTACAGGCATTACAATCCTTAGATGACACATTAAAAAGGGAGTTACTTGGCCTCTGCTTCCCAGCTAGGGTAAAGCTCATATAGCTGTGGCTCACTGCAGTATATCAAGAGGTAACAAATATCCATAACAAATACAAACAGATAATTAAAACTTTCAGCAGAGTTTTTAAAACTTCTTATGAAGAAAAAAGAAGTGCAGAGAAAGAAGCAGATGTTTTAGGCAGATTCCTGCAAGCAGGAGCTGGTGTGTTTGGCTGCGTGAAGTGTGGGAGCTGGGAGCAGTGAGGAGGAGGTCAGGGCCAGTGCATCTAACTCTTCTACTGATTGTTATGAAGGGCCGTGTGTCAGCATCCATCCGACCACTTTATAACTCTTGGCTGTTCCCTGAGCCTCTCCTGCAAAAAGTCCTAATGCATTCTCTCTGACCTCGCCGGTGTAAATCAGATATCTGGCCTCAGATCTTGAGAGCTGCACTGTACCGAGTTTGTGTATGTGTGTGTGGGAGTGTGTGCACGAGAGAGAAACAGAAAGGGAGACAAGGAGAGAGTAGCAGACCTGAGAGTATGAGGAGTGCAAACACTAGAAAGGGAGGAGAATAAAAATGTTTTCATACAGAAGAAAAAGGCTGATAGGAGTGTGTGTGTTTTTTTTTTTTTGCTTGTTTTGTTTTTTCTTCATAGTCCAGCACTGTATGTTTTAATTAAACTGAAAGAAATTACTCTTGTGACACGGCTAAACTATGGTTTGAGATTAATAAAATAACTAAGTCATAAGAACTTGGACTGGATTATTGTTTTAGAATTATTAAAATGAAAAGAAATCATGCTGAATATTTAAAGTGGTTAAAAAAATAAATTTCCGGTTAAAGGAATACATATCATTGATCTGTCCCCTAAACTCCACCTGCTGAAGCCTAGATAGATTTAGTTGCTTAATTATAAATTCACCTGACTTTCGATTTGTATAAACTTTTGTTTGTATATTTGTATAAACAGATGTATATCACTTTGGTAGATATTAATATATCAGGTTTTTTTAGGTTTAGGCAACTGTTTGGTCTGACTTTTGGTTAGGTTTAGGGAGCTCAGTAGCTAGAATTAAGAAAACTTGTTTTAGGCCAAAGTTGAACTTTTACATAGTGAAAGCTGCATATATTTTTACCTGCTAATGTAAAACCATTAAAAACCCACATTATGCAAATCACCTACTCTGTGTGGTCTGGATTACTCATTGTTTATTAGTAATCAGAATGGGTGATAATGCCTGTCTACCATGATGTCCTTGGAAAGTGTCAGATCTGAATTAATATATAGAACGAGTCATAAGTTTGCACACTTCATCTCATTAATTTTTAATGTATGGTTAAAGTGTGATGCCAAACAAGGTTTAGGGATGTGATGAGTTGGAATAAGAATGCTCAGACATGACATTATTGGCTAATAAACAGAAAACCCTCTCAGAGTCTGGTGAGAGGATGCCCTGGATCCTCCATGGATGAAGAATGGGGACAGGAAAGGCATTGTCAACCAGTCTGAAATTTAGACCCACAAATTCATTTTGGATAAGTAAAGACAAGTTGGGTTTAAAACATCTTGCTTCTTAAGTTACATGCAATAACATAATATAAAGCACTAGAACAAAGAAGAAAGCACTGATTACAGCTGTGAGGCTGAAACAGAAAAATTAGACTTTGGGACCTACAAACAACAAGCTGAAAGACACTGAAGGGAACAGTGGAGCTGCTCATTTAATGATTATTAGTCTATTTAAGCAGTTCAAGCCTGTTATAAGTTGATAAACTGGAAAATGTGTCCACATATCTAGTATGAGAAGTGGTTTCAACCCAGGTGTAAAAAAATGTGAAATGAGGTAAGCAGTTGTTTTGTGTTGGTTGTGTCATGTCATGTAACGGGAGCAGTGACCAATACGCATTAATCTATGTCTGTGGTGATATATATTTTACTGACCACAACAAAGTACTTTAATCCTAATCTTAAGAACATGATATAATAGGGTAAGAAGATGAATAGATTATAAAAAATATTTTTCAAGATGGAGTTGGAACCATCAGTCTCAGGGGGTTTGTAAACACACACCAACATCTCTTGCTGCATTATGAGGAACTTCTTTTACTCAAACATAGTGATTTGTCAATATGATTACACCGTGGACGTCAGCAACATGGTGATACGGCTGGAGTGGAAACGTCACAGACCAGTAAACAAACAACTATTTTACAATCTGTCCTGAAATCAAGTCGACCCAAGTGACACCTCTGACATGTAACTGGATAAATTATCTATTGTAAACATAAAAACCAATTCAGGTGTTTCATTTTAGGTCTCCATTCTCTGCCTGTTAATTTCCACCTTTAAACAAAACACCACAGGTTGGAGTTGTGTCTGGTCGAATGAGAGGCAGCAGTTCATGTCAAGCTGGAAAATTAAAACATCTTCAGCACAGTTTGAGTGCAATTGTCCAATAAAACTTGGCCAACTAGCCCAGTTTCTGTCTCATCATCATTCACATCTGTATCTGTTACACTACGTGATGGACTACATGCTTCATACGTTATTCCTTAATTTAATGTATGACATGCAATCAAATTGCAACTCACAGCACTTTGCCTCGAGTTCTTCATAGTTTATCCAAGTAAAAATGAGAAAGAAAAAAAGGGCTACTTGTACAAGTATCAATGAACATCATATATGGTTTTATCCACAAAAAAGTACTTTGTAAGAAAAGGTCATGAAAAGTGGAAACAATTATGTCACTTTTTGGCAAATAAGCTCTTCAAGTACTCTAATTTGCTGCTTTAATGCAATATTTTAAAAAGTACCACTTAATCTAGAGACTCGAGAGCCCTGGTGAACTGCTATAACTTTGGGTGTGTCTTTAATAACTCACTGTGGATTTATGCACTCCTGGACAAACATGCCATGCACGCAAAGTCCTCCTTCTGAAACATACATCACTTGCAGGATTTACTCCTAAAACAGGAAAGAAGAAGCAAATCCATCCCAACAACAACAACAGAGATAAAAATAAAAAAAAAAGTTTGATAAATAATAATACTAAAAGAAACCTTTTCCTTTTTGGACATGTTTCATGTCCTTTTGTCCATGATTGCCAGAAACTATGCTCTCAACATTCCCAGCATTCCCATGTAGCTCTTGACCCCTGACAGCCTTAAATTATTAACATTCCCATATGGGCTAAAACCCCCTGATCGCTGCTTGCAGCTACATTTTTCATATGTTTTTCATACTAACACAAAAAAATTGACACAGGAGATAAATATCTTATTTCTAATCTGGGCAAGTGTGTGTCTACTATTTTTGTGTGTCAGTCCTGAATGCATCACAGTCATGAGGTCAATTTTACAATATATAATCACAGGGCATAGAACTCCACATTGCACAGAATCATGAGGTTTTCAATGAGCTTCCTGGGCCAACAGGGGGCAGTAGTTTGTCTCTTTCTGATGTAAAAACGATCTTTGGGCTCTGATGCTTTGCATGAAGCTGCACTGACAGCACACAGAGCCAACTGCACAATGGGTTATGAATGGGTTCCCATTTATCACAATTAATCAGTTTGCCAAACCCATTAACTGTCAGCCGGAGGACGAGTTTGTCTGCAGAAGAATGATGTACTGCTGTAGCGCTGAAACGTGTGTGATGCTTCGGATACTCGAGGAAACTTGGCCCCATTTGTTTGTGGGATTGGAGTTTCCCTAAAAAAAACAAAACCTTTTCTTGTCAGTTTTTTTAATCATTATTCTAAGAAAAAAACAAGCTTTTTTTTTCAGTTGATTTGCAGAAAACTAAAACACCACCTTAATCTCAAATTCAAACATTTCTATTACATTTTCTGAGGATTTTGCTCTTAAGTTAAATAACCTGGGGTTTGTTTTAAGAATTACCTCCAAATAAAAAAGCAACAACAAAAATTATTCTGTTATAATCTAAGTGATATAATATTCTGTTAAGATTCTGTTCTGTTACGTTATTCTGTTTGTCCAATCTGTTAATTGAAATTAGGTTAAAAATCCAGGAGAATTTCTTCAAGTAAAGTTTTGTAACTTGTAAATACGTCTTCCATTTGTGTGTAAATCCACCAAGGAATGTACTAGTGTCTATCACATGGGAATATTTATACTGGAAAAACTTGCTTGAGCAGTGTTCAAACTAGCTTTTGAACAGTGTACCCATATGTGCTTTACAGAAACCAAAACCTCCCATGAAAGGTCCTGTGGAGGCATTTTTATGCTACTTTGCAGGATATGTGTGTCTCATTAAGTTTTAGAAACAAATAAGGATTAAATATGTGATGCAGAGAGATATAATAGGCTGATCAAAGCAGCTGAGATTTTTAGTCAAGTTCGAAAGAAACTCTGTAACATGTCTGAGTGACTGAGCTTCAAACCTTCAAAGTCCTCTTCAAACAAAAGTAAATCTTTCTATTTTCCTTCTCTTTTCTTTTCTCCTCACTTTCCCTGCTCCATAACAAACACCACATAATGATTTTGGGTATCTGGTAGATCAAGTGGGGTTTTGCCAGCAGCTATGTGGTGCTTGTTGGGTTGCCAAACTAAACAGAGTGGGGCTCCTGAAGTCACCTCTGCCCAAACATACACCTAATCCTCCCAGCACTGGCCGGATTGCAACTCTCCACTGCACAAGACAGTTTAAAAATAGAGAGTTTAGGGGGAGGGGACAAAGGTCAAATCTACAGAGGGATTTAAGGCCTTATCATTATCACGGAACAGCAGAGCCGAGCTGCAGCCCTGAGAAAGTGCCTCTGTGCCTGCAGGAGTTGGAGGCAGGACAGGAGGCCTGTGCATGACTAACAGCAGGCAGACGTAAAGTAAAACTACTCTTCTCCACATTCCTACAGAATCAGGCTTGTTGAAGATCCAAGCTGTAATTTTGCTCAGTAACTGCATGTACATTTACATTACATATTTTCAAGAGTTTATTTTTTATTTATTGATGTAATTTTAATTCATACACAAATGTGCAGCTATATTGTTGCAGCTTTAAATACACTGACAACATCTATGACTAACTTACTGAAAATGCTGTCGATCTTACATAAATTTCATGCACAAACAGCGTGCCATGCAAATGGTTGGACACCCCATTGTCAAAATTTAGCCTAAAAATTTGAGTAAGAATATCTTTTCATTTTCATCCATCTCAGTTTTCATATAGAGGATTTTTTTCCACATCATACGGGTGTTTGTTGTGATTTTGAGAAACAGCAGTTTAAACAACATTTGAAAAGATAAAATGCAAATATAAGAGCATGCAGCACGGGTAAGCTAGAAAATGCTTTATTGTGTCTATTCAGTTTTCGGGATTTTCTCCCAGCCCTCTTGCAGACGGCTTCTAGCTCTGCTGGTCTGTATTGCAAGCCCTGCTTTTTGAAGTCAACTGATTTAATATATTTTTCAGGTCAGGGCCATGGCGAAATATTCAGCTTACTCCTCTTGAGATGGTCCATTTTGAGTTTTTAACACAGACTCAAAGCAAAGTGTGTCAATCCATTTCCACAGACAAGATGTTATTTTTTTCATGCAAATGAAAAATTAAATATCTTAATAGATGAGCACAGTCTACACATTTAGGAAAATATTCACAATATGACAGTTGCATCACCTTTAAAGCAGTAAAACAGACACTCTAAGAGCATTTAAAAAAAACACATTTTTTTCTGGACTACTTGCTGCTGAATCATGTTCTCTGAACTAAACGTACAACATGGTGGACACAGAATCCAACCGCCAAGTTAAAATATATGCCTTTGAAAGTCATGCTACAGGTTCCTCAAAAATCACAAAACTCATGTTTACCAACAAAATGTTTGTTGAGACAGGGCTGTTTAGGGTTTAATAACTAAACAGGGTTTATTTAGGGTTATTATCTACTTGCAAGGAGCCATCTCCCTTATACAAATACAAGCAACTTTATTGATCCCGAAGGAAATTGTTGTGCCAGAGTACAGGAAAAAATTTAACAAAAAAGACTAATGTACATGGTACAGTTATGAACAGATATAAACAAATAAATTATGGTTATAAACAGGTATGAACAGATAAATGTTGCATTTTTTATTTATAGTAAGTGTTTTAAGTTTTTTCCCTGCCGCTATTGGGGGAGGAGTTATAAAGTCTGATAGCTTCGGGTATGAAAGACCTCCTGTGGTGTTTAGTGGAGCTCCTCTGTGGTCTGAAAGAGCTCTGACAAGACGTCAGTGTGGCATGCGGGGGGTGAGAGACATTGTTCATGATATTGAGGAGCTTCCTCAGCATCCTGCTCTCTCTGCCACAGACTCCAGTTCAACTCCCAGGACAGATCCATCTCTCCTGATGAGCTTGTTAAGTCTGTTAGAGTCGGCTGTCTTCAGCCTGCTGCGCCAGCACACTACATTGTAGAGGATGACGCCGGATACCGCGTAATCTTCTACATCTGCAGCTCCTGAGGAAGAACAAGCGACTCTGACCCTTCTTTTACATGGCATCAGTGTTTATTGTCCAGTCCAGTTTTTTGTCCAAGTCGACATCTAGGTACTTTGTGCTGTCCACAATGTCCACTTCTGTAACCCTGGTGGTAACAGAGTTCAGATAGGTCCTCTGCTTTCTAAAATCCACAACCAGCTCCTTTGTCTTTGTGACATTGAGCTGCAGGTGGTTCAGTCCACACCACTCCACAAACCTGACCATCACACTCCTGTAATCTTCCTCCTGGCCCCTGCTTATACAGTCCACAAAGGCAGTGTCATCAGAGAACTCCTGCCAGTGGCAGGACTGTGAAGGGAACCTGAAGTCTGAGGTGTAAAGGGTAAACATGAATGGGGACAGGACCATCCCCTATGGCACCCCCTGTGCTGCTTACCGTGGCGTCCGATGTGATATTTCCGAGCTTCACTTACTGTGGCCGGCATGTGAGGTAGTTGTGGATGCATGTCAAGTAGCTTTCTGGTGAGCAGGGCAGGTAGACTGGTGTTAGAAGCACTGGAGAAGTCAAAGAACATAACTCTTACAGTGCTCCTCCAGGTGGGTGTAGGCTTTGTGCAGCAGGAAGATGATAGCGTCTTCCACTTCTGTCTGGGGCTGGTAGGCGGACTACAAAGCCTCCAACGGTGGTCTGACCAGTTATCCTCAGATATTTAACATTGTACTGTCTACATTTTTAATATGATTTTGGTACCTAGTCTATTCTGTGTTTTGTGTGCCACTGTCTGCAACACAAGCCCCACAGCTCACTGCTGTGCTTAACAACTGAAAAGATGTTCTGTTCATTAAATTCTGCTGCTTTTCTTAACTTTTAAACTTCACCCACTGTAGGCTGAAAGCTCTATATTACCTATATCAGTCCAGTTTTCCCAGTGTTTATTTGACACCTTTTTATGATGAACTTTGCCTTGAGGCCACAGCTGGGATTTTCATCTGGTGACTCCTTTGTGATTTTTATTCATGCTGATGTTGCACCGCCCTTTCTATCCATCTTGACTGTTTTGCAGTAAAGCAGCAGTTGGGAGCTGGGAAAGATTTCTTACTAGCTTCATATACAGTAGATGTGATGATCATCATGCATACATGACATGCTGTATGATGATTTGGAAAAAATGTAAATAATCCTTTGAAACCAATAGTATTCTATTACATTACAGTCTGATTAAACGTGAAACCTTTACATAATTTGATTTCATTTTCAGAGTCCCAGGCAGATGTTAACAGGAGGCTTCTCCCTGCGTGTTAGAAAATTGTCTATGGAGTCTTTATTAAGCTTGGAGATTTACTGCCTGTGCTTTTGTAAGGATTATTGTAAACAAGTTAACAAGTTGACGCTGGTAAAAGTCATCTGAGAGCTCAATGACATCTCTTTTCAATTTCTTTTTTAAAACTGTACACGACAAAATAATGCATTAAACCTGCCAAAATTGTTTAAATCTGGTCCTTCTACCAGTTGTGTCTAAACCACAGCTGTAAAAGAATTAATTGTATTTCTCAATAGTATCTCAGTGAGACCTTCTTATTCCAAATTATATGTAAATACTAAATTTGGAATCAAATCAAAAGTGTAATATACTTCTAAAAGTGATTATTCAAGTGTTATATTAATATTTCTATAAAATTTAGTTTGAATATTTTCATGGTCCCCCATCATGGCTGCTTGCTTTTAACCATTGAGGGAAAACAATGTTGGACTAAAAAGATTAAAATCAGTTGGAGGTATTTTTTATTCTTCAGTATCAAAACTGAATTTTCTCCTAGAGCAGAGAAAAACTGAGAGATGCATTCAACATATGCCTTCATTTTAAGGAGCATAAGATTAATATTATTAGTATAATTATATTATTAATATAATTATAATTACATAATTTTTCATGGCAATTAACTTTGTTGCACTAATAAACCAAAACAAATATATAGATGTACAGGACTGTCTCAGAAAATTAGAATATTGTTATAACGTTCTTTATTTCCTGTAATGCAATTAAAAAACATGAAATGTCATACATTCTGGATTCATTACAAATCAACTGAAATA
>JBAMHW010000017.1:18683941-18701362 GCA_037177495.1 Rhadinocentrus ornatus | reverse complement strand
AACCCAGATCAAAACATGACAAACCAAGGAACAGATCAAAACCCAACACACAAGAACTAAGGTGGTGAAACATGACAGATTTCTTGGTAGTGAAGTAATTGTTGTGCCTTCATGTAACCAACAAATAGTGTTGCATAAACTTGACATTTTAAAAATGAGCTAAAAGTGACATCCCTTTAATAACATGGTAGCTTGTTAATAGCTTGTATTCATGTGATGTCTGAATTTTAACTTTTTTCTCAGAATTCTATATTTTTTTTCTTCTTCTTCAGTGGCCCTAATACTCTTCCGTACATAATGAAGACAATAGCGTGTTAATAATAATATTATAACATTATTTTTAAATGTGTTGCTACAGCATCAAATTCTTCAATTTTGAAATGTTCTTTGATGGCTTTCACTTATTCTACTGATTTTTACATAATTGTTTACTATTTTCGTTTAATTAACCAGGGTCAATATGATTTGATGTAGTTCAAATACACAAGATTAAACTGTGAATTACATTTACAGCTAATACAGCACATATATGTTTTCAGAATAGTTTTCAGAGGGATAAAACCTACTGGATATAGAAAACAAAATATAAACACCGCTTGCACAACCATAACTTTCATCCAAGCACTTTATTAGTGCATGTCTAATTTCTTTAATTTAACATTCTTAGTTTTACAGTTAAGCTGAACTAGACAGCTTTTATTTGATATCATCCAAGTAATCTGTTTGTATATTCAGCCTCCTGACACCAGGTAGTCATCAGGAGGAGAAACCGAGCTGCTCTGAGATAAATTAGCTTCTGGAGTATCTGCACTACTTGCCACTGTTTTAGTCTCTTCTTTACTCTTCTTTTTTTATCTTTCTTTTGTCACTGCCAGATAGAAAACTTCTCATTTTTATAAACCTGCTCTCTCCCGTTTGTTTATGTAAGACACACATTGGGTAAGAGTGGGGCCCCTTTAGGGAGTTCTGTAGTGTTCGGCCACTGTCATTGCAAACTGTTCACATTGCTCTGTCTTGATTCAAAGTTAGTTGGCCCTTGGAGGCCCCCTTCTGGCTCAGGGGCCCAAGCATTTGCATGGTTTGCCTGTTGGCAAATGGTGCCTCTGGATATTCTGCACATATATTGAATACTGTGAGCAAGAATGATGAAAACATGAGCATGTCTAATGGCTGTGAGTTTGGATTAACAGTCCCAAACTCCAAGAGTTCCTAATCTGATGGAGTTCAGCTCTGCATTTCTCTAATTAGAAGCTTAAACCTTTCTTGAATGTGATTTGAGGATCTTTGCCATTGCATATCTCAATGTTTGGTTTTTTTCAGGTATTGCCCAAACTCGCGTCCAAACTATAAAAAAGTTTGGAACGTTTTGCAAAATCACGTGAATGAGCGCAAGTAATACGTACATGCCAGAATGATGCCAGTTGCATTTTCTGAGTATCTAATTTGGAACCAGAAAATCAGCTCCAGCTTTTGAACTCACTTTTACAATCCACCAGTATTGTCTTTTTTCTTGTGAAGTCAAGCCTGCACTTGATTGGAAGTACATTGTTCCTGAGCAGCCCGAAGCAGATATAGGTTTTTTTTTGTAGCTTTTAGTTTCCACACTTGTCTGGTGAAAATAAAACCTGCAATGAAAGATACCTGTATAAAGGGTTTGCAATGACTCATAACATGGTTTTAAGTGTATCGTGAGAAGTGTTCATATTTATGTGCTTTGTTTTGTTAGTTTGTTATTTGGCATCTGTTTCTAGTCTGCAGGTAGACAAACCCGTCTTTGAAGAGGTGCATATTTACTCGACCTATGTGTAGAGCCATCATATGCACCTGTGGAACAGGTACCGGTAAAAATTAGAATTATAGATCAGCACAGAACCTATTATGTTGTTTTATTGCACCCATTTTATGTACAGCACTTTGTGATTTTGATCTGTGAAAAGTGTGTTATAAATAAACTTTTCTTACTAATCAGTAAATTACCTTACAACCACGATGAAGAGTGCAAGACTCAAAGTACTGTGAGCTGTACAAGTACGTGTGTGTTAGTCTGTGCACATGTACATAAGAGTTTGTTTATAACTGTTAACACACTCTGTGGGTTCAGGCCTTAGCTTAGTCTGGTTCCCCTGAGCAAGCAGCTACATCAACAGGGAGGGAGTCACTGGCAGCTTCTTAATCATTTCTCCCTTCTTATTGTTTCTCTTTTGACAGACGTTCGCTTTTGTGACGGCCCATCTTGCCGCCCCGGCCTGCTTACCTTTTCAGGGCTCCTGAAGCGAGACTACTAATGCACTTGCTGCTCTCTTCGCTGCCTCATTGGCCCACCCTGAGCTCCAAACTCCCGTGAAAGCACTGAACGCTCACTTTGTCTCCCATGTTTGTCCAAAAATTGTTTCAATATGTATTTTTGGAATGGTAATGTTTGCATAATAAATCTTTGTGTCAGGGGAATACAAAGAGAGCTATAGGTGAAAACCTGGGCATGCCATACACACTCTCTCTCTTCCTTGTTAACTCTCCAGCTACTTTCCATTCTTTATCTAAGAGAGGTCATTTTTCCAGCCTGCTGTTAGTAGGTTTATATAGACTTGTATAAGGCCCAGTGCAAAACGTGGAGCTGCCTTCTTCTCAGTAAAATGAGTAACCCAAGTTTTGGTACCCTCTCATGTCCAGATACAGCCAGGTGCTAATCTAGAGCATGACACAGAAACTATAAACATTTTGTTGCTGTTCACATTTCTGGCATGATCCAAGATCTGTGAACATAAGTGCTTTTGTGTGCCAAAGGAATCCCATTACCAGGCCATTACTATCTGCTGAGTAAACTTACAGCTCTTGGTACTAATGCCAAAAACAGCTCATCTAGTATAATTTAATTACATTTAAGTGAATATCTTGCTATGCAAACATGTTAAATTGGCTAAAAGAATTTCTACAAATATTATGGGCTGTCTTAGGGAAGATGCGGAGAGAGACAATGAGCTTTCACACATCAAACAGAGGAAAGTTGGATATACTCCATTTCTCTTAGCCTAAATTATGAGGACGCCAAGCAGTAATGATTAAAAAACAAAAGAAGAAGAAAGAACTTAAAACATCTTAAAGAATTTTATTTAATGGCACTGTTAATAAAAATCATTCACTTTCAAGCAAGTCCTGACATCTCACTGCATTTAAAGTTTTTAGAGTTAGGAGTTGGGGAAGAAGTAAGGGACATGCTGTTATTCCTTGACAATGCATAACATACAGTGAAATAAAACATGCTAATGAAAACTTACTATTTGTTGTGAGACTAGACTGGCTAAAACCATTATACAGGACAAATATAGACCAAGGTGAGTTTTAATGTGCAAAGCCTTATTTAATTTGAAAATAAATGTCTTCTTATGTGACATACTTGGGTAGATTTTATACAAATTACTTAATCCTTGTGAATTATTTGAAGTTTCACTGAAAAATATTCAAAGCAAAAAATACAGGTAATCATTACTGCGCAAAAAATTTGTAGATATTGAATATGAATGGGATGCAGTTTTGGCATCCTAGGTGTTAGATTTATTTTTTCTGTGACTAAATTTTAGTCAAATCAAGGCAATTAAAAGCAGTCAGTTAAAGAAGTTTAATGTTTCAAGAAAAAGCCAGGAAATACATAAAACTGATGAAAAGTACCTGCCTTTATAGCAGTGGGTAAGGGGTCTGATACCACAGTGGGTATAGAGATGATATGAAGTAAGGAGACTGACCTATTTCATGCATTTCTAGTTTTCGGAAATATTGAACAGCAACAAAATTTCCCTAAAGTCTGGACTCCTGAACATCTCTAAGCAGACAGTTTTTCCTTGATGAGTCTGGTTTGAAAATGGGGAAGCAGGAGAGAGAAGAGTCATAGTGATCTTGGTGGGACAGTGCAGGGCAACGCAATCCCAAACACGTCAGAGCGCTATAAGCCCCCACCATAAATCTGAGAACTAGTCCCAGGCCAAGCTTGTTCAGTACTGTGTGCCGCTCCACAGTCCAAAATCCAGATGTTGGAGAGACCGTAAATAAAACAATCTATCAAAGTTGAAAAAAAAAAAACTATATTGAAAGTACAAATTCAAGAATACAGAACCAAAAACACTGGCATGTCATGCAGAAGGTCCCTCAGTGAATGAAATCAGTATTTTAATCCCACTGGGACAGCGAGGATATTCTAGCCCCTTTGGCTCATTGTGGCTGAAGCGTTACTGAATACAAAACAGACCTGTTCGTCTGGATTAGTTTTTATCATTTATAGATGCAGGTGGATTGAAGGGATAAACAGATGTGGAGCCCTCATTGTGGAATAAATATCTGAGGCTTAAAATCTTAAAGTGCAGAACACGCTGATGGTTGGTTGTTTATAGACCTCTGCCCGTGGACATGAACTCCTGCTGGTGTGGGACTAAATCCTGGAGGACTTATAAGTACATCCCTGCTGCTGGGATGCCTTTGTCTGCTTTCTGTTGGCTTGATAAACAAACACAACAAAAGATAATGGAAAACTCAATATTTCAACTAAACATTTTGATCTGAAAGATTGCGAGCTCCCCTGTTGTACATGAGAGGAATGTTTGTATTGGGGAATTTTACATTGAGACCTGAAAGATTCATGTAAAAATACAAATACTTCCTGGTACTTTTGAAAGACAAAACAGCTAGACCTTGTGATGAAAACTGATATCACCCTGACATAACTTTAAGATCTCTTGGTGTTGAGGTCCACACAGTTTTTAAACTACCACAATTGTTGCTGTTGCATTGTGCACAAGCTTGGTTTAGTATTTAAATTATCCTCTTAACCTACAGAAATTGCATCTTTATACAGATGAAAATGAGGCTCTTATGTCTGGAATATTTTTATTTTTATAAACTTTATCTTTAATGCCATGAAGCTTGCTTTTAGCTGAATATTCCCAATTTGCTTAGTCAGCGTAAAAAAGACCACTACTAACAATTTAAATCAAATTAAAATTTGTTGTTAATATTTTTTTATAGAATTTTGTCCAAAATTCCTGTAATTTTAAAGAAAATTTGTTGACATAATATGTAAAGCAAAAGCATGAGTTTGTTTATTGATGCCAACAGTAAGTTTACAACATTAAAAAAAAAAAAAAAAAGTATTAAAACCATTTAAGAATTGTTGTTTTTGTCTTGAGATTTTTTGCTGGTGTTAAAAATGCGTCCACTCAAGTAGTGGCCAGTACAACAATGCCAAACATTGCTAGACTTGTTGTTTGGACTCACTGGAAGCCTAGAGTTATCAGCCATCCCCCTAAATCAAACCAGACCCAGTGGGTTCATACTGATGAAGGAATGAGTGCCACTTTTAAAATGATGCTTTGCTTTGGTTGGTTATTTTAACAAGTCTGCTTGGTGCTGCAGGTAGGTATTTGCCCTCCAACACCCCATAAATAAAGACATTCAGAACTTCTCAAATCTCAAAACAAGACTAAATTCTTTACTATATAACAAGCTGAAATAAATATAGACTGCTGTAATGGAAAGGCATTTTTAGACAAATTGGTCAAAGCATGGCGCTCATTAAAAGTCTTCAAAGCAGCCAGTTTTGGTGGTCAGCTGTTTAAATGTTGTGGTGAAAGGAAATCTCACTTTAACCAGCAAAATGTTTATGCTCGGATGAAAAACTGGAAGCTGAGCGTCCGATTTTCATCAGCACTAAGCCAAAGAGAGCTGCTGAGTTTGGACAAAGTGGAAGAGAAAGGGATAATGCATCTTCTTGAAATGATGATCTGTGCTCCAGACCTGTTTACTTTGGTAATCTCCGAGTACTGTGTAATCAAAACATTGCTAATTTCACTGCCGATTGGAAACTGTGACATCTGCATTATACACACTTCAAGGGGGACTGCTTCAAAAGAGACAAAAGAGGGTGAATGGGAAACATCTCCTCCTCATAAAGGCTCCAGAGATGAGAATGACTTCATCCTCATCTGCTAACATGTTTTGAAGAGGATATATATCCATAGAAGTGAAAACGTTATGCAGTATAAGTAATAACAGGATGCTCTGTGTTTGAGCATCCAGGCAGCCTGTGTTGTTCGTTGTTCGGGTGTTTGCCTTGTCTACAGGAAAATGAACTCCACAGCTCTGCTCCGAGTTAGAAAAACAGTGTTGACGTAACAAAAGGCTTTCTATTCCATCGAGCTGCCCAGCATCCAGCTCGCAAAACCATTTTGATTGATTCTGCAGAGTCTGGATGACACACTATTCAAAAGCACTTCTCTGCTCTTCGCCAGGCGGAAGCAGACCTTACATGTTAATGCCACCAGCTCTGCTTTACTGTGATTGTCCTCAATGTGGAGCTTGCAGAGTTACTGATGGAAAGACCAGGAAGCCCTCATTATTGTGGTTTTGATTATAAAAAGCCAACATCGCTGGAAATTTAAAAAAATAAATAAAAATGAAGGACTCAAAATGTGATACTTGTGTGTTAAATGTCCTGAACGAAGATACATAAGATGTCCACCAAAACAACCCTTGGCAGGGCGTGAGCTTGTTTCCCACCTTCCAAGCTTTTATCAGCCATTCTATTATTTAGGAATGACTATTTACGCTGCAGAGGTGACCATCAGACAGGTCCTGGCCACAGACGCTCACCTCCTCCCCTCCACGCACACACACACATACACACAAACACTAAATGGTCTAAATAATCCCTCCACCTATTTACACAGGAGAGAAGAGGCCAGCCTCACCTTCAGGGTACTACTTAACTCCTCGAGTCACTCGTTTAGTAATCACAGCATTCTCCTGCCTGCCTACTGCCTAATTACAGTGTGTGCATGAGTGTGTATGAGTGTGAAAGACTCATTATTTAGCAATGCAGGCCTCACAGGTAGACAATTACACAGGCTGATACTGAGTATTATAACTATTTTGTGGGTGCAACTAAGCTGGGGTCAGTATTGAACCACAAGCGCACACTTGTCTGCAGCTCCAATTAAGTCATAAAGGTGCAGAACTTGGCATAAAACTGTCATAATTAGCTCTTAATCAGCTCTAAATGTTGCTTTCAATGTGTATGAAACTTGTATGTTCACTGTTATTGTCTCCTTTGTTCAAATTCATTTCAGTTTTGGTACAGATATTATGAGTTTATCCTAAGTAGCTTGTGGTAGTAAAAAGACAAGTGTCCAAATTGTCTTGCAGAGATGTGTCACTCAGACTCACCTGCGTGTAAAAAATATATTGACTTCATTTTTAATGAGTAATCTGTTGTGCTCCTGAAGGGGAAAAACAGCTGACGTGAGGAGAGCCTTCGGTGCTGCTGAGAGGCACCTTAGGAAGGAGGTCTGAGGGAGGCCCGCAGCTCCCCCTGTAATCCCTCCAGGATCCCTCTCTCAGAGCCGGGCTTTGCTTTGTGTGCAGCTCTTGGCTGAGTTAAAAAGGAAAGTATAAGGGTGCGACAAATTTCACACTTTCTCTCATGTCTCCGGCCAAAAGAAACTGAGTATGTGACGCTGGAAAGATCCTTTGCCACACGGACGCTGCGAGTGGGCTGCGGATGTTTAAATCCGCCCTCAAAGAGCCCTTTGTCTCCAACATCAATTTTGCAACATCCAGACACCCTGAAACAGAAATGAAATTTCATTAGAGTTGCTTATTTCATTTTCTTTTCTATAATTTGATTAAAAGTCTCGAAATCTAAATACTTTAGTGTCTGACTCGCCTTCCTGACCTGCTTTGTTACTTTGCCTTTTTAGTTGTTTTTTTTTATCTATTAATCTGTCCATCGTTGTGGTTCTTATATCATCCGTTTATTTGCTTTAGCTCCAAGATTGTTTTGGCGTGATACTTTTTCACCGCCGTTGCCTCTCCTGCTGCCCTACAACAGCTTTCACACAAAGGCTCGCCTGTTTTCATCTGTCGTCCTTTTACAGAAAACATTAGTCTAATTACTTCCTGAGTTACGTCACTTTAATTTAAAGATTGCACTTATTCAGCCGTTCTGCCATATTTTCAGGTTTTAATCCCCCAAAACAAATAAAATACGGTGCAATTAAAATGTTTTATTATAGCAGGACAAAATATTACTTAAAAATGTAGTTAGAATTTATAGCTTTAAAAGATTTTTAAAAATAAAAAACTCTTTTATTGGCTTTACTGCAGGAAGGAGATGGTTAGATTCCAGTTAATTATTGACAAACACTCAAACTGAAGCTGTTGCCACCAAATAATAGAAAACCTGCTGCAAATCTAAAGAGAATAGCTGGAAAATTTTGTTTGCCAGGATTAATTAGAAACGAATTGAATATAAGTTTTGAAATATTTTCTGGGTAAATGACAGCGTTAAATCTGCTGATTTGATTTTCCTTTGAAAATATCTGGTAGATAAATTAAAGCAAAGCCAGAAATTAATTTACTGCAGTAGTAAAAGACGAAAATGAGGTGTGTTTTCATCAACAGCAGACAGAGGAACAGAATTATGTTTTTAATCACTGGAAGTTTTTAGGTCCAATTGTTGGGTTGTGTTTAGAAACAACAACTTTAAAAACTGCACAGAAAGAAATATTTCTATTAAGGCGGATCATTAAGTTTTCAAATCCTCAGCTTTTCACACCGAGACGGATTTCCTTGTCACAATTCTGGAAGAAAAAAAAATCTTTTTTATTAATATTTATGTTATTTCACTAACATTTTTATTTTATGTTATTATACGTTTTGGTGTTTCAATATTTCTTATTGTGATTTCACTCGTAAATGTTTCTCACACTTCCATTTTACTCAGTCCTTTCGGGGGGAAAATTACGAGAGTGACGATTTTGGGATGATGGAATAACGACAATGTCAGCTAAAAGTCGTAATAATAATAATAATAATAATAATAATAATAATAATAATAATAATAATAATAATAATAATAATAATAATAATAATATTAAGCGTAAAAGAAGAGGAGACTGGAGGGGCAGGAGGACACAGACTGTGAAAGTGGGAAATAAACGACGTGTCTGCAGCGGATGAGGGGGGACGCTCTGGTGTTGTGACGTCACAGTGAGGCGTGCAGCAGCGCGCTATGGAAGAAAACCAAGGCAGCGCCGCAGATGCAACCAAAGCACCGGTTACAGAGGACACAGCATTTACGTGCAGGCGACGTTAAAGTGGATTTACTGAACACCTGCATGGGGACACTGTGAGGTTTTATTCGTTTTTTCTCTTTTTGTCGTCTGCTGGGAACCAAATTGGTGAGTAAAATACGCGCCTTGTCTCTCTGGTCAGCGGATTTTAGCTTCTAGAAACTCCAGCTGGCATCTCACTTTGGGTCTTTTTACGAGTCAGATCTCAGGAAAAATGAGCATGGCTTACTCTATTGTTGGTTGGTTGACGATCAGAGAGGCTGCGGGCCGTAAAGAGGCCAGAGGTCGAGTATATGGAGCGTAATACTCAGCAGCCATCTCTGGAAGTTCAAGCACCAATTTTGCTTGTGAAAATGATTTAGAGTAAGTAGTAGTCTGAGGTGTCTGAGCATCACTAACAGCCAGATAAACTCCTACAGTAAAGTAAAGTCAAGCGAAAATAAGAGTGAAGTGCGGGCGTGCGCGCGCGCATCCTGGAAGACAGAGAGCTGGTGTGTAAAGATTTACTGAGGACATAAAAGCAGCAAAGGGATTCCTGTAGATAAGAGGGGGCTCTGTGTGTAGTGTCATGGCAAAGGTAAACTTTGTGCCTGCGATGGGGGGTTTGAGGATGTTACTGCAAGCCCAAAAAACGAAGCAGGATTCACTAAATTATGGGATGGCATTTGGCGAAAGGTTGTTTGAAAGGGGGCTGCTGCAAAGTTAAGTTTTTTTTGTTTGTTTGTTTTGTTTTGTTTGTTACTGGTCATTTCTTGCTTTGGTCTTGTATATTTTGCTTTTATATATCTTAAAACAATGTTTCATAATTCAGACTCGAAATATGAAGTTTTACTTCACTCACTATAGTCAGTATATATTTGCAATATCTGATTATGCTACTACTGGTTTTATTAAAATAAATGTATTATGTTTCTTTTTTTAACGTCTTCTTTTCCACTTGTGTTTTTCAGGCAACTGGAATGGAACTGAATCTGTCGAAGAATGTGATTTCTTGTGGGGACCCAGGTATTACTTGTCCTTTCGTCCTTAAAGCATCCAAATTGCCTTTGAGAGAACTAGAAATGTTAAAGTTAAAAAAGAATCCAATCGTTGCAAATGAGACTTTCTTCAGAACTTGTAAATCTGTAGGAAAACAGAGCTGCAGTGTTACCTTTGAACAAAGTGACATCTTATTTGTTCAACTCTGCTGCATCATGTCTGGTGAGCTAAAACTTGCTGCAAAGCTGCTTGCTGATGTGCGGAATTATTAAATAATTTCCCTGCGCGTAATTTGGCCTTTGAAAAACGCATTTTTTAGAAGAAAAAAAAAAGAAACCCATGAAGCCAGCTGGAGAGCAAGAACATAAGTGCTGTCCAGAAAGGACACTTTTGCGGCAATATTTTCTAGATTTGAAAACATTTTAGCTAAAATAATTTAGGGATTTCTGGGTTTGATAAGTGACCAAAGAGGGCAAAGGCAAAAAATAACCACTGTAATATCTGGTGGTTTAGGGCGTTCAAGGAATTTGTAAATGAGATTGAAACTGGTTGTGTGCATCCTATTCGTTTATTTATTTATTTTGATAAATATCCATTCTGGAAACAATCTTTTATAAAAAGA
Organism: Rhadinocentrus ornatus; assembly: GCA_037177495.1. NCBI lineage: Eukaryota > Metazoa > Chordata > Actinopteri > Atheriniformes > Melanotaeniidae > Rhadinocentrus > Rhadinocentrus ornatus. The sequence goes on along the minus strand of JBAMHW010000017.1, from coordinate 18,690,646 downwards.
TTTAGTCAATACAAATTTAATAGTCACGTGTTGTCATGAGACTGAAGTTGTTTGAAAAAGTTATGAATGACACCTTATTTGTTTAATATCAAATGGGTTTTTTTTTAACCCACATCCTTTTGTCTGTGTGCATTACGCGTTTATATTGCTACATGAAGAAAAATTGTTCTACAAGAAGGAATACGTAAAAAAAAATCTGACATGTTCTAACACTCTTGTTCCCCTGTCTGTATTCCTGTGATGGTTCATGATTGTTTTATGTTGGCTACACATGCATTCCTTCTGTATGTTGCTTGTAAGACTTCAGGTCAAACAGGCCTTGGACCAGGGAAACCATCACCAAGGCAATAATCAGCTCTGTCCTTCTCCAGTTACTCGCCGTGTCCAGTTACATCTCCACCGCCCTGCCTTTGAATTTGCTCGCCAGCTTCAATTTTCTATGTAGACTACTTTGTTTTCGGCCCATGGGTAGCTTTTTTTATTTTTTATTTGTTTTAATTTTTTGCCCAGAGAAGGAACAAAATACACAAAGACTGTACTTTTGTGTGTGTGATTAATGACGTTCGCTGAGTTTATTTTCACTTCTTGGAGTAAAAATATGAGTGTTTGCATTGTCACTGGCCTTTAACCTGTCCTGCCGGATGGAAAGGCTTTTTAACTCATCCATCACACGCAAGTGCCCTCCAGAGCAGAGGAGGAGCGGGACGCGGGCAGAGGTGGAGGCCGAGCGGACTGGCTATTTAGATTATCCCCATCTATCAGCCTACAATGTTAGGACAGAGGAAGAGCTTCGCTTTGGCAACCTTCTGTGCTGTAAATCCCATAATATTCCAATGGGGACCTGTAAGGTCATTGGGTTTATGGAGATTTTTGTGCTCGTTTGGATTTTAGCTGTGATATACTACAGCTGTCTTATTATGAACAACCAGTTTTGCCATTTTTGGACGATATAATATTTTATGGCGGTCTATCAACCAGAGTAGGTTATGTACCCAGTAACCCCCGCTCACACGTATTGTTCACTAAAGCCTGCATAGTAAATACCACCTGCTAATAATTAAACCCTCCATGTTACCGATCATTAATGTGTTTCGGCGGCTCATGTTATTGAGGTGTTTTTTGCCCAAATAGCCTATTTAATCAAAAACTCTTAGCATTTGTCACATAGGGGATAGAGTTTATTGTGCAGAAGTAATGATGAGACACAAAGGCTGATAAGCAAAATTGTACAATTCAGCTAAATAAATTAATCAATATAAACCAATAGATATGTCTTATTGTATCATATGACCTTAAGAAATATATATATTTGATTAAATCAGGTCCATAAACGAATCCGCTCATTGGCTGTAGAAATGCTTAGCAGATGAAGATAGTTAAAAAAATAAAATAAAATAAAAAATAAAAAAAAGAAAGAAAAGGCGGGCAATCGTAGAAGGCTTATACAGTTGCGTTTTGAAGGTCCTTCGGGGACGTTTTCTGATTGGATCCCATGTCAGAAGTCACTGTCATACAATGGCCGACAAGCTTGAGACTGGCGCCGTTGACGCTCCGAGTCTCAGACGGGTACAGCCGCGCGCTTTTACAGGACAAGAGGGGGGGAACTCAACTTCTTGCGGAGATTAACACAAATTTTATTCTGTCATCAGTCAAGAAAAAGAACATCTATGTTTACCTGATTTTCTTTGGAGTAATTTGGTCAAAAATATCTTTCCTCACACACTCAGTAATGTAAAATAGTTGAGTAATTGTTGGCTGTTCATATATAAATATTCAAGGAACTTCATTCAAATAACAATTAATAGGTAAATTGTTTAAAAAACAAGCTTAACAGACTGGCGAACCTATAGATGAGGCCTATAGGCATTTAGTTGCATTTCCAACGGTGCCCAGAAACTAGAAAAATAAGAGTACTCATATTAGTCTGAATTAAACTATATTAATTGACCATTAAAGCCTTTCATTACCTGAAGCCAAACTTGTACTGAGGCGTTTTTATCAAACAGACTTAATGACAGAAACATCTGTAATTACCTTACACTCCCCTCCACATGAGGCATTGCAACCAGACAAACTGTACTTTCTGCAAACAATCACAAACTGCTGAGCTTGGCTGCTTCATTGTTCATTGTTTTAAATTCTATGTTAGAAACTCGCTTGTATTTTTTCCTGGTTGTGTTTTTAGTTAATCTATTTCAAGATATGTGTTAGTTTTTAACTTATTTATGTATTTATTTATGTATGGCGAAATACACACGTCGGTTTTTCTGCAAATAAGGAATTTACAGATAACCTGAAATACATCCAAAACTTTCAGTTAAGATAATTCCACATCTGTGGCAAAACTGAACAGTATTATGCTTTAAAGATTAGAGTCCTCCTCAGCAAAACAAAGTAAAATTTGAGAAAAAATTCATTTGTTAGTAAACGGTTTAATCTAATGAACAAATATTGGCAACAGAAAATAAACACGATAAATTCATTTTTTTGTCTTTGTAGGCTTTGCAGAATGTGCAAAGTTAGGAAAGCTGAAGCGTTTTTCTTTTACAAATACATCCCCAAAACAGGAGCTACAGAGTGGAAGAAGTTGATTTGGTTGCCAGAATTTGCACACATTGATGCACACACATACACAGCCTCTAATACTAAGTAATGTGTGGGCGCCCGAACCAAACCACTGCTGGCTGCCGTTTTGTGCGTCAGTGGCCAACAAAACGGACTGGGGTCAAACGTGTCACCATCATAGCTTCATTCAGGTGTAAACAGGTGGAATTTTGCGGTTCATTAGTCATGATGCGATTGGAAGCCAGTAGTCACAATCAAGGAGCATTGTAGATAAATCTGCTGTTGACATATTATTGTTGTTTGACTTGTTTGGGAGAAACTGTGGCGCTTGTCTCAATCTTGGCACACGTGAGATTTGATGTGCCATTTATTACTCCCATTGTCTCTTTGTGAAACCGACCGAAGCTGTTCTTGTCTGTTCACAGCGCTCCACATTCATATAAATAATGAAAGTCGACATCATCGTGCACCATTCATCCAGAGAGAACAGTAAATGGGCAGACCCGTGTTAGAAGGCAAATGTTTATTCAGTTCAGTACATATCAGAGATATACACTCCGGCTGAAAGAAGCGCACCCAGGTGCACAAATTTCAGACATGCCTCCGCAGATACAATGACTATTTTATTCCACAGAATAGTTGTACTGCGCGCATAATTAACAGCAACCGCTTAAAAACAAATAAATAGTTAAATAACTTAAGCCTTATAATTGTAATAATAACAAATCCAATTAGTTTAAGCCTACTAATTTTTCTAACTGGACGCTTTTAGTGTCTTCTGTCCACCGTGTCGAGGATATTTTCCGTTGCGCATGGCAAGTAAATTGTTGTAGCCCCCAAATTTGCATTAATTAACAGCACTTCATTCATTTGTCTTAGTCTGACGTCAAAGTATCTTGTCTGGGTGGATATTCTCTTACAGCGGACAGGTTTTAGTGGGTGGGACTCGCTTATTTTGGGAAGGTTAAACGTACCAAATGGGTGGGTCTCTTGTGTGAGAACCGGAGCTCCCTCTTGGTTAGAGCCGACAGAAGCTTGTCTGTGCAACGAGTAGAAGGAGGACGCGCTGGCTCGCCACAGCCGAAAAGAAACGGGAAACGAATCTTTGTGATCAAGGTCCCTTTTTTATGTGGAAGAACAAAACTCTCGTGGAAATTCTCTCTGCGTGGTTCAACCGCTCGTTCCGCGGTGTATGTGTGTGTGTGTCAGCGGGTGGATTTTATAGCTGCTGAGAAAAGCTGTGTGCATCCCAGGACTCATCTCGTTTCTTCTTTTTACGCATCCTTCTCTCCAAGGTGGGATGAATTTGGACAGAATCTCAGAGGCTGTGAGAGCGCCGCCGCCCCGCGACGTGGCCGCCGCGTTTCATTTACAGAGAACTTCAAACAGCAGCCGAGAAACTTTAGAGAACTCAAGCAGCGAGTCTTCAGACACAGAGTTGGCAGGTACATAGAGTGCTTTTAGCAACTCGATTCCTTCTTCTGAGCGCAGTTTGTTTGTTAAACTGTTTTTTACGCTGGGCTTTCAGAGATATTTTCCAACAGTTTAACGTGGCATATAATGCGTGTGCATTTTAAAATCCATCCAAAAAGATGTGCAGCTAATCTAACTTTTGCCTTTTGTGATATTTGGTTTAATGGGCAGAAAATCAGAGTGATAAATCCGTTTATTGTATAGTTACACCCCAGTCTTTGTTTATAGCGCTGGCGGAAAGTAACACTTGGCAGGATCACGGAGTCTGTCACGGAAAAATGTGCGGAAAAGCCTGGCCTGTAGTCAGTGAACGCATTAAACAAACGATAAATACTGAGCCTATCCACCAATCTAAACTAGGAGCAAGGAGGTCTTTGTCAATCTCACTTTTGCCACATGTGGAAAACAAAGGTTTTCTTTCTCAGTTTCTAAGAACAAAAAATGTGATTTATTCATCTTTCATTTGAAATGATGTGGAATTTCACGTTAGAAAAAAAAGCTGTATATTTAAATCCTTTTTATATTTATTAAACGTTGAAGACACGTTCCCCATTTTTTTTCCATTGACCTTTGCACGTGTGCCCTTCTTCATTTAATGAGGCAATCACGAATACAAGGCAGCAGTGGGAAGATACGGCTGACCTCTTCGTAAAGATATATTAGTGAAAACCGATACAGGTCTAGGTTTGTTTTAAAGAACCAACTCAAAGTTCTCTAGCTGCTCAGTTAATATTTGTCTTGACTTTGTAACCTTTCTTAAGAGTTAATTTTAGGAGGAACATAGTGAATAACCTCTGAACTTGTCTTTGTTTATTCCATGTTTTATTTCCAATTTACAGTTGAAACTAGCTGTTTTGCACGCTGTGGAGCCTAATCCCGCTCTGTAATAATCTGAAAAGACGAATGTTAACATCCTCAACGGGCTTTTTTTTTTTCTTTCTATTTTGCTTATTTTTTTTACTGTGATATATTATCCACAGAAAAGGATAGGAGCGCTGAGCTCAGGAGCGATGACGGGAACGCGGACGACCCCAAGAAGAAGAAGCAGCGGCGGCAACGGACTCACTTCACCAGTCAGCAGTTGCAGGAGCTCGAAGCGACTTTTCAGAGGAACCGCTACCCGGATATGAGCACCAGGGAAGAGATTGCCGTGTGGACAAACCTGACCGAGGCCAGGGTGCGGGTAAGAGACCAGCAGACACTCCGCCGGCCGTGCGTAACGTGCGCGTAAAGAAAATTTAAGAAGTCATTTATTACAAAAGAACCGAAGGAAAGGAAATAATTATGACTTTGTTTAAGAGTGTTATAAATCACGAACTAAAAACTAACTGTAAGAAATAGACATAACTTTATATAAGAACAGTGATTTACATTTAAAAGGTTAAAAACTAAATGAACCTTTTTATGCAAATTGATCGTATTTAAACACAACTTTACAGAAAAATTAGTACTCACCATGAACGATTTCCTATTATTTAAGATATATTGATTTGAATTACAAGTTAAAAATTATTTAGACAAAAAAACGGAAATTTTGATTGAAAGTGTTATTTACCAAATGGGTAAATAAACGCGGAAAATAGAAATATATATTTTTTTAAATTAAAAAGGGGGAGTGTGGATCATATTTTCAAGAAGTCCTCCTTCGCACATTGTGAGTCACTGTAAAAAAAATAATGTTGTGTCAGTGCATGTGGTCCTCATTGCAACGGAGCCGAAGAACCCTCTAAAGATGTCATTCAAATTGTTTAGTCAATATTACATTTAAGGTGTGCGTTGTTGTCTATTAGTTAGATAGTTTCAATTCATTCTTCTTTTTTAATCAGCTGCTATAAACGGTTTAGTCTTTGTATTGTTTACCATTTCCCCGAACGACTTGCGCGCGCACTGAGCAGACCAAGAGTCAAAGCAAATCTGTGATAACATAAAACAACAAAAAAAACGAGCTTAAAAGATGATCTGCTGACAAGAAACTGGGACACTTTCATTACAGAAAAAGTATTAACAGATATTAAGTTGCTGTCATCCCTGACTGTCAGCTACGGTGCATCATTATGAGGGCACGAGCTTTATTCGCAACACCTCTAGAACCGCAGTTCAGCGCACAGTCATGTTAACAGATATATTGAAGCTTTAGCAGAAATGCATATTTCAGCTTTTTGAAGTTGCTGAAATAAGAAAATTTTTGAAGGCTGTAACAAACTGAGCCTTTAGATTTTTTTGCGCTTTGATAATATCCCTGAGGAGAATAGCTTGCCAAATCTACAACTGTGCAATGATTAAGAACAACTCATGATTACACGCACACACACACACCAGTAAAGAAGGGGAAAAAAGTGAGAAACGTGCGTTTATCACAAAACAATTGCAGTTGGTTTTCATTTACATCAACTGGCGCCTAAAAGACGTCCTTGCAAAATCTGTAGTCTCAGATTGCATAAAAAATACAAACTACGGCTATTTAAAGTACCGGGGGGGAGAAAAAAAGTCTCAGAACAAGTTGATGGTGCTTCATTTTCATGTTAAGAGCCAAAGAGGGTGTGTGTGTGTGGGGGGGGGGGGGGGGGGGGTTCTCCCACAGGGCTGCTTTTTATAGTGAAAAACCAAAAGTCCAACCTTGCAAAAAAAAAAACAGCCCCATTTTTCCTTTCCCTCCCCCAACATGCA
>JBAMHW010000017.1:18636726-18658469 GCA_037177495.1 Rhadinocentrus ornatus | reverse complement strand
TATGTTAGAAACAGGGCAGGGTGGTCCAGCAACTACTTTATCCTCCCGTTTAAGTCGAATTATTTACTGTTACTTGCAATATAAAATGGCAGAAACGGCTAATTTGTTTGTTAGCCTACAGTAGAAAAGCTATGTTGCAACAGTTTTTAAGTTGTTACTCTTCACAGAAGTCACACCAGCAGGCGACTGTGCGCTTCTTTCAGACGTATTTACCGAGAGCTTTCCGTCCTGTTTCATATTTTATTTCAGCTGATTTGTCAACGGGATGGGGGTAGTTGTCCTCCTTCTAGTCAGACCAAATAGACCAAAGTAAAACCAGTTTTGAAGCATGATTTAATCACCAGAACCGCAGCATTCTATCGCAGAAACATCTCTCAGATAATTATTTTCTATCAATACGTTGCCCACCTCCCTGGATAAATCAGCTGAAAAACATGTTATTAAACACAGAGTAATGTTACAGCACGGGATCTTCCTCTTTCAGCGCCACTGCCCTGCTTTTTTTTTCCCTGTTTCTCTCTCTTCATGAGATGATCTCCGAGTCTGCAAGTCACAAAAAACGATTTCATACGATAACATTAGCTATTAGCAGTAGCTTGGTAATAAATACATGAAGGGCACGCTTGTAATTTATTGGCTTAAAAAAATAATAATAATGTATCTTTCTGTTCCTCATCATCTGACGGGACACTCGAACTTCACAATCATGAAACTCTGCGGCTTTCGTAGTCGTAATAACGCCGTTAAACAGTGAGGCTCCAGTAGAGCACTACTCAGTTGCTTGTAATTTATTAGCGCATCACTAGATTGGAGTAATTGTTACACTCTGCAGCTTTAAATAGATATATATGTATGTATTCCCAAGCTGTGAAATTCTTTCCCTGCATTTAACCCATCCTAGTTGCTAGGAGCAGTGAGCTGCCAGATTCCAGCGCCTGGGGAGCAGTTGTGGTTGAGGGCCTAACTCAGGGGCCCACAGTGGTTTACCTTGGTTGCCAGCCCGGGGACTTGACCCCAGGTTCTCCAGACCTAAGCTCTCCTCCGATGAGGGGATTTTCCTTTATTACGATAACATTGGAATTAAATTGTTTCCCATATATCAGGAGAGGCAGAATGTTGCTGTACCTGGGCTGGAGATGTGGGGTTTACGTATCCAGGTGTAGGTTACTTTAGGTAATTTTGTTTCACAGTGAAATAAAACCAAGGAAAACATGATTTAAAAAACCCCAAAAGTATGTGAATAAAGAAAAAACGTCTGTTTAAAATTAACAAATATATGTACAAACTAGTGCTACAGCTTTTTTAGTTAAAAATTACCTTTTTATTTTTGAGGACTAAGAGTTTCTGACCAGAAGAAAGAAGCTGGAACTCGCTGTGTAGAGGATGGAAGACACTATTCTGAGTAAAACCATTCAAACCATTAGAAGATAGAAATACCTCCCAGTAATTCCAAATTTGTTAAACATGTGTTATGTCAAAGTCCAAGGTCAATAATGAATACAGATTTGTGTGACAGAACTCTGCTTTGTAATCTTTCCTATCAGTTTACATGATCATGACCCGGCTTCTAAATCATACACAGGCTTTAGACAAATGTAACTGTTTTCAGATTGTCTTTATGTGCTGTAACCTATTCAGTTTATGCAGAGAAATTTCATCGTTAATAGGACAAAGATGGTAGTGGTAAAGCACGTGCTTTGCATGTATGAGGCTCCCGGGTTCAGTCCCTGGCATCTGCAGCAGGGACACAAGCCAGTGATCTCTGAGGGCCGGCCCCAAGCCTGGATAAATGCAGAGGGTTGCGTCAGGAAGGGCATCTGGCATTAAACATGTGCCAAAGGAACGTGTAGGAATACATCCTACAACTTCCATACCGGGTCAGATGGAAGCAGATGATTCACTGTGGCAACCCCTGAAGGGAAAAGCCAAAAGGAAAGAAGAAGATTTGAGGCCTAGCACAAAGCTAAAACATTCTGTGATCCAGTAATGTCATCTTTAATAAAACAAAGCAAGAAGTCAATTTGTAATGATTTACACAAAAAGAAGCCAAGGGAATGGGAGTGTTTCTTTTTTTGTTTTTATGTGTTCCCTACATAAATCATCAAACATTAACCACATTTGTCATTAAGGTCAATGTCATGTGCAGCAGATTTAAGAGTTTAAGGTAATGTGAAACACGAATTAACAGAGACAAAAAGTATTAAGCAGTTTTATTTAGCTAGTGCAGTAACTTAAAAGATTAGAAAGAAAAATTGCACAAAACTTAATTTATTTCAGTAATTCAATTTAAAAGAGGAAAGTATGATAAAGTATAGACTTATTACATGCAAAGTGAGAAATGTCAAGCACTTTTTAACCATTTATGATTATGGCTTATGAAAATACAAAAATCTAAATTTCAGAAAATTTTTATATTAAATCAATAAAAAAAATATTTTGAATACAGAATGTTACCATCTGAAGAGCATAGTCATGCATATGAACTCAGTACTTGGTTTGAGCCCCTTTTGCATGAATTACTCCCATGAATTAGTGCAACGCGGCATGGACGATATCAGCCTGTGGCTCTGTTGGGGTGTAATGGACAACCAGAATGCTTCAACTCTTCTTCGTTGCACGGTCTCATGTGTCTCATCTTTCTCTTGGCAATGTCTCATAGATTTTCTTTGGGGTTCAGGTCAGGAGAGTTTGCTGACCAATCAAGGACAGTAATCCTTGGTCATTGAACCAGGTTTTGGTTCTCCTGGCAGTGTGGGAAGGTGCTAAATCCTGCTCTTGGGACCCTGGACCCTTCATTAGGATGTATCTTAGAGGCTGTTGAGATGTGAATTAAGGAGATTTTATGCATTATTTTAATCTGGAACCATAACTACTCATTGTTTGTGGACTAATAGTTGCATCACAGGTAGATTTTCTCTCTGCTAGTTTAAACAGAAAGAAAAGCTGTTTGTGGCGCAGTGCTTCTGATTTAACATTAACAGTTGAAAACACAGGAGCTTCTATCTGACTCATCCCTTACCAAATTGTAAATCAACTAAATCCCTTTCCAACTCAGTTTGACCTCTTTCCTCATTTCACTCCACTCTAAAGAGCCATAAACAAAAACAGGTGGCCTGGTGGAGGACGGAATTAGATAGTATCCACCAGTACTGGACATGATACTGAAGAGGACTTGATTAATCAGGGACAGAGGCAATAGTAACTAACAACATCAACAATTTATTTAATCTTGTAGAAAATATGCTGTAAAAATAGAACCATAAAAAAATGTTCACAGATTTTATTTCTCACAAATAGATGCAGTTTGTGGAAACTGTTTGAAAGAAATGAGGAAAGCAGGAAAACTAGAAACGCTGAATCAAACTGTCAGACTGAAGATGAGGCATTACATGGAAAGTGCAATTTTGTCTATGAACTTGGCCATTTTGATGTCCCGTTTTGACAGTCCTCCGCAGTCATGTGTGGTCAGTGTAATCTGGATCTGTGAGGACAGAAACATAGCTTTCAGTCATGCTTCGATCAACAAAAGCATCATTGCTGTGTTTATGTTGCAAAACAAATTGCTGTACTTTTGGTCTACCTTTGTAGCACAATTAGATGTACTAACTGGTCTCTAAAGGGCAGTGAAATAACAATAAAATCCAATACATGCTACTGCACGTTACAGGGTGGGGGTTCGAGTGTGTCCAGGGACCGAGGTGTCCGTATGTTTGTATGCCTTACATGATGTGTTATATAGATTTTCTATCTCCTCAGCCAGCTTTTCCTCAATATTATCCATTCAACCTTGTTGAACCTTTTGCACCAACAGAAAAGTGGAAATGACAACTTTCCGCGTCATTTTTATTCATTTACATGTGGACTTCAAATTTCTGACAAATCATACAATAGCTGTCAGACACCAGATGAGAAAAAGTTCTGCCGAGATGTATTAAGAACAAGTTTTGAAAACCCCAAAACCAGGGCTGGAGATTAAAAAAAAATCCAATCACTCTTTTCTCGCAGTCCTGGGACAATTTTCACTGTTCTTGGAGAGTATATACAGAATAAAATGCTGTTTTATTGCAAAGCGAGCAGTAATATTAAAGGGTTCATCTTTACTCTTATCATGTGTGGATGACGCACTGTTTACTCTGTGGGGTTTTTCATTTAAAAGTAAATGAACTGTTCGGAGCACCAGTGCCACAAGTGGGAAAAGTTAGTGTGGAACCCTGAGCAAGGCAGTGGCCACAAGCTCAGTGATAGTTTTTTTGTTGGCTTGTTTGTAATGTTCTCACTTTTATGTAATCTGGTAAAAAAAAAAAAAAAAAAATCTCCAATCCCTATTGAGGCCAGCCAAAAAAAAAAAAGAGAAAAATTCAGTGATTTATCTGCCGCATGGACTGGAAAAAACTGGATCAAAACTATAATTTTACATGTACCCGTGTTATTGGTGATCATTTATTACACTGCAGTAAACTGAGATTGCATGATTTACATACTTCTGTCAGTGAAAGAAGAAAGGCTGCCAGCTGAAACCCTTCCTGAGAAACCTTTCCACACACCGGTAGAAGCAGAACTTGACTTTATTGTATTTTGGTTAACTGTAATTCTTCTATTGCTGACTGCATCATTGGAGGGAGCCGTGCTGGGCCTCCATGTGGCTTGCCAGCTAGCGAGTACAAGTTTTGGTTTCTGTGACATGCCTATGATAACAAGACTTTAGGAAACTGCCCATCCCCCCACCCCAAACGCGCGCACACACACACACTGTGCTTGGCTGTTGTTGCCACATAATGTTGCCAGCAAACATCTTCTAAAACTACAATCACATTTCACAAAATACTTTTTCTTTAAACCTGCAATACACACAGATAGACAAATATTGTCCTGAACGTTAAGTACAAGTTTTTGGCTCCACCCATTGATTCAGCCAGTGAGGATACACCCTGCGGAGAAGTCCTGACCAAGAAAAAACACATAAACATGTCATTTTAAATGACAGAACATGACAGAAAACAGAACATTAAATTTTAGGGAATATGAGCAGGAGCTCAAAACACAGCATCTATTTTGTGAGAGCTGAACTTTAGTTCATGTGGGATTTATGTGTAAGTGTCTAGTGGAAAGTGCTGTGGGGGCTCGGGGGCTCAGAGACCTGCAGCACAGTTATACAGCCACTTTAATAAAGAGTGGATTAGGCAGAGCATTCCTCTCAGATCACCCTGGTCCACCACACAGTAACTCAGTGGCTACAGACTAATGCTGAGAGATTTTCACAGACTTGCTTTGACATATCGACCACTTCTTTGCTCTCGAGGCGAGAGAGAGTGAACAAGTGTGTTGGCGTGCTTGTGAGATATTTGCAAAAGTTTTCACCATAAAAATTACAGGATTATAGTGTGAAGCTGTTGGGTCCGTCCCACCCGGCAGCCTTACTAACAGAGTGTGTCGCTGGCTTTGAGTGGTGAACCAGCGATAATCGTTTGACATGAAAAAATCTTGACATTATCCAGGATTTATTTATCTAAGTGTGTTTGAAATTTAGTACAAACCAACCGTAGGATTGTAAATATGGTGCTAACTAAAACAACCAGCTGAGATGATATAAGGCAATCTGATTCCACAACCCGACATTTCTGTAGCTGATACTAAATAAATATAAGCACAGTAAATAACTACTCAGATACTATTACAACATGAGATTGTAGCTTTCATTTAAACAAAACTGTTACCTTATTATAAACATTAAACCATTCAGGGTGATGGTTCATCTTCTCTGCCTGAAGAGCCACCCGTGACATGAAACCAAATGCCTGCAGGGGAAGAAAAATAGAGGACGACAATAAAAACAATGATGATATTCTTATACAACCATTTTTTTATTTATTTAAATCTTTAAGTCTAAACTCTAATTGTTTCAGGGGTGCTTTAAACTAAATTAAGTTTGTGTAAAGAAGGATTTTCTTTCCTTTTTTTCACAAAAAAACAACAACAACAAAACCCAAAAACATTCCTCTCATATTTATCCTGCTTGTCAACATATAGGATTTAGACATGCAGCACTATTATGTACCAGTGCATTTGATACAAAAACTTATTTATGTTTATTTGTTAACCATCAATAACTCATAGCATGGGGTAATTTAGCTGTGCTTTAGCTGCAAGGCCAGAAATAACCAGTTCAAGTACAATTGACATTATTAATCTATAAAATTACAACATATCATTTCTATTTTTGCGCCATTTTTTCATTAACATTTTTGCGTATGAATAAATAGAACTATTCCGGGTAAACTTAATCTGACTTTCTCTAAACTTTTAAATGCACATGTACAACTGGTAAATATTTAAGTATTTATTTCACAACATGCTCTCTCACCCAAACGTTGAATATTCCTAACTTTTTGTGAGTAGTGTTTAAAGGCATATCTAATAGGCATCTCTCTCTCTCTCTCTCTCTCTGACTAAAACACATAAGAATCCTTCTTAAATCAATCTTGCAGAGTTCTAAGTTTACCATAAGAACACTACAGTTCCCAACAATGTGTTGCAGCATGGATTTTAATTTGGAGAGAAGACGTTTAATCTTATTCACATTATAGAATCTCATTTCTTTCTTATGCAGACAAAACGCAAATAAATAAAACATATAATTAGAAATTTACAAAGGACAAAAAGCAATGCTGCCATCTGAGGCATGGCGAAGCACAAAAAGCCGTCTGTGCACCCACACACACACACACGGCAGAACATTTGCACTCTTCATATTTCAGCATAGGCATGTAGCGCTCTTCAATCTCAGGCCATCCAGGGAGTGATTACGGTAATTCTAATTATCTACAAAGAGGAAAGTGAAATCCTAATCATGCTTGCTGTGAGGGGAAAAAAAGAAAAGAAAAAATAAATCAGGTAGACCTATTTTAGAGCAATTTCCCACTGCAATCTCAATTAAGCCCCAAAATGCTTCCTCTCTGTCTAATTAAATCAACTGAAATGCCATTGTTTACAGGCCATGGCTGCGGCCCCATCCACCACCTGACATGACGAAAGAAAATTACTTTCACAAAGGAAATTTGCGTTTAGCTTTGTTAGTGCAGAATAACCCGTTTCTGAGACGGCCTGTTCCCATGTAGTGCTATGCCTGTAACACGATCAGCAGCTTGATCAAATTGGTTATCAAGGAAACAGTCTCCTGATCAATTTAAGTAATTGACATATTCCTGCAACTTGACCCCTGAGGCACCAATTTGGAGAGCAAGGCAGTCTGCTTTATCTCAGTTTTGATTGGCTCTAACGGAGATGGTAAAGCAGCCTGTCATGTCAGGTGTTGTCCAAACATGTCTACTCTCCTAGGGCTGAAGTTCAGGCTAATCTGCTGCTGGGAAACACTGAGTGACAGGTAAAAAGGGTTCAGTGTTAACACTTTAGGGCTCCTGCATATTGTCCCATTTCAAAACACCCTGCTTTTTCCCAAACTGGCCTTCCATCCTGAACCTATTATGGAAACACTATTCATCCTTTACTATCTCCAGACACTACTGCCAGACTGGATTTAGATCTATGAATATGCAGCGAATCATTTATCATGTTTTATTTATCTACGCCATCTGTTTCTTAGACAGTCATTGCACGATGGTGAACAAAAGCTTCTTCCCTGCTCTAAACATGTTAATGCCAAATCATGATTTCTGGATCATACTGATTGGGACTTTGCATTGCCACAAGTGCATTGCTCATAGGTACAAGTCTGCAGTGTCAGCCAGCTCCATACCAGAGAACGAGTACAGCTACTTTACGACAAAAAGAAGATTAATTTGGTGCTTTTAGAACCGCAAGTAAATGAAAGACAATATGTCTGTCTTTGCATATAAACATGCGGATAACAGCTGATGTCCTAGCACAGTGGGGTTTTTTTCAACATGGCCAGCGCAGGACATTCTTTAACAGGTTAGCTGGCTCATGCACGCTTGGTGTACATCTGTGCACGTTTTCATAGGTTTTTAAACTTCGAGTCTGGACTAATTAGTTGTCAATTCAATTTAGTTTTTATTATAAAAGCATCTCATGAAAAGATAAAGTTTGCCATTAATCAGGAACAAATGTCGTGTTACTATCAAAATAAGGGAGTATCAGTTGAATTAACAGTGCATTAACCCAAACTGGAGCTTAGATTTATTTTCCAAAACGTCAAAGTGCTGTGTAATACGACAGCTGCCCTGCCACTTTTATCATGAAAAGTGTGACACTTTATTGAAGAAGAAAAAAAAACCTGTCCCTAATCAGCCCTTACTGATGTGCAAACAAACTACACAGCAAAATTTGGAGGAAAAGGGAACATGAAACGTAAGAAGACAGCTGAGCAACACAAACCCTGAGAGTAGATTTCATGTCTCAGGAGAGAAAAAGCAAGAAATAACACAATCTCTCACTACAAATTAATTAGAGTTGAACATACAAAAGATCAAATAAAACCCCTTTAATCCTGAAAAAAAGCCCCACATCAGCCTTCTCTAACAGGTGCTGGTCCCTTGGGGGCAGTAAGCATAGTAGCAGGACACAATACAGGTAAAGTGGCAGTGCTACGCCTGTCTGTCACCCATAGGGTCATCACGACACCCTCCACTTGGGCCAAAAAGAAAATAAAACCACCCCTCCAGTCCCAGCCAACATGTCAACAGAGGTCAAGGGCTCTCCTTCTCGAAGTGCTTTGTTTACCCCATTTGTATTGTGCGGGCCACACTTCTCAAAGCCAACAGGTCAGCCAGGCAGTCGGCTAGCCATCCTTTCAGCCAACCAGCTGCTGCCTCCAACTGGCCCAACAAGCTAAAGCTGTCAGAGTCAGATAATTAGACATGACATTACACAGGCCCCCCAATCTCAAATAATCAGAAACACCCGACAGCAGAGCCACACTATGCCCCCCCCCCAAACACACTGGCTTTTGCGGAGCCATTTTGGTGCTATTACAGCATGATTGTCATACAAGACTAGATGAGACAATTTGACGTTGGAGCAGCATGGAGTTCTGTGGGCTGAAATGCAGGACTCAGTTTCAAACACATGTCTGTTATTTACAGATCGTCTTTCCACCACCACACGGTCCAAGGGCTTAGAAGCGCCTGCTCTGCCTTGCCAGGACTAAGTGCATGCAGATTGTGCCTACTCTAACTAGCCTCTGACAGACACATTCATGCTGTAGGCATGTACAAAAACACACATGCAAACTTTGTCAGTATACACACATATGAAGACACAAGCAGTTTTCCTCCATTACACACCACGACTACCCGATGATTACCCTGCGAGCCCCATCATCAACCACATCGGTGTTAGCCTCCTGGAAAACCTTTGCTGCTCTGCAGTGAAAAGGGAGCACAGTGATTTGAATGGTGGTGGTTGTGATAATGATGATGACCACACCTCTTCAACCAGCTTCCAGCTGGCTGGGCCTAGCTGCCCGCTAACTGACATGTAATTTAAAGCAACATAACAAATAATGATGAAGCAAGAATTCTAACATTTAAGCTGTATCGTGTAGTAGGCAGGACGTTGATCTTTACCCATATTCTCTGTCTTGAATTAACATTCTTACAGCTGAGAAACACAAAGAAGAGCCTCACGTTGCAGCTCCAATAAAAATTATGTGCGCTGTGTCACAATGAGAACACACATTTAGTGCTAATATGAGTAAAAACTCTGCATGAATGTTGGCTCCTATTTATGTTACAAGTCTCATGTAATGCTTATGCATGGTGTTAAGGTCAACTTATGCAATTCATCACAATAAACACAGCACTCATTAAATGCAGGGTAACCAGCAAGGACTTAAAGAGACATTGAACTTGTCAAAAGACAGCGGACGTCAGGGCCATCTTAGCTTACCCACAGTCTGATAGCTAGATTATCTCACCACCTCCAACTTGCCACACCTCACGGCTTCCCTCCAGCCATTTTCACAGAATGAGATGAATGTAGGGGGCTTGTTCCCAAGGAAAGTTGTGTTCTGTAGACAGAACTGGGAACTGAACACCACTGAGCCGCTGACTTGCCTCCAACTCCAGGAAAGGGATATGATCGGAATGCTTGTAGAAGGTTAGTATGTATACAAATGTGAAAATACTAGGGTGTAGATTAGTTGGCAGTTTCTGCAAACGATCAAATGTCAATTGATATTCTTCTATTTTTTTCTAATCTGAATACTTTCTCTCTTTTTCTTCCAGATTTTCTTTTTCTTAACATGTGAACATCAAAAATGCTAAAATTAAAATGCAACTCAGATAAAATTATTATCTGGACAATTGTGGAAACATATTATCAAAAAGAAGTGGACATGTAAGGTGCTAAACAAGCCAGTACCAATGAAATGGTCACTATCAGCAAAATAAGTTATTGATCTTACCTTTGTGCATTCACATGGTGTGTGTGTGTGTGTCTATATATGAGTGTGTGTGTGAACCAAGAGGGGGATGGCTCAGGGTTTGGTTTACCCAGGGGCTCAATTTTAGTTGTAGGACAACTTATATAACACAAGCAGGCCAAGGCCCCTAACAAGAGGCACAGGCTTGAAGGAGATTTGGAGGAGAGAGAGGCCCTGGCCGAGTGTAAAATGGGGGATGCAGAAGAGAAACACAGCACTTCTCTCCAGAAGCACTCTCCGTTGCTTGTAATGTGGTTATTGTTAGTGGTGAAACAAAACTTTGGCATGTTTCACTATTTGTATCTTCCTTTTATTTTTGTCCATATAAGTTAAAATGTTTTCATTCATGATAACTGTCTCATATTACTTAAAAATCAAATCATAGTTTTATGTTTATGTTTTTTACAGCATCAATTTGTAAATCTGTCTTTCAATTCTCTATACCTTCTGTATCCAGTTTGGTGTTGTTTAGGTGCTGGAGGCTATCCCAGCTGTTATGGGTTAACGGCAAAGTACTCCCTGGACAGGTCACATCACAAAGATAACACAGAGACAACCATACTTCTTCACACACTTATCATTAGCCTCATTTCATAATTGCCCGTCATATTTTGGCCAAGTTGTGACATCTAACTAATTCTACGCTGATTCACCGTGCATCATCATTTCTGAAAACCTTAAAACATGACTTAGGCAATCATGCTATAAGGTTAACGTTATGTTAATTTGGAAATCACACAGAAAACAAGCATGCATTTTTTTGGGACCATGGGAGAAAGATGGAGTAGGCTACCTGGTGAAAACCCACACATGTGCAGAAGGAACATGCCATGGGTTCTTCTTGCCATGGGACAACAGTGCTGACCACTACATGCCACCCCACCCACTATGTAAGTGTATGTGCAAATTTTGAGGTTTGCCACCATTTAAAAGTGAAAACAAAGAAGTAGTAACACATGAATGAAACAATACAATATAACTATAACTAGGGAACGGCTGAAAAAAAAACGACTGTCCTTCTTAATGCTGCTGCATTGCACACTATCAAATAATGAATTTTATGTATTCTTAAAACCTATACAAATGTCCTTTATGAATACCATTATCACTCAAAACATCTAAGCAAAAAAGTTAGATTCTAGATTTTAATGTGTATATTGCAACAGCATAATATACTAGTTTGATGCCATCATGTTTAAAATTCTTTACACATCATAATCTATAAAGCAGCTGAACCATTAGACAGTGTTTGCTTATTGTAAATGTAAACCCTTTAATTGATGACTTCTACCTTCTAAGCTAAATTAAGTTTATTAATTCATTATGCTGCCATAAGCTTAGACTGTTGAGGAACATCTCATGATGAACTGAGCACTTCTTTTTCATCTCTCTGCTCCTTCTCTTCCATGTATAAACTCATGATAGTGAGTTTGTCTCTCTCAGCAGGTCTTCCTTGCTAAAAGTTGCAGTGTCTGGTGGTCTCTCTTTCCTGTCCTCTTCACCCCAACCGGTCGAGGAAGATGGCTGCCCTCCCTGAGCCAAGTTCTGCCAGAGGTTTTTCCTTCCTGTTATAAGGGAATTTTTTTCCTTTCCTCTGCTGCCCCGTGCATGGTCAGGATGGGGGATTGAATCAAAGTCAAGATTTGACGCAATCTCTTGGTTTTCACGAACTAGACTTTTATTTATTATGAATTGACTTGTAATAATAAAATTTATTTTACAAATTAAAAATGTTACATAACTTGGAAAACAAATTAAAAAAATTTAGGTTGTTGTTGATGCAGATTTTTACCTGCTAAAAGTTGTCTTTTTTATTAAAGAAATGGCTTGTTTACTTTGTAAGTTGGGCTGGAAATAATAAACGGACATTTTTCCATCCTGAAATTCAGCTTTTGAACGATGGATGTACAAGTGGGTATTTGTGGCAAAAGAAAAAAGCCTCTGTTGTCAACCTTAGCTAACATAACATAGCAGTTGAGTATGCACAGCTCACCTCTCCTCTACAAGCTGCCTCTTAAGGCTACTTATTTCACTCATGCAGCATGATTATTTCAACTTAATCCACAAAAATGTATAGCAGATGGTCATCTGTAAACATACACAGCATAAAGCTTTGTTCGTAAACAACATCATTAACTTAAACTTAAATACACGCGCAATTCAAACCAGAATTTACAGTATTGAAGGCAAGTGTGCACACAAATGTTTCCACGTATAATTGCAAAATTTCTTACTGAGCAAAATGACTCCAGAAAGAGGATTTCACCCCTCAAACCTGATTAAATCTTCTGGACTCAACAAGGAAAATCTCTCACAGCAACTTCTCAGACTACTGCCATTAACAACACACTGTGTACCCACAAACCCCCGATAAATTACTGACCTGGTTATGACGATATCAGAACACTTTCCACTTGCTGTAATCAAAGAAAAATAAACTTAAAAAATCAAGTGCAGTTGCCATGTTCCTTTGGAGATCGTTCAGGTTGACACTGTTTGTACACAGCTCTACTGCCCCCTAGAGGCCACAAGAAACAGTGTTTCCACACACAGATGGGGATTTGTCATTGCCATTAAAACTCTTGGGGTGGGATCTGATTTCCTCAAGCCCATCACTTGGAGATAAGTGGCAAATGGAAATCTGCCAGCATGTCGCTCCTCATCTCCACTCCCCTCTGGTAAAAGCCCTTTAAGAACGGCCATGAAAAACGAGCTAGAGTTAGAGAAAATACATCAGAGAACTGGGGTGGTATTTTGAAGAGAGAATAAAAGAAAGTATAAAAAAAATAAAAAGCAGCATTACTAGGAGAGCAGACAGAGTTGCCAACATGTAAAACTGGAATAACACAAGCTCATTTCCTAATAAAATGGAGAATAGAATGGGAATGAGAGACAGACAAAGACTGAATGGCAAGGAAAAGAGGTGACAAGAAAGGCAACAAGGAAAAGAAAAAAAGGAAAGCAAAGCCATTCTACCAGAGGGAACAATGGGGTTGTTAGTGGTTTGTGAACCAGATGAGACATTTTAACCAATTTAAGTGTTTGTGAAAGAAATCATTCTGATCAAAACCCCAATTTCTGCCAACTGGCCGCCTGGTGTGGCTCTGCATAATGAAGCCTGACGTGTCGGGGTAAGAGGAGAGGCTTTAGAGTCGGGAGGTGCAGATGGGGGAGGTCAGCACTCACCCTCTGACTTCAAACACGGGGAAGTGTAAAAACAGACTGCTTTAGCAGCTAAAAAAACTAACGACTGGATTATAGGAAGTCCGCTAAGTGGCCTTGAGATGCTGCAGTTTACTTCTTTCAAAACTTACTTGAAGTACAGCAGCAAACTGCTTGCAAGTGACGTGCAAACAAGCAACACGAAGCAGTTTAACTCAAGAAAGGTGGTATAACTCCTTTCAGGTGCCTTGTAGGACACAGTAAATACAGTATGGTCTTCAAGACACATGTTGACAATAGTAATTTCCTTGTTCTTGATACATTTCCTGTAAAAGTGTAATTAACCACCTTAGTCTGTGTTTAATTAAATGTGAGGAAGACTGCTGGCAGTGCCACTTGCAGCAGAGATGACGTAGATTCTAATGCAAAACTCTATTATTTTGTAAATATATGTGGCAATGCATATTTCTGATGAAACAGTTTATTATCATGGTTTACGCACTAGAATTTTTTTGTTTTTTATGCTGAGCAAGGCTGGGGGATTGAGTTAAAAGCACAGAATACAGAAAGTGAATCTCTTGCTTGTATTAACACAGAAATACTGCAGCTAAACCTTTTTATTACTGATTAATATTTCTCATATTTTGAAAAATATGTCTGATTTAACAGTATAGTTATGTTGTGGTTAGCACACCATGAACGGCTTTTGTTTAAACTTGCTGGTTGGCTCCTTATGTTCTCTTTTAGTGGCTTTATTCAGCTGCTCTGCTATCCGCCTGCAGTCTGAAGCCATGCATGTAAAGTGATGATTTTACACTGGCTGTAGAGTTGAAATGTTGATAGTTGTCTTCATCTCTGCATTAGTCCTGTGATAGACTGGTGATATGTCCAAGCCCAGAGACTGCAAGCATGTGCTTTAGCAACCCTGAATGCATTAAGTGGGTACAGAAGATGGATGGACATCTAAGATTAAAACACTACTTTCACATATATTATGTAGCATCCAGCTGCAACTGGCCTTTTTAATTAACTGCAAAATTGTGTTCTTATATTTGAGATTATTTGTTGAATACACTGCCTGGCCAAAAAACAAGTCACCACCTGGATTTAACTAAGCAAATGGGTAGGAGTCTCCTATTGGATAATTACTGCATAGCCCATTATCTTTCAGCTGGCAAGTTATTTAACCCCAACTGATGCAAAATGTAACTTCTCATTTCTAAAACAACCATGTTGAAAGAGCTGAGGATCCAGATGATTTTTTTCTGTTACGCAAATGTAAAAATGATGTCACCATTGCAGTCTTTGGCTGTTTGGAATAATGTGTGTGCTTTATATCTTGAACAGGTAATAGAAAAGTTTTGTAAAACTTTTCCCCTTATTTAGCCATTCACACAAGCACACAACCACAGTTGCACAGCTGCCAATCTTCATCCTGGGACCAGTTTTTCTCACAGACATTTGGACAATTGGGAATTATTACTCCCAACCCAGAAATAAATTAATGAGCTGCCATCACCTGCTTAAATAAGAAACATCAATTATACTACCTAAGTATAAAATCTTTGAAGAACGTGAGCAAAGAAACTAAACAAAACAAAATTTCAATACTTCATTGGCTCCAAACAAGTCAGAAATAGCACAAAAACACACACACCTGATTAAAGGTTTTAAAGTGAAGCTCCTTGAAAATGGCATCACGGTCCTCCACCTCCACCCACCCTGTGGCTCTCAGCTCCATCACTAGCTGGTCTCGGTCTGCAGGGGAGAGCCAGTGGGAGTCTGAAGACTGGAAACAACAAGTAACGCCATTTATTGAAAATAACAACTATTACTTTAACAAGAAAATTACCATTGTGATTCTTGGATTCTGTTTTCAAAGATACCACCTTAAAAAAAAAACAAAAAAAAACTGCTTTTTTAGTTTTTTCTGTAAATGTGTAACCACGGCTCCCAGGTTGTACCTATAAAATTAAGTTTATGCCATTACCCAGCGGCAGTTTGTGCTGCGTCCAGAAGGGGCCAGTATAGCACCAGAATTGAGAAACATTCCAACGACGGCTGCAACAAGCAATAGATCAGCTATTATTTCTGTTACTATCCAGCTGCCATGGCAACCCTA
Source organism: Rhadinocentrus ornatus (assembly GCA_037177495.1). Classification (NCBI taxonomy): domain Eukaryota; kingdom Metazoa; phylum Chordata; class Actinopteri; order Atheriniformes; family Melanotaeniidae; genus Rhadinocentrus; species Rhadinocentrus ornatus. The sequence goes on along the minus strand of JBAMHW010000017.1, from coordinate 18,642,786 downwards.
CTTATGTCACTCCTGGGCATAAACTCTTTGTAATTTAATCTACATTCATTTAATATATATATATATTTAAAAGGGAAACGCAAGGCGCCCAGTAACCTCTTGCAAAATCGGACAAAATATTGCACATAAGCAAAGTGCGTCATGATACACGCCAAGCAGCGCCAAAGAAGTCAAGTAATATCTTGTGAATATAAATTATTTTCTGCGTACATTTACAAGCAAAAACAAGCTTTTAAGATAGTGATTCGTATCTATAAAGTCGGGCTTTACTCACGTAGCTCGCGCTCAGCGCAAGTCACGCCAACGTTTTGCTGCTAGTTTACAAGTTTACATCCTGGTTTGTATGGTGGTCTAATCGCCATTAGATTACAACTCTTATACAGAGCATTTATTTAAGATGCTTATTAATACTAATTCTAATAGTCTGACCGTCCGCACAGCACTCACCATGTTGGACACACTACTCCTGGAGAACGGAGGTCCGATCAGGGTGCTCAGCCGGGACCAACGGCTGCAGGGCCACGAGCTGCCCGTCCTGAGGCTAAACATTAACCCAAACATAACCAACGTTTCCTCGGCTGGCCTCTTTTCTACAGATTTGTTTGGCTCGGATGTCCTCTACTATATGTTTACGTAAACGCTGCATTGTTCCCCGCTTCGTACGTCAACGGGGCCGCCATATTGGTCCTGGCAAATTATCAATAGCCAACATGACTAAACGGAGGAAAGACGATTAGATCTTCTGCCGTTTGGGATGAACAAACCGTAACACTTTTAACATGATCACCAAAAATGACTTTCAATAGTAAGAAAAAAAAAAGTGTTAAACTGTTGTGTTAAACAGGAAAAAACAGTGGGGGGTTACCAAATATTCTCCTAGCAAACACTTGATTTTACCTTTCCCTTTTCCCCCACCCATTGTATAATTAATTTACTTTAATCCCAATAAAGACTGTAGTGATCATGTCTTAATAAACAATTACGTTATACTTTCAAACTTGCTCTACCATAAATCAAATATTAAAACCCAATCAGCAGAAGTTTTTATAAAGATTTATTTAATCCAGTTTAAACAGAGCAACCCTGTGTTCATCTCAGCTTCTTTGCCAGGAGCAAGATGACGGACACGTTGACGTACCTCATCAGCAGGCAGAGGCGGGGTCAATGCGGTGTCTACGTGGTATCTAAACTCATTTTTCTATAGCCGTTTGGGTTGTTACCTGAATAAAAACCATCCACAAGACATTTGCCAAATGATCATATCGTGGTGAATAGAGGTAATAATCAACAATATGCATGTCTGACACTCTGGTTACTAATAAACACATAAAGCAAAGTTATTAGAGCATGATAACTTACTGAAAACTACTTTATCTGAATTATATTTTAAAGAGAAAATTCATAGCCCAGTTATCCCTATAACAAGGGGATGAAAAACTTGTGCGTTAAACGACTGATTTAACTCCTTTGTATTCAATCTTTCATTTATTTATTTTTTTCTTTTTGTCTGTGTTTGTATGTTGTACTTAAGGATTATTGCTGCATATCTACCAAAAGGCCCAACAGAAAACTACAGGCACACAATTTTGACACCACAACCAACCCAACCAAGAGATATGGAAGGTTCTCTTAAAACCAAAGTATTACCACATTGTTAATATAAATCACAACAGCTCAATATTTTATTTTAGAAAAACACCTAAAGCATGAGTAAATTACAACTTCCAAAAAGAAAAAAAACGTTCACATTCTTCTTCATTTTAAGTCTATATTTTCATTCCTGATGTTCATGCTCCTGTCCAGGTACGAGCCAACGGATGCTGTCGGCCCGCAGGATGGCGTAAAAGGTGAAGCCAGTGATGAAGAGAATGGAGAAAACCAGCAGCCAGTCAATGCCCTTAACAGGGATGCTGGGGAGGGGCCCTAGGCGATCTGCGTCTGTCACATTTCTGTCAGGGCTGGCTTCAAACCCTGGAACACAAAAAGGTTTCATGGTGTGAACTAGTTGTATGGTCCTTCAACTTGTTAAGAGAGATGCCGAGATCTAAAAACGGCTAACGGCCAGCCACTCTCATTTCAGTGGTAGTTACCGTTTCCTCAACAGTCTCACTGGTGTACCACTTTTTGTGCAAATTTCGCACCAACCACCCATGTTTACATCAAAAAATGCATACGCTTGCACAGATTAATCTGCACTGTCAAGTGTGGAAATAGAGGACATATATTAAACCATGTAGGCTACAGAAATCAGTTTGATCTTTTGCGTTGGTTTGTGATGTGCGTTGGAAACGTGATGGTAATATAGACTAATGATAACAATAAACATGTCATTGCAGAAGTTATGCTTAATTTAAATTTATCATTTCAGCATAGCCTCTCGGCAGGGCTGTTTATTCAACTTATGAATGATCATTGAATTTAACCTGTGTAAAGTGTTCAGAGCTCCCTTCTGTTTAGCCTGATCCCATGACTGCATTAGAAAATTCAGCTCCACCCACATTAGGTTCACTAGTGGTGGGTCAGTGGTAAAGACGAGTCTCTTATAGGGTGGAGGTAGTGCAGCTTGCAGCATAGTACAGACCCTACAACCTCATCCTCAACGTGGACATATCAAATGAGATGATGACTGACTTTAGAAGGATTGACAAACATCATCATACAACACTAAAGATTGATGGAGCTGACATGTGAGGACCAAGTTCCTGTTACTGATGGTCTGTCCTCCATCAACACCAAAGATGCCTTGTTGCATCTCCATCCACTCTTGGAGATTTATAAAGACAAGTCTCCCCAGGTCTCACCACCCTCTACAGGGGGCATCATCAAAAGTATTTTCATATACAGTTTCTTTTACTGGTTTGAAAGCTGCAGGGCTCAAAAAATTAAAAATAAAATATAAAAAATAGCAGCTAAACAGGATTGATAAAAAAGCCAAAACAATCATTGATACCCTTCTTTTCTCTGAATCCATCAATCTTATCACATTTCTGATGACCTGTTCTCCCTCCTGTCACCTGGAGAGAGATACAGGACCATTTACTGCAGATCCACCAGGATGCTGAGCAGTTTCTTTTCAGAAGCTGTAAGACAACAAAATGGAACATGAACCCACACCCACTTCCATCCACCTAAATCTACATAAAACCATGAGGTTGACAAACCTGCCACAGTCTTTACAAGTTCACACAATGATCTTGTCTTAACTGCTGTTAACTGCTTGAGTTGTAATGTTAGTGATTTTTCCATCGCTTTTTATCGCAAGTCTGGACTATAATCATATTATTATCTATTTATTACCATAATCTTAATCATTATCAGGTGAAAAGCCCCTAATTTCAGTCTGTGCATACAAATATTCACTTAAATTAAAACAATCTTTCAAAGTTAAGTGTGTTTCAGCAACAAAAGAAAAGGCAATTTACATTACAGTTAACATTGTAGTCTGTAACATATAACCCGCTTGATTATGGGCTGTCTCTACTGTACGTGTACCTGTCTGGTTAGTGATGAATGAGGTGAGAGTATCCAGTGTTCTGTCAGTGTGGTTGAAGCGAGCCATGGGTTTGGCACCCTGGAACAAAAGGATGTTGGGAACTGCTACCGTCCCAAACCTTGTGGAGAGGCTGGTGGAGAAAAAAGACAAGAATGACAAATTTCCGTGCTGCATATTTGCAGGAGTCTCTGATTTGACTTGATATGTGTATGGTTTGGGTTTTTTTTGCTATTGTTGCCTCTGCATGTCACTGTAGGTGCAATAAAAATCTCAGAGTTGATCTGAAATCTAATCTAAATCATCTTTAAACCGACCAAAACAAGTAGAAAAGTGATATTTATAACTTCTCTTGTCCATCACTAGATCCTTCATCTAATGTAGTAGCAGCTGAAAATAAAATGTTTCTAACACAGATAAGGTATCTAAGTCACAAAGCAGAAAGGCTTTAAAAATCATTTCATGGCACTTTATACGAGGGTGAGAGGATGCACGTTAATGCAAGAAAAATGAGATCATTCACCTGCTGTGCTGGGAAGCATCCAGCGCTAAGAAATGCATGCTAGGAAAAACACGGGGCAGGGCATTGAAGTGAGGTGCCAGGTTGGCTGAGAACTGACACCAGGCTGTGAAGAACAGCACCACAGAGCACTCTGTGCTGTTAGCATTGAGGAACTCCATCAGGTCCTGAAAGAAATGCAGGACATGTGAGGGATGGTTTGGTTCTCTGGCTATGACACAAGAAAATAATCTCCACATAATATATATATATATTTTTTTATAATTAAAATTACATTAAGCTATATGCTAAATCACAGTGCTGAGGTAGTGATTCTTAACCATCCAATTTTCTGTCTTGTAAAACTAAAAGGTTTTTGTTACATTAATAGAAAACGTGACTCTGACAGGAAGTGAAACTCACGGTAAAATTGGTAAATTATAGGTACAAAGAGATGTTGGTACTACAATTTATATCATAGAATATGTAAATAATGACTGCAATGCAGAAATTGCAATAAAAAAGAGTTTGTAACTCACGAGAACCATTTTTTTATTGGGCCTGTATATACACTAAAAGAATATAAAGTAAAAACTAAGGCAGTAAAGAGGAGAACTGAAAGTAAATGGTGATTGGCTCAAAACGTTTGTCTGTGATGACGAGAGAACAAAAGAAAAATAAATAGAAGAAATACCTGTGTAGCATGAAGGACCTGCACAGTGAAACTGTCTATTCCTGTGATGTTCCTCTTTTCACAGTTCACCTTGTATGTCTTAGTGGTCTCTGTGGTATTTTGTTCCTCAGCTGGTGCGATGTCTGCAGGCACAATGTCAAGAGTGACCTGGAGGTAAGCATAAAAGCATGAGTCAACGTGCTACACCACTTGTTTCTGCTTAAGCTTCAAACTTCAAAATGACTGTAAGACAGAAGAGTTTTACATGGGCTGCAACTAACGGAGTAGACTAGAATTTAAATTAACGCTCTTGGTGTTTTCATACGATCCTGTAAAAAAAACAAAAAGAAACCTATAAAGCAAATTATAGTTTGTTTAAATAATGATCACATAAAGCAAGAAAAACTGCACATTAAAATGCTGCACCAGACAGTAAAAACTGCTTTTGCATCAAAACAATCTTAAATTTATATTTTTTTATGGCAATCAAATGATCAATTAGTGGGTTATCTCATTTCAATCAAAACTCAAAGCTTGAAACATTAACTCAACATTAACTTGACTTTCTATGTTTTGGGGCAGCTGTAAATGATTAAAGAAGTTATTTGAGGGTGTAGAGGGAAAACTGGATTACATTTTAAAAAGTAGAAATAGTAAACATTAACAACACACAGAAAACATTAAATCAACATCCTGGATATCACAGATAAAGATATCCTATCCTCTAATTCAGTACCTGATGATCTCCTACCCTACTCAAAGTGATGACAGCTCTTATTCATGTTACAATTTTAGTGATTAACCTGCTGTGATAATTCTGGTCCTTGCCCTTCCAGCGAAGCACCATCAACAGCCTTAGCTGGTGAATCACACTGAGCACTGTTCTCATCACAAGGTGGAGAGAAGCCAGACTGGAAGTCCTTCACATTCTTAGGAAAGAGGGACTTGATGTCAGATGGATTAATCGGAGTTTCGGTCCCCATCACAGCATCTGCGATCTCAGCAGTCTTAAACTGCCTTTTAGGCAGCGAGTCCAGGTCCTCAGACTCCACAAACTTGGGGCTGTTTTCCAAGTCAGACACTATATTCTCTGACAGCATGAGCTCTGATGACTCGTCATTTTCTGAAAAACAGACAACAGAAAATATCCTCACCAAACTCTTCTTTTAGACATATGGTCAGGTGCCTCCACAGACCCAAGTCAAAGTGTGTGAAAACAAGATTTTAAATAACCTAATTAGTTCCTTAAGTGTGAAGGACTATAAACCTAAATACATGCATATGTACATTATGCTCTATTTTATTGGCATATAAATACTGTCATTCTATTAAAACAGCAGCGCAGTAGTACTTAAATAGCAGCGTGTTCAAATACTTATTTTCCTCACTGTATATATA
>JBAMHW010000017.1:18619917-18632840 GCA_037177495.1 Rhadinocentrus ornatus | reverse complement strand
TGGCCGGCCGCCAGAGGCGGGGACCCTGGCGGTCTGATCCTCGGCTGCAAAAGCTAGCTCTAGGGACGTGGAATGTCGCCGGTGTATATATATATATGTAAACATGCGCAATATTGAAAGAAGATCGCATGGAATAACCTTTCACAAGTAAGAATTTATTTTTTAACATCAATTTTGTTTAGGAATTATTGATTTAATGTGTATTACATGATATATAATGCAATATTAATATGTTTCCTTTCTTACCCTGAAAAGATATATATTTTATGACTTGTGAGTTGTTGTTTTTTTTAGGAGGCTGGAATAACAATTCCACTGCAGTGCCAGTTCCCGGGCATTTTCTGCCGTCTGATGGTCCATTGTGGTGTCACACCAAGTGGGTCAGGCAATGTGGCAACACAAGATGAGACTTTGTCCCGATCAGTTGCGGACATTTAATCTGCTTCAATGGCAGAGGAAGAGGTCCCCTCCACATTTGCAAACATGTCTGCAGTATAAAATAAAAGTATAGGTTGATTGTTTGCTTGATACTTTTATTAATATTTTACCATGTCATTGTTAAAGAGCATAATAAAAAATAATTTGCATCAAAGCAGGTATTTTTAATGTGTAACAGTGACCTGGATCATAACTACATATCTGCTGCTTGTAACAAACCAAACCGTGAGAAAATCGGGTAAAAATTCTTGGAGTTGCGATGATTTTAGTTGGGCATACACCTTAGAAATTAATGCAATGGAGGTGCATGGGACACACATCCAAGATGGCGGCCGCGTTGCTCATCAGCTCCAATAGGCAGCATCAGTCTACGAGGTGTCTATGTATATATGTTTATGCTGTTAACCATTAAGGTTTTTTTTGTTTGTTTGTTTTTTTGGAAACTTTTCATTAAATTCACACACATAACAAATACAAGATGAAACAATAAAACTTGACATATCAAAAACTGCAATAGTATAACAACACAGACATAACAACAGGTGAAAAGGAAGGAAGAAAAGAAAAGGAGAAGAAAAGATGAAATAAAGAAGCAAATCCAGGAGTATCCAAAATGAAGATACAAAAAAGACTACAAATTATAAATCACAAATCAAGAGACACTTAAGTTATAAGTTATACAGACAGCAACAGTTTTTCTAGCCTTATTGTTGTTAATTATTTTAAAGATTTAACATTCGATTAAACACTAGGAAAAAGGGGTTATGATGTGAGAATTTACATTTGTGCAAAAAAAATTGGCTATAATAATCAATAAATTAACAACATAAGCTTTCTGTACAGAATTTTTAGCATACTTAAGAAAACCAAAAACCACATGTTCAAAAGACAAAAAATCATCCAACAAATTGTCATTAATAAATTTGGAAAGATCTTTTCAGAATTTTTTGTTGTATTCACAATGCCAAAATAGATGAGGAACAGTTTCGGGTGAGCCATTACTGATCTAACTGGGAAAGCCTTAATGACCATAGCATATTCTTTTTTTGAGATTTGAAGATTAAAACGAGAAACAAAATCATCAAAACTCATAAGCTGACCGCTAGAAGATAACAATTGCCAAACTGAAAAAATACCTCTTTCAAACCACTGCTTTAGAAAAATACTCTTATTTTTATGCAATGTGTCCTCATTATTCCAGATGTAGCCCTTATTTGGAGGAAAGTTGTGCTTGTAAATAAGTTTCCAAGCTGGTAGGGCTTGCATATGAAAGTTAGACAATTTGATCGGAAGCTTATCAATTTTGATAATTAAAGAAATTCCTCCAATTTAGTCAAAAACAAATTTAGGAATGAAATTCCACATGGAGGAGTTACACATTAAAAACTGTTTTGACCACTTCACTTTAAACACATAGTTTAAAGTAGAAAAATCCAAAAAGTTAAGGCCACCGTTTTTACAGGTATTGGCAACAACTGATTTTCTAACGTAATGCAGACGTTTTTTCCATAGAAAATTATACAGTAGCGTTAACCATTAAGTTTATTTCCTAAATGGAAATAAACTGGAAATAAACCTGCCTGAGCTATCTCTACTAATTGCTTTTGATATGCAATACTTAGAGTGTTTTTTATCGCAGTGTTGGATCATTTCACTGTTGTTACATTATTATTAATTTTCATCGTTTGCTAAAAAACATTTATTCTTATTATTTTTATCTTGCTTTTTTTTTTCTTAGTGTGAACTTTAAAGGGTTAAACTAAATGTCAGTATGCCTGTAAGTATCTGCAGCGCCTCAAATAAGAGGTTGTGTTTGTTATGGACTTATTGCATTTTTGTGGACATTTTTAGTTTGTTTTATTTTTTTAACAATGTCCAACTTTACATTTAAAGAAAGACAAAATACTATTCAAATCTAGAAATAAATACTGGTTTTTGTTTCCAACCATTTTTTCACTTTAATGTATTATTTATTTTTTTTATCAGTTATGCTTGGTCATACCATCTGACTTTCTAGCTGTGCCACCCGACAAGACTCGGACAGTAAATATGTTGAAAGATTGCTTTTTTTTTTTAACACAAATAAACATTTAAAGTTAAAGGATTACAATATAACTTGAGCCAAAGAGCATGCGTAGTGATTTAATTACAAACAATAGGTTTTTTAAGTTTGACTGGGAAAATGTCTGTGTAGTTTGATTTTAAGCATGCTTGTCAAGATCCATGGCGGCAAGAGATGAGGAAGCAGAATCCAAACAGGACAAAACAGGAGGCAGGAAAATGTAGAAACCAGGATTCCTACATTCTCCTGCCTACATTGATACAAATCAAGTATGTGAGGACACTATACCTCTATGCTATACCTGTATTCAGGTATTAGGCTAGCCTCTGTGTTTTTATGTATTGTTTGTTATGTACTGTTTTTTATATGGACATCCTTTTTATACATATTAATGGTTTATATATGTTTTCTGATTTGAAAACAAGTGGAAGTGGACTGCAGGAGAAACAGAAAATCCTGCAAACTCTAATGAGAAACAGCTGTTTTCTTCCAGCCTTAACCTCTCACTGTCTTTAATAGTGTGCTGTCACTCATGTTTGGAAGCCTGCCGTGGTTTCCTCTAAGTACTGTATAGAATACATGATTCAACTATTTTTCTAGAGTAAAGATACCAGCACTGTGATCATCTAAGCAAGTCTATCAAGTGTCATTCTTTCTCATCTTTCTCGATCTGTCTCCTTTCACTTTTTAAAGGTTTCCATGTTTAAGTAATATTCTGTATTGCTGTGCTGAATGTTGCTGCTGTGGAGGCCTGAGGTAACTTCTAATTGATGTGGTGAGTACATAGTCTGAACATATGACTTATATATGACTTTATACATTTCAATATTCCTCTAATCTCTGTTCTTTGTCTTCTATTTTTCAGCATCCCATCATACTTTGTTCATTGTTTGCCCAGGAGGTTCCTCTAAGTAACTACTTTTATATGATGCAACTATTTTCCAAGAATTTTCTAGATACCAGTATCACATAAGTAAGTCTACCAAGTGTCATTCTTTCTCAACTTTCTTTCTCTGTCTCCTTTTACTTTTTAAAGGTTGCCATGTTTGAGGAAATATTCTCTGCTGTGCTGTTTATTGATGTGGTGAATAGTCTATAAATATTTTTTTTAAATCTGTCATTTATTTATTTTACTATTCTTCAATGATCATGTCTCACCTCTATTCCTCTCTGTCCTAATTTCAGGATCCCGTCATGCATTGTACAGTGTACGGTTTCCACTAAGTACTATATAAAACAACGAGACTGGGAGGACAGTGAAGATTTAAGTTCACGAGACAAGTATGCATACACCAACAAGACTGTACAAGCACTGTTGCAAGAAAGTTTATTTTCATTCATAGACTTCATCGTCTCTCTATCAGTATTGGGGGGGTAAGCCTCGGCTCAAAATGCCCAGGCTGATTTATTGTCCCAGTTCAGCCCTGGATGCAGCCTTTGCATCAGTCTGTCGTGGTGAAAGAGGAGCTGAGTTAAAGGTGAAGCTCTCAAATGACCATTTTATTTTCATTCCTTCTGTCACCTATAGTAATGACCTGTGGGTAGTGACAGAGAGAAAGCAAGATTGTGAAGACAAGTGGCCAAAATTAGTTTTCTCTGCAGGGTCTCTGGGCTCTCCTTTAGAGATCGGCTAAGGGTTTTGGTTGTCTAGCAGGGTCTTAGAGTAGAGCTGGTGCTCCAATGCATCAGGAGCCTAATGGGGTGGCTAAGGCATCTGGTGAGGATGCCTACTGGACGCTTCCCTGGAGAGGTGTTTCAGTAACATCCGACTGGGAAGAGATTCCAGGGAAGATCTAGGACACACTGGAGGGTTTCAGCAGGTCCTGAAATACTTTTTTTTTCCCCTGGATGAGCTGGAATAAGTGACCAGGGAAACAGAAGTCTGGCCTTCTTTGTTTAAGCTGCTGCCACCATAACGCATTGGATAAGTGGTAGAAGATGGATGGATGGATAGATAGATTGGCATGTAAGTGATATTAAACAGAATTGCACTTGTCAGATGATGTAATTATTTAAAAATGTTTGATTATCTCTTAAAAAATCATTTTACTCACCAAAAGACCAAAAAATAATGTGGGGAAAAAAGGAATAGATCTGTTGTAGCTGTATAATTAAACTTTTTGTCTTTCTCACCATTTGATCTAAAATAAAGCTTTATCCCAAATTGCATTGGGGTAAAAGTGTGCACAGCAAGTCAAATCAAATGGAAATATTTCTATATTGTATTGTTATCATAATTATTATATAATTATTTAGCAGGAGAAATAAACTCCTGTTTTTTCTTCTTTTTTGTATTTGTTTGTTTGTTTGTTTTGTTTTTTTAGGATCTTTAGAGTTATTTGACAACTTTTAAATCCAAAGTACAAAATAACCAGGAGTTTAAGACAAACTGCCAACCTAAATCCACTCCCTTCCCTGGAATAAAGCAGTTCTTTGTAAGTGTTCAGTGCATTCACCTCACTTTCCTTTTCACTAATCAGCAATTAGCACAGATGAATTACAGGCCAGTAATCAACTAACCAGGAAAGGAGGGGCTTTTCTCTGACAACAGAAAGTAAACTTAATATTCAAACATCAAGGAGAGAAATAGCGCAGCAAAATTTTCAGCTGGATCGAGAAAAACTGAGCTGTTAAATCTGTTTGGATCTGCTGAAGGACCAAGTCACTATTCCGTGTGGACACAGCTACTGTATGGCCTGCATTAAAAACTACTGGGATGAGGAGAAGAAAACACACAGCTGCCCTCAGTGCCAGCAAAGCTTCACACCAAGGCCTGTTCTGGTAAAAGAATACTATTTTAGTGGAGCTGGTGGATGAACTAAAGAAAGCAGGGCTTTAAGATCCTTCACCCGATCATTCGTAAGATGGACTTGGAGATGTGGCCTGTGATTTCTGTACTGGGGAAATCTGAAAGCCATCATGTCCTGTCTGGTGTGTATGGCTTCTTACTGTGAGCTGCACCTCCAGCCGCACTACAACATAGCTCCATTAAAGAAGCACAAGCTAATCAACGCCACTTCAAAGCTTCAGGACAACATCTGCAGTCGCCATGACGAGGTGATGAAGATTTTCTGCCGCACTGATCAGAAATGCATCTGTTATCTCTGCTCTATGGGTGAGCATAAAGGCCATGATACAGTCTCGTCTGCAACAGACAGACGGAGCTCGAGGCTTCAGGACAGAGAGAAAGATGTGAAAGTACTTCAGCAAGAGGTGGAGGCCATCAATCTGTCTGCAGATACAGTTGTAAAAGAGAGTGAGAAGTTCTTCAAAGACTTCATTGAGAAAAAAAACTCAGAAGTGAAGCAGGAAATCAGATCCCAGCAGGAAGCTGAAGGTAATGGAGTTGAAGAACTTCAGAAGAAGATGCAGCACTAAGTTGAGGAGGAAAGATACTAAACTGGAGCAGCTCTCATCAACAGAGGACCATCTCCATTTTCTTAACAGCTACTCATCACAATCATTTCTAAGTGATAGTACAGACTTACCCAGGACTCACCACACTCTCCAATACTTTGAGGATGTAGCTGCAGCTGTGTCAGAGGCCAGAGATACACTACAGCAGGTTCTGAGTGAAGAATGCTAAAAAAAATCTCAGGTGCAGTAACATATGCAGAAGTTATGTTGTGTCAAGGAAAGCCCAAAACCAGAGATGAATTTCAAAAATATTACTCTAAAATCACACTGGATCCAAATACTCTTGATACACGTTTATTGTTAAATGATACAAACAGAAAAGCAACATTAAGATCACAACACTGGTTTTACTCAAGTCACTCAGACAGATTTGTTGAACGATGGCAGGTCCTGAGTGTAACGGGTCTGAGTGGACGTTGCTATTGAGAGATAGAGTGGAGTGGGAAAGTTAAAGTGGCAGTTGCATACAAGGATATCAGCCTTACTGGGACCAGGGATGAATGTGGAGGACTAAATTATAAATTTTGGGCATTGACGTGTTTAACCTCTGGTTATGAATTTAAACACAACAACATTTCCACTTCCATCTCAGGTCCTATGTCCAGCAGAACAGGGTGTATTTGAACCACAGAGCAGGTATTCAGTCTTTCTACAGCATCTCTGACACAAAGACTCTCCTCCACAAAGTTCAGACCAGGTTCAGTCAGCCTCTCTATCCTGGATTCTGGCTTCCAATGAGTTCTGAAGACACCGTTGAGTTGTGTGATTTAAAATAAGCAAGAGTGATTAATCTATGTTGTTGTTGTTATGAGCCAAAGTCAGTTGTTTGCTCTGATAATCAAATAATTATGTATAGTTGTATACAGATGTGGATTTAAGTTTGTTGCTTTGGACACTGTCGTTTGGCCAAATGATTATAACACAGTGCAAAAATGTCATTTTAGTTTAGTCACATATTCATTTACTTTAGTTGAAGATTAATCATTTAGTAACTTACACTGGATACTTTTTTATCTCGTGAACATTTACTGTAAAGTTGCTGTTAATTTAATCATCTGCGACAGTAGCCATTTTATGGAATTGCTTGTTAGTTAGTATCAGACATCCAACAAATGAGAAGAATAATTTTCCTTTTTCTGATTATTATTCATACAATATAGATGTAACGCTTCTTTAGTTAAAAACTTTCATTCACACAGTATTTTTATCACTGATTTCCTGAAATGTTTGTGAGTAATCATCCGTAAATGTGTCATCATTTTCAATCGTTTCCAGAAAAAAATTATATGCATCCATCTGTTTTCTATATCTGCTTGCTTTTGTTCATAAGTTAGAATATTTTGTAAAAAGTTACATGTGATAGTTAATTTTTTTTATGTTAAATTAACATAATATACATCTGTGGCTAAGAAAAAAAATACATGTGGACAAACTTTTGTTAAACTGTTGTCAATGTAGACATGGATCAATAAAGTTTGGTGTTTGTGTGGTAATGTGACGTGAAAATCCATGTGCCAGGGTTTGAGTTAAATTTTGATATTATATGTAAGTTCTGTAATCATATGTACATTTCAAACTTCTATTAAAACTTACACTTACACTTAAAAGGTCCAACTTTCATCATCACAGTGTGAAAAAGAAGAAAAATAACAAAGAATAAAAGATTTTTAGATACGTCATGCCATGTAACTTTCAGGTTTATTACACAACTTTTGAACTTTCCACAACAATCATGCAGGAATAAAATGTAAATTATACAAAGTTTTACAGGTTTCACCAATCACACTCAGAAATAAATGGGCTTCATGTCTTCTGGAAAACAAATGTGAGAATATGCCAAAGGAACGCTGAAGGTAAGAAAGACAAGATGGCTAATACGGCAATGAAAAAATGACTGTGCCCTCTGTCAGCTCATTTTTTGATTAATCAGGTTATCGTTAACCATTTAGATTATGACTTTAGATTGTTTATTTGTTAGATTGTGTCATGACTTTAGATTATTTTCTATAATTATTTCCTTATTTGTAGCAGTGTATTTTACTAAAGAACTGAAGCTACTTCAAACACAATGAAATTCACAGCTCTCTGGGGCCATCGGACTGTTGTCATTTCATTGCCAATAATTTCTGATCATTTAGAACAAATCTGCTTAGAACAGAGGACTCCAGAGTCTGGTTTAATATGGCACAGCTGCAAAGCTTTAATTATATCGAACACTTGACAGCTGACAAACCGTCTCTAACCCAGTCTCAACAGATCATATTTAGTTAAATATCTACATTTACACACTTTAAGCTGACTAAAATGTCATTTGGAGGTCAAACTTTCCTCCCCGACTTGTCTTTGTTGCATTAACACCTGTAAGAATCTTTTAGAAAAGTAGGTGAGAGTTAGAATATTTATTACTGTGCTGGATAGTGATATGTGTGGAGCTCTGACAACATATTTTTCTTTTAGCAATAAGAGTAGAATTATCAGATGACCAAAATAAAACCATAAATGAATCTCTTTTGTACTACAAGTATAACACCTTTAACAGCATTTAGCAAACTAAATCTAGAATGAAGCCTTGTGGTATAAACTAAAATATAGTTTTTAGCTCTTGAATGGCAAAATAAACTTGACATTAGGTGGTAAATCAGAGGTTCGGAACTAGTCTGTACAAAAATATCCATAACAAGGTAAAGTTGTACATATAATTTTGGTCTTCAATTGGTTTTACTATTAAGTATTTCTGCTTTTAACAGCTTCACAGCAGTTAAAAAGACAAACTTTCGCAGTCTTAGCTAGCTATTAGCACATAATAGGCTAGGTTGATGTTGTAAAGCCTCTGTTGATGGTGTTAAAGAGTAAATTTAAAAAAAATTTGCAGGAAGGGAACAGTCCAGTATGCGAAGTTAGTCTAGAATGAGAGGAAACGACTAATATCTTTTATGTAAGAAAGACCCAATAGGTTGCAAAGGTTAACCTAACATTAACTACCTTTGCGATGGTGATTAACATTAAGTTAAATGGAGCTCATTCGGGGTGCCTCTGATATTAACATCAACTGTCTCTGTGAGCTTTAAGCACGACCCATTTTTAATTCAGTTGTCTATGCTTTTTTTAAAATTGTCATTTCAAAATGTCAGCAGTGAAATACTGCTATCCAGCTAACAGTCCACCCATCCTCCAAGCGTGTTTGCTCTAAAAACATTACAAGCTAGTAACTTCAGTCATTCAGACACAAACACTGTAAAAAAAATCTGAATGGGAGACAACCAGGCACCACATTAGCAGAAGGAAGGAAAAAAGTATCAATTAAATATCAATTATGTCTACACACATTTTTTTTATATAAAAAGGAAGCCACTTTTTAAGTAGAATAACAAATGGATATAAAAAAAACACTTAAACATAATGAAGTTTACATTAACTGTGTAAAGTAGTTTACAATGCATTCAAGAAACTAACATTTTGATTATTTGAGCATCAGGTGCAATCATTTGATCCCAACAATCATATTGTTTATTGATTAACACGCTGTGAATGCTGATTTATCTTCAATTTACAGAGCAACTCTCATGCTAAGGTTAGTTTGTAATGTCTGTATAGTTCTTTGGTTAAGGAGGGTCAAAAAGATGCCTGTGTGGCATTTCCAATGTTTGTTTTACATCACGCAAATCATCAAAACATGAGATAAAAGGCCCTGTATGCAAGTTCAAAACTACAATAATAATAAAAAAAGTTTCAGCAGTAGCCTGCAATACATAAAACATTGCACCAAATTTTAATTGTGTTGAGCAACTTAACAGAAGCTATCGTATTTTTTCAGATTATAATAAATAAACAGTGAAGGAAAAGTTGTCTAACTTAAATAAGGTGTTCAAGGATATAGTTGGCATTTTTGGGATCTGTACTGTATTTACAGAAGTGTTACATGTGTTGTGAAAAAACAAAACAAATATTAAACAAGTAAAACTAATAAATCTCTCCATTTCTGAATGTTTTTCTATCAGGATGAAAAAATCTGGTTTCCCAACAGTTTAAAAATAATAATATTCTGATTGCTATTGTTAAAGACAGGTAAAGAAACTACAGCCATGTCAGTAATGGTCTAACACTTTTTACTATTTATAATTAAAATGAAAAACCACACGTGTATTTTCTACGTATTTTTTGGGGCAAGGATGAAATTAAGAAACTTTGACAATTATTACATTTAATTAAAGTTTTTGTAAATAAGTTCTATCATTACATTGTAACTGCTCTACCATATTAGTCAGTGCATTCACAGAAACATTTATGACATTTGCAGACTATTTTCTTATCTGTTCATTGTCTTGAGTCAAGCGTAATATCAAGACAAATTCATATCAATTTATACTTGTATGTGATTGGTCATCCAGTTTTTATTGTTACAAATAAAGTGGCAACTAAAATATATAAAGAAGTGCTTTGGGTGACAAACCTAAACTACAACGTGACAATGATCCCTTTTAAAGTAAATAAATGTCGTATTTCTCTTTCTAAATATGTAGATACACATTAAGACTGCAACATGTTTACATTAGACCACATTTCAGTCAAACAGCTGAGTGTGTAAAAACATCAACTGCAAAGTGAAGCTGTAGGACAATACTGGGACAAGTCAATCACTGAGGGTGCCTAGAAAATGTATTTCTTTGTTGTTTTACAACTAAAAAGTATAAAGAGGTGGTATAGAAAGCACGATCACATTTTTAGCCTTACTTTTTCCTCAAAATTTTTTAAAGACACATTTTGCTTATTAGGAACGAATTTTTTAAGGTAAAGTCCTTTATTATGTTGCTATGAGGTGAGACGTAATAACTTATAAAATGCATAATTTGGGTATCTGCACTGTAACACATACCAGTATCAAAAGTTTCCAAACTGAACCCAGTCCTAAACAAGCTGACAAAACTGGAGTCAAAAAGCCATTTTTTCTATGAAAAAAGCAAATCATTAATGCTACAATGAGAACTCCTGCAACAGCTGCTTGCTTGCTTCTCTGGTGGCCAAGATCAGTGATCTAGATTCTCAGTCATTAAGAGTGATTTAGAATCTATCAGAATCAGCTGTGTTAACAGCGTACATCCAAACATTTTCAGTTCTCAGCCACCAGTCAGTCCACAGTCAGCAATGTGCAGCGCTTGACAGAAAAGCAGGAAGTGAGCTGAACATTTATTATGAAAATTAACAATCTTCTCATAATCTGTAAGTTAAGTCAGGTGTTTTGGAGACATTTGCATGCAACTGACACACAGACATTTGGCAAGCTGATGTTTACAGAAAGAAGACTAGCACATCGCCCAGAGGAGTCACGTCTTTAGTGATGATTGTGGAGCTGAGTAAAGCTTTCTCGTCTGCCTTGTCTTGATTTTTTCACCTGTTTGAATGTGGTTGGTTAGCTCACTCGGTAGAGCATCAGTCTCCCATGTGGGAGACCAGGGTTCAAATCCCCCAGGGGACGAACATTAACACCTTCCAGTTGGGTCCTCAGGCAAGACCCTTAACGCTACTGCCCAACCATTGTAAGTCGCTTTGGATAAAAGCGTCAGCTAAATGAATGTAATGTAAAATTTAATAAAAGTAAGAAAAAAAAGCACAACATCTAATTCAGATTGCAAGCTGTGACATGATGAACAGTTAAAGTACATTCTCTCCTCGTTTTGTCGCAGCCCGACAGATTTTACATAATTGTTGCTATCAATCCAAGAAAAAAGTCTCTTTTGATGATAGCAATTAAAATTAAACAAATATCTTTACATGAATGTTTCGTTGGTATTAAAATGCTACATATAACACTAGAAATTAAGCTACTACTACATTTGTTAGATAAAAACCTCTTGTCCACTGAACACCTTAATGTTCCAAAGAAAACACACAGCGATGTGGAGTCAAACCGTTAACACACCATAGATCTCCAGCAGTAGCACAGAAAAAACAATGGTAATCAAATCAGGTGACAGGCACACAAAAGACAACAATACGAATATTAAAAAAATTTAAAAAAAAAGAAAACTCCTCCTCTCAGCCTCGGAGGAGTTTGGGAAATATTACCATCACCTCCAATATGCAGCAGGAAACCTGCACGTGTCTATTATTCCAGCAGTTAAGGGTGAAAAAGAGCAGAGCCTCTACTCAGTAGCTGTCTTCTCTTTGCATGGAGCTTCACAGAGGAGGTCTTTGTGTGGCAGCGGATAAGGGAAAGCTGCTCCGCTGCAGGTGCTACTATAAGCCAGTTTGTTGATGCGCGACAGGCCTTTGATGCTACCAGGAGGCCTTCCGGGGCTGACCTTATACCCCGCGGCTCTGGTTGTGCCGAGTGGCCTTCCCGGGCTCGTCTTGAACCCAGCGGCTCTGGTGGTGCCGAGAGGTCGCCCAGTGCTGGTCCTGTATCCAGCCAGCTTGGTTGTTCCCAATGGCCTCCCGCGTCTCCCCGACTTCCCGGCACCTTTGCTCTTCTTCTTGCCGTCGTCTGGCGCTTGCTCAGTGGATTTCAAGCCTGGTATTTTTCCAGGCGAGCGTGGGTCACCCCCAAGCACATCCTGTCTCTGGCACACCATGGGCTTGTGGCTCTGGGTGGGTAGGGCCATGGGAGCCAGCGTCATCTGGAGGGATGTTGGAGGAGGAGGAGGGTAGAACTTGCTTGACTGTGACGTGCACAGGTCAAAGTGAGAGGCGGGGTGGTGGCCATCTTCAGCAAGGCAAGACGGCCTGCCGCTCATGCAGAAGTCACTGGTTGTCACCTGGCGCATCATCTTCTGCTGGGAATCACAAATAATATGTTACTCTCACATCAAGACTTATAGTGTTAGTAATGTTGCCTTCATAATACAATACTAGACTGAAAGAAAGAAAAGCACAAAAGAAAAACAAGATATGGTGAAATAGGATTTGAACTATTGGCCATCCCTGCCAATCAGATCCATCCATCCATCCATCCATTTTCTGTACCGCTTGTTCCCATTAGGGGTCGCGGGGTGAGCTGGAGCCTATCCCA
>JBAMHW010000017.1:18589659-18600338 GCA_037177495.1 Rhadinocentrus ornatus | reverse complement strand
TTGAGGGTCAGAATTCTAGCTGATAGACAGGTGTTCAAATACTTATTTGCAGCTGTATCATACAAATAGTTAAAAAATCATACATTGTGATTTCAGGAATTTTTTTTTAGATTATGTCTCTTATAGTGGACATGCACCTACGATGAAAATTTCAGACCCCTCCATCTTTCTAAAGTTCTCCCACTTAGAAACATGGAGGGGTCTGAAATTTTCATACTTGCAAAATAGCAGGGTGTTCAAATACTTATTTTCCTCATTGTATCATGCATCCCCAGCTCTTTTAGCATTCATTAAAACTTATCCTTCATATTCCTTATATCAAGTATAAAATGGTCGAATCCTCACAGATGGGTCCCTCTGACTCCTCCAGGGGCCTCTGATCCATGATGTGTCGAAACATCGGCAGCAGGAAAGCAATGGTTTTTCCACTACCGGTCTTAGCGATCCCAATGAGATCTCGACCAGACATGATGGCAGGGATGGCCTGAGCCTGGATGGGCGTGGGTTTTTCATAGTTCTGCCTGGTTATATTTGAGAAAAAAAGATAAATGTGTTGTTTTGACCTTATATCAGAAAGAATTTCTAGTCCTACACAAAATAATTATAGAAATTTGATTCTTGATTGACCTGATAAAATGGACAAATTAAACAGGATATGATTGTTTATGCTTTAAATGGTTTAACAATTATCGATTCTTTTTTATAAATCAAAAAAATAAAAAATGCTTGGGCCATATAAACAAGAGCTAATCATTTTTACTATCTTTTCTTGAAATGGGCCATATGATTTTCCACTGCAAGGTAAAAGACATTCAATCAGTATAATTTATCCAATAAAGAGACATGACATTAACTCACTTCTTCAGAGCATTGAGGATCTTCATTGACACCCCACACTGCACCCAAGTCTTGATGGGTTTGGGACAACCCTTTCCTTTGACTGTAATGCCTTCCAGTTCAAGCCTGTGTGCATTCACTTCTGTATTTATTTTTTTTTTAAAAACAACACATAAAAAGATTTTAGATGGGTAATACAGGAGACAGAAAAATCAATCTGAATGAAACAAGGCTGTTGCTCAACGAATATACATGTGTATGTGTTTTAGAGAGTAAACTTTGTTTGCTAATTTAAGTGCTGGAAACAAATACAAGCCAAACACCAACATCAGCCTCCTAATCCAGCAGAAATATCACAGTAAATGCTGACATTAATACACCAAAGCCTCCAAATGTAAATTAAATACAGATGTGTTATTTAAAGATTTAGTTCACTGACCCTCTGTTGTCATCTTGGCCAGCTCAGGCACCTCCACATAGAAGTTTTTGCGGTATGACTCATACTGGATCTTCCCATGGTCAACAGGCTCTAGGATCTTCCTCTGTTTGGTCTGGAAGCCTGTAAGAGCTGTCTGCAGGTCAACCTCCTCCTCCTCTGATGAGTACTGCCAAAACAAACAGCAGCAGTTAGCAAGAAAACATTATCTGTGTGATTTTCTTTCCAAGAAGAATGAGAAGATATTATAAACATACCTCCATTGCATCCTGATCATTTTCCATCAGCTCACCCTTCTTCTTGTGCGTGTGGGGTCCTTTTTTGGTTTTAACAACTGTCACCACTTTGGTTACTGTCATTTGTCCTTTCTGTTGATGAGAAAACATGGCTATAATTTTGCAAGAGATGAAGATTAAATGTGGTTCATCTCGAGCAGACAAAACGCGTAATGAGAACAGACAGTGGAGGATGAAAACAGCAACATCAGGAAAATAGTGTGTAAACTTTTACCGCTTTTAGACAGCATTGGGGAAAAAATCCTTCCTGACATAATTTATGACTTCTACATCTAGTTGAAGTGATAGTTTGCCGTCTTTATTCCCACCTTATCGTTTCCTTTCATGGCTCCCATGTTGAACTTCTTCACCTCCTGTTTGACCTCCTCCATGTAGGCGTCCAGAGGATCCACTTCGTCCTCTTCTGCCTGCTGCTCCATGGGAGTCTCCTCTTTGTTCCCTTCCTCTTTCTTCTCCTCCTTCATATCCTGCTCTTTGCCCTCCCCTTTCACATCCCCATCATCATCGTCGTCTCCCTCCATCAAAGCTGAACCATCTTCATCATCATCTGAAACAAAGAGCCGATAATAGCAATGATAAAACAGCACATGCTTCAGCAATAAAAGTTTGTTCATCAAATAAAAACTAATTCAAAACACATTTTTTAGTGAATCCCAAAACATTTGTTGCTTAACGAATGTTCCTTTTCATTTAGACATTATCTAGTTTGCTTCCTCACCATCATCATCCTCAAGGCTCCATTTCTTGCCCTGTTTCATCTCCTCCAGTTCTTTCTTGAGTTCGCCAATGTTTTCAATAGCCTTCTTCCTCTGCTCTTCTCTCCATTTCTCCACCCGCTCCTTCCTCTTCCTCATCTCCTCCTCCAGTTTGTTCTGGTCAAAGTCTTGCTGCAGGAGCATAAATGATATATGAGAATTATTCTGCTAGTTCTCTGTGGTGACAATATTATCCAGGTTGCTTGTTTGAAATGCAGAGGCAGTTCAAAGCTCTTTACAAATCCAAGAAAAACGGAAATTATAGAACTTACATCTTCAACCTTTTCATCTTCTTTCTCCTCTTTAATCTTTTTCTTCTCAGATACAGGATCAAGGCAGTCTTTTTCTTTGCTCTTTGCCCTGCGAGAAAAATATAAATTTAAATAGCTTTAAGGAAAAACAGGCCTGGTCTTTATTGTCTTTAAACAAGAAACCCACCTCAAGTTGTTTTGATCTACACAAATTAATGTGCTTCTAAAAGTTAACTACAAAAGGATGCTTCAGTTTATAAACAACATTCAATGAGCCCTAGGATTTTTTTGGTCACCAAAGCCAACATTTCCATCATAAGAGATTTCCTCACTTTTCATCAGTTTTCTTGCTCTTTGCTGGACTGCCGGATCTGGATCTGCGGGCTCGGCTCCTGCTGCCTGACCTCTTCCTCTCACGGCTTCTGGACCTCCTCCTCTCTTTGCTCCTGGAGCGCCTGAACAATAAAAGCGATTACAAGAAAAGATACATGAGACATATCACAATTTGGTCAATTTCATGATCCTAACTATTGTTAAACAGTACACACTTGTTAGAAAGTAAAAGATAAACTACTTGTAACATCAGTGATTTGATATTAAAATTAAGCTAATGGTTAATTTAGCCTTTTGCAGGTTTTCCCTTAACCACACAAACGCAAATAATACAATTATGTGTCATAATGTCACAAATTTAAAGGAAAAAAGCAGCATACTCGTCCCATAGCCAGTCAAATGCTGAATGAGATTAAATTTTATTTAGTCCAAATACTGTAGATGTGCTCTGTATTCTCATGAGAACTAAAATGGACCATCACGTCTCAGTAAGGGAATTCTAAACCTCTTTCTTGTCAGCGTGCAACACATACCTGGCTCGTTTTCTGTCTCTGGACCTGGACCTCCGGCGGTCCCGGCTCCGCGACCTCTCTCTCCTGCTTCGATCTCGGTCGTCTTTCTTGGAGCGTTTATCCGGGGAGCGACTTTTAGATCGGCTGCCTGATCGCCCCCGAGACGCCGAATGCTTCCTGTAATGTCTATGAATCAACAGATAGGACTATCATGTTAATTGCCAATGGAAAATGTATAAATTCGTCATAATCTACAACAATTTGAGCTTAACTATTAGGTCAAGTGCAACATATGCTTAGCTAGGATGCTAATGTTAGCAATTCAAATTAAAACAGTTAATGATAGACAGCCGTTAAAGTCGACTCGACTGAAGATAAAAATCCCAAATTGACCCTTTATCCTAAACATACCTCGATTCACGACCCATTCCGACTCGACGAAGTTAAATCCAGCAAATAAAGACAAAAGTAGTTAGCAGACTGCTATGCTTAACGTCTGTTTGTGTCGTTGAACCTGCGTTAGAAACATGCGACACTTCAAGTTAAGTTAACCAGGTTAAATTAGGAACAGAGCGCCACCTCGCGGTGGGAGGTCAGAAAGGGCAACTCCAAATCTGAGTTATACAGCTATAAGCTTTTTCCGTATCCCACCCCCCCCAAAAAAAATGCAGAGTAAGAAAAGCGGATAAAGAAAATATTAAATACAAATGTTAAATACAAATACAATAATAATAATAATAATAATAATAATAAAAATACTACAAAACGAGAAAGATTTGGTCATCATGCCTGATCACACTGCTTTGGGAGGAGGCATCCCATTCTTCAACCAGCATTTCAGAAACCAGAATCAGATATACTTTTTTTTAATCCCAGACTGGGAAATGTCAGCATTTGTCTCAACTCAGCCAGTGTGGTTGTGTTGGTCACTTTGGCGTGAACAGAACATCCAAGCAGATCCCACTAATGTTCAATGGGGTTGAGGCCAGGTACTGCAGGCAGGTCACCTCCAAATTCTGGAGGTAGTCTCTAAAAAACCCTGATCTGTGAGGGGCCGTTTGTGGTCAGACTGTAGATTACCACTGGTTGAAGAATCCTATTTTAATATTATTCTGCATTGAGTTTACCTCAAATGATGAGGAGCTTTGTTTTTACAGTGAAGGAGAAGTTGTCCCATACCATCACACTGCCTCCACCAGAAGCTATTATTCTATCAGTGCAAGTGCCAGCCTCCACTTATTTTCCACACTTTGACCCCACAACTTAACTTCTGTTCTGATTGCTGAACATAGCATCAATCCACATGTCCAGGTTCCAGCACACATGTTGCTGGCATCACCACAGACAGGCAAAACAGTCAAGGGCAGTCAACAGCAGAAAAAGTTGTTATAATAACAAGTGGAACAAACTGCCAGTGGAGATTAAACTTTCACCAAATGTAGACACTTTTAAATTCAGGTTAAAAACATATTTCTGCATGGTATCTTTAAAATTATCTTGCTCGTAATCATTGTAATTTACTCAAAGATTTTATTGTGATTTTTGCTATTTGTTGCAGTTATTTGTTCCTAGTTTTTATTGTTTTCTTTGTACAATCTGTAATGCTTTATGTAAAGCACTTTGAATTGTCTTGTACATAAAATGTGCTATACAAATAGTTTTTGATGGGTGCAATTCTCATATTCAACTCTGCTGCTCACAAATGTGTTTTCCTTACCAAAGTGACACTATTTAAAAAGGAAAATAGTGACTTTACAGCTGTAAATGATACATTACTAAGAACCATTGTTATAGCAAAGAAAGAGTCCACCAACCACTAACTTCTTTACTTTTTGTGCTCAAAGCTCATTAAAATGCAGTCCACAGAGAATGTGCTCTCCTGTTAAATAAGCCATTAAAATCAAAAAGGAAGACAAGAAAGCATAAGCGGAGGAAGTCACACAAGAAGTATTTATTTGGTATAAATGGTCAGATTATGAAGCAGAAACAGCTTACATCGCAACACCGTCTTTGCAATACCGTAAGTCACTAAAAAGTTTTTTTAATAAATTTCTTCAACAAAAAAAGTATCTCAGACAAGTTGCAGGATAAATCACAATTTACATGGAAATAAATATTTATATTAATAAATTAATTTGGATGAAATCACAAAATATGAAAGCATGACATTACAGGGAAGAAGAGAGCATATTGTTTATATAAAAGTTTGCATGAATGAGGATTGGACAAAGCAAAGCAGGAAACGTCACCAGAACTACAAATAAGCGCACAAACTACCACACAAAACTGTACAGTCCAGTTCAAACCCAAAACATTTCCAATCTGCACAAGTTTACAGCCACTTGAAGCTCACCGGCATACATAATGAACACACTTATACATGTCGCAAGATTAAATGCTTTTTTAACTTAAACAAAAACAAGAGAAAACCTTGTTGGTAAAGTAGTTGGATTCTTTCTGAACACTGGATGACAGGATACAAGTTAAAGCACTGCCACAAACACAAATCACGTCCACCCGTTAAATTCAAGTTCATACGACACAGCTGACTGCAGCACCTCCATCCTAGAGTTCAGCGGAAAGATAAGATTATCATCTAAAAAGATCGCTGCCGCTTTGAAATCTCAAACCAAAAACTAAAGGGCTTCCAGTCAAGTAGTTAATCTCAGTCTATTTACGCTCATTTATCCACAGCCGTGTTAAACATTAAGACTGTATTAAAAGCTCTGGGGCTCATTTGTAGCCAGTACTTTCTAACGGATAAAAAAATTATCACAACTCTTCAACTTTGAGAAAATTAATGGTTTAGTGATGGCTGACTTCCGGCTGTTGCCAATTTTTGTTTCCTTTAAGCAGGCAGTGATATCAGAGGTTCTGGTTCCACTCCGAACCACAGCTCGATCTCTGAGATTGATCAAAGTATCAACAGAAAACAAAAGGAACCTGAGAAAAAGTCACAGGAAATTTGTTCTGCTTGGAAATGAGCACATATACTTAAAAGTTCCTGAAGCTGCTGCAATATTATCACACTTCAGTTCAAAAGGAAACTTCTTTAGACACCTGTGATGGTTACTGTTCATGACACAGCTGAGGAATCCTTGCAACATATTTTCACCATCACAGAACCGCTTCTGCTCCAGTTAAGGAAGATAATTTTGATCTTGGAGCATTCAAGTCAAAAATTAATTTGTGCAAAGCCTAACAAGTATACATAAACAAAAAAACAAACACAACAGGTGGAAAGAATAATCAGCAGGGATGTGAGGGAAAATGTAGTCACCTCCCTGGACCACGCCCCTTTTCCACCAAACTGTGTTGAAATCTTTTATAATTTCTCTTCTGTAAACTTGGAAGCATCAGGTATAAAGTCTGTTTAACTGTTTGAACAAAATCATTGTAAAGGAAAACCTGTTTGTAAACATGTGACAGTTTGCACATGAAAAGGTTGCTGGTTCCACTTGGAAACCAACTTTTATGCTTCCAAAGCAAATTTATTTTTACATGAAATGCTCCGAATTGGTTCAAATAAGTGTGAGGACTACAACAAAATTTTCTCCACGTGGGTGGTAAAGAAGATTGCGTTTTAAAGGTCCATTCCCCCCTTATGTTTAGCTTTTTGTTGAATTCAGTTAATAAGCCGAAAACAGATCTTCTCTTCTCTGCCGTTGCCACTTCCATTCTCTGTCGGCTAATACAAGCTACGGGCAGTTACTTTACAATCTGCATGTATTTTGAGTTAAAGGTTCTGGCTTGGTAGTAAAAAAAAGAAAAAGACAACGAAGCCACAGAATCTTAAGATAAAACAAACTGAAAGTGTAAACAAAGGCTGAGGCCTTCCGGCCAGCCACTGTCTCTGGAAAACTTTGTCTCGTCTGTGTTTGTAGAAGGATTCTTAGTCGAAGAACACAGTTTATTTAATAGAAGAAAAGCTGGAACCTTTTGCTTGGTCTGTATGTGCACTTAGACAGATGGCTACAACAGAGCAGAGACGCTCTGATTACAGTCCACACACACACACACACACACACACACACACAGAGTGCTTTCTAGTACAATCATGACTACACATTTGCATCTCCATGTTTTAGGTGGTTTCTGCTGCATTAAAGTTTAAAAACCTCAAATATTCCTTTTTTTTAATTTAGTGTTATAGCATCAACTAAAAGTGTGGGAACCTCAACTCTGCCTGGTGCACAACAAAGCTGTCAAATAAGGCTTAATCATAGTTGAGTATAGAGGCTGCCTCCACATTTCTGTAGTAGTTTTCATCAGTCTGTCAGAGGACTCTGTCGGTTTGATATTTACTGAGAGTAAGTGTCGCCCTCTCCTTTAGATAAGTCATCATCTGGAGTCCGTTAGGCAGCAAGGTTGCCTGATACTAGAAATGAATGTCGGGTAAATTAGGAGCAAATCCTGATATTCAAAGCAAGGCAATGCCATTTTCTAAGATAAACCTGGTCTAATTGGTCTGACCTTTAGGAGACACTAAGTTAGTTTGCCAACTATTGAAAAAAGCTTACAAAATCATTCATTTAAAGAACAGCTCGACAGCTGATGAGTACCTTGTTTGGTTCTTTGAGTTTTCTTGTTAGTGAATTATTTTTTGTGCACTGCTTGAACACTCCTTTGTCATATAAAATAAAAGATGCTAGTTTAATTAATTTCACTCATATCCTGAAATAGACTCCAGTGTTTTTCATTCATAAATCCACAGTATAATATCAGATTCACGAGCTGCATTGTTCTACGCTCTTGTTTATGTTCTATGCCTGACAAAAAACTATCAACAAGCACAATGATGGTATATTCCTCACACACTCACAAAAGACAACCTGTCCCTGTTTTTAGCTTCTGTTCAGAGTAACAGAGTAACCTGCAGGTCTGTAACAAACTCTGGACTCTGTGGGCTCCTGTAGCTTAGCGTTTTAAAGGAATCCTGCAGAGCTGAAACAACAAGTACATGTCCAGGAGGCGTGCAGCCCTGATCGTAAGGCAGCAAAGGATTCATTCTCAGACAAGAAAGCAGCACTGGAGGGCACAAACGAGCATGCCTTGTTGCTATGGAACACAAAGGGAGGGAGCAACAAGAGGAGGTGGGACGGGGTTACTGAGCTCCTCCTCATCCATCAGGGAGTCTCTGAGCCTATGAACAATAAGAACTCATGAGAAATGATGAAGGTAAAGAAGTACACGCAGAGATCTGAGAAGACGTCTCCCATCCTCCTGTAGGTGTCCATGGAGCGGTTGATGACTTCAGCTGGGATGCCGGACAGCAGCAGGGCAGCAGTCAGCACAGTGGTCTTAGTCTTCTTCTCGACCTGCAGAAACAGGGGTAACAAAGGTCGGAATACATGAGGCTACTGATCATTATCTCAATTTTGGATGATAAACTGGAAGTAACAGAAAAGAAACTAAACAAACAGCAAAAACAACAAAAAATCTAAATTACATTGAGCCAATTTCACAGACCACCTCTGCTCCAAACACGTCTACAAAAATCATACCTTCTATTTTTGTCAAAACAATTCAAGTCTAGGCATTTATACTGAATTACTGCTTTGCTTTCACTATAATAATACTAACTTAAACTCACCAGCCACATTGTTACGTCCCTCTGTTCAACTGCTTATTAACAAAATAACTAATCAGCCAATCACATGAAACTCAATGCATTTATGAAGTTCAAAATGAGTTCACACAGACTCACCAAAACCGGACAATAGAAGATGGAAAAACGTTTCCTTGTCTGAATAGTCTCCATTTCAGCTCCACAATCAGATGGTAGAATCAGAATTTGGTGAAAACAACATAAAAGCACAAATCCATTCTGACTTTTAGCAACGCTTCAGGCTGGTGATGGTATAATGGTATGGGGATTTTTTCTTATCACACTTAGGGCCGTTTAGTACCAACTGAGCATTATCTAATCTCCTGCCTGCCTGAGTATTGCTGTTGACCATGTCCATCCCTTTATGACCACGGTGTAGCATCTTCTCTTGGCTACTTCCAGCAGGATGATGCACCATGTCACAAAGCTCAGATAATCTCAAACTGCTTTCTTGAACACGACAATGAGATTACTGTTCTTCAATGGCCTCCACAGCCACCAGATTCCAATCCAATAGAGCAGCTTTGAATGTGGTGAAACAGGAGATTGTTCAATCTATGACACCAAGAACTGTGTCAGTTCTGAAAGAAAAAGGAGGTCCAAACTGGTACTGGCAAGGTGGACCTAATAAAGTGGCTAGTGAGTCTGTATCCACTCACACTGTCTGCAGAAAATAAGTATTATGCGCATTAAAAAAAAACAACAAAAAAAAAGCTGGACATAAACTCACCTTTGGAAAGTATTTGGACAAACCCATGTAGGCCAGTTCAAGAGTGAGAAACGGGGCAAAAATTGACTAGAAAAGACAAAAGCAATGAAAAGGGTCAAATGGCAACTTACAGCTTCAACACAAAGCTTTGTTGTAGAAAATAGTGCTCTGCACTACATTATCTGTGGATCTCATTCCATGCTTTTTATATTTACGCACATAAATTAGTGTCTGCATTCTCATTATTACAGCAAGCAGACCTACCAGATACTTGCAGACAAAAACCCTGACGAACACAGCAAGGAGGATGCTACCAATGAGCCTGAAGACCCTGAAGGGATCGAACTCGTCTGAGTCGGACCCTTCATCCTGAGCTGGCTTCTCATTGACCAGCTGACCTCGAAGTTTCATGGCATCGTCAAAACGGGACAGGTATTTCTGAAGACCTCTGCGTGGGGAGCCACTGTGGTCATCCGATGCTCCCCGTTCTCCCTTTGGCCTCTGTCTGAGACCTCCAATGTCGTCTTCCAGAGATGCCCCGAGCGGCTCACTGCAGTCTGGCAGTGGTGAGCCCCCCCTCTCTGGGGTGGCAGTGTGGGAGTGGCTGCTATGCCCTGCAGACTCTGGAAGGAAGGGAGAAGGTCTCTGTGAAGATGAAGATGAGGACCAGGGCTCTGTCCTGTCAAGATCAAGGTGGAAGCGAGGCTCTGTGGGACGGCGGGAGGCTCCTGCATAGAAGATGACATCATTGATATCACATTTAACTACAGCGGACACAGTCCAAGGCTTGGGTTACCTTAAAACATTATTTCTAAAATATAACCAACAAATTAACAGGTTAGATTGTAGCTGAAAGATGATGGTAAGATGGTGGGGGAGGATGCCGGTCAGGCCTGGCAGGCCCAAGCGCGTTGTGAGGGTCTGCTGGGAACGTCTGGCGGA
>JBAMHW010000017.1:18552821-18585791 GCA_037177495.1 Rhadinocentrus ornatus | reverse complement strand
GATAGATAGATAGATAGATAGATAGATAGATAGATAGATAGATAGATAGATAGATAGATAGATAGATAGATAGATTATTGTAACTTAAAAGAAAACCACCTCAGAAAATATTCGCACAAGAACTACATTACTCTTTAGTTTTACCCATCTTCTTACCTTATGGAACCCAATCATGAAATTTATTTTACTCTCCAATCAAAAACATTTTAAAACTAAACAATTCTATTTTATTTGCTTCCATGAGTTATGCAGTTTTAACTCTAAAGTACTTTCCCTTCATGGATCATTCAAGTTTTATAATTCAGAATTCCTGAAAGCATTCTCTAAGATTTGATTTTCTTATCTTTTCTTTTTTTAAATTATCATTAAATAATAAAATGAAAGATGTTTGAATTCTTTCCATCGGGGTGTGTGAAAAGAAACTCATAAATAGTTACTGATGTATACATATTTGTAAAAAAAAAAAAAAAACAAAAAAAAAAAAAAAAAAGAATTGGGCGGAGTGGTCTGGTGGTTACAGATCTGGTGGACCGAGGTTCAAGTTCTTCTGGACCGGCTATAAGTGAACCAACTGTTCTCCAGGTGCTGAAGCAAGACTGCCCCCTGCGCTTAGTGTAACTAGGGGTTAAATGCAGTGTAGGGATTTCCCAGGTAGGATTAATTAATTAAATATATTATTAAATAATTACTAAAATGTGTCAATAAGTTATTAAAATGATAATTAAATACATTAATGTGTATTAAATGTATCACTAATTCATTAAAATACTAATTAATCTATGTAAAACCATATATAATTATTTAACTATTTAATTGGTTCTGTGTTTCAGTGCATCATGAATTTCTTTTATCCGTCAACCTAGTCCATCAGACTCAGTGGGCGGGGCTAATGCTCCTCCAGCATGATCCATTGTTTTGGTCCCAAACTGAGATGCTGGAGAGATAAGGGATGATTTTTGTGAACTTTTTAGGGAGCTGGTGAGAGACATTTTAGAGCTAGCAGATGATGTGGAAGCAGGACCTGTTGACCCAGAGCAGGTAGCGAGGAAAGCAGAGGAATTTATTGAAGTTGTTGGACTCATTTCGTCACTTTTCGACCAAAATATTGACCATAGAGTGACTGCAAGTTTAGAAGAAGTACTTCACCACTTCTCAGGTATCAGGCACAACAAGCAGAACACACACAGGAACAGGTGTTAAAGTAAAATCTGTGACCTATCAGAATCTCTGAGTGCAGGGGGCGATAGTGAGTTTTTTTTCTGTGACGGTCTTCAAAGACGAGGAAAGAAGAGCATTTACGTTAACTACGGAAGTAGCCGACTACCACTGACTTCGTATATTTGAGTAATACTCAACAGAAAGAGGCAGTGGGGAGATGGAAGAGTCCCTGAAAACACTTTTATAAAAGTCTGGGTTTATTATAATGCATCTTTAGTAAAGTCACACTTATCTGTTAAACTGCTAATGTTAAATTCTCATGGATGTGGAAAAATTTGTAAAGTATTTAGCTTTTTTTAATGGCGAGTTATACATATTTTAAGACAGCACATCGGCGTACAATGTGCCAGTCTATCAAATGCTGCCCAGCTTAAACATAAATAAATGCATGTTCTACATTTTCTAGATACCGTACAGTTACAGTTTCATATAGGATATTATGGCAAGCGCCTCTTTCTGTTGA
The DNA here is from genome assembly GCA_037177495.1 of Rhadinocentrus ornatus. NCBI lineage: Eukaryota > Metazoa > Chordata > Actinopteri > Atheriniformes > Melanotaeniidae > Rhadinocentrus > Rhadinocentrus ornatus. Next base: position 18,584,110 of record JBAMHW010000017.1, on the reverse strand, counting down.
ATATTACTCCTGAATCAGTTAGATGTTAGTCAAATATACGAAGTCAGTGGTAGTCGGCTACTTCATCCTTCCGTAGTATACGTAAATGCTCTTCTTCCCTCGTCTTTTAAGACGGTCATACAGAAGGAAAAAAACTCACTATCGCCCCCTGCAGTCACAGATTCTGATAGGTCACAGATTTTGCTGTAACGCCTGAGCGTTTAGTGTTTGACATACCGACGCTTCTCTCAGCAGCTCCTCCACCTCGCATGTTGCCTGATTTTTTGTGGTTGCTAATAACATTTTTTTCTATGGTTTTGTTTAACAGAGTACACAGCTGCTGCATTGACCCATTATCTGGTGCAACGCGTGCTTGCCTGGTCTTGTGGCAAAGGTAACCAATCAGGGGTCAGGATCCGCCCACTGACTTTGACGGACTAGGTTGACAGAAAAACTCATGACACACTGCAACACTGGACCATAAAATAATTAATTAGTGAAATAATTATATGTTTTTACATACCTTAATTGCCACTTTAATGATTTATTTAATAACACATTAACGTATTTGCCATTTTATTAAACACATTTAAGTAATTAAGGATATATTGAATTTAATTGTGGCACTTTAACTCCTCCACAGTAGCAGGGAGATGTCAGAATTTGATTGCAGGTCCTTTGAAAGACAAAAAGCCAGAACATTTCATATTGTCCACATCTAATATTTGTATATTTTACTTATAAAACTGAAAGAACATCCTCCCAGAGGTGACTCCATATTTTTTATCCAATGTGTATCTGTTATCCCATAACATCTGTACATTTTTAAAGTTAAAATATCTGCTCTTTGTAAACTCTTTCCAATCGACTTTTGTAAGATCAAATAATAATAATAATAATAATAATAATAATAAAAAAGAAGCAGACATGTCAATCTTTGTTTAGAAAGCACAACTATATTTCCTCAGAACACCCCTACTGGTCTATGTTAAAACATTTTTTATTTTATTTTTGTTTGTCATGTCATCCATTAACTCTTTTGATCTCAGATGCAATCACAAGTCCCTCTTATTCAAATCAATGTTGCTTCTAGTCTTTTAAAATCTTAGGACTCTATATTTGAGATTACAGAATCACTATCAAACACGTTACATACACTTAAACTGCAACTAAAATAAAATAAAAAAATCAAAACTATTTTTTAATAAGTTTTCTTCCTTTTTTTTTTATGAAAGACAATTTTGTGCAAGACCAAAACATATTTCTTTCTAAATACATTCTTTCTATATATTACATAGATTACAAACCATATGAAATCAGCCGAAATGAGAAACCTTGATTCAAACTCAACCAGAGAAAACTGAGTAATTGGTCCATGAGTTTGTCTTCACAGAATTAACACTGTTCACTCACCAACACACAAACTACATTTAAAAAGTCCCAAATATTTTATTTTCTTAGCATCATTTCAACTTCACGTTTATACTAAAATCAGCATTTCTTCACCTATATATAATGCAGTCTTTTCAATATACAAGTATCAATAAGCAAGATTAAAAGATCACAATGGCTTTGTTATGTCTGCGTTAAAGAATTTCCAATATCCTATTATATTAAAATATTTTGTATATAGAGTCTATCTTAAACTGAGGTTTAAAAATAAAGTGAGTTCCCATACAAGGCAATTATAGAATTTAATCAGATTGGGAGTCTCATAAATTAAACAATCAGAAAAAAAGAGAACAGCGATGTCAGTTGTGTTCTGAATGTCCAGAGAGAAAAGATGACAGAAGGTTTCTAAAGGACAGATCAGACCCATGAAACAACTTTCCACTGCCAGTAAAACATTCCAGGCAGCGCAGACAGCAAGATCAGTCTGCCTTCAAGAATTTGTTCAACACATGGTTATAATGACTGTCAAATAAAAAGCACACACTCCGTAAGTCAAGTACAATGTTAAGAGTGTTGTTAGAGCTCAGGTGTTGTGGACAAAAATACTCCAGGTGACACCAAAAACAGTCTTGGAGCACTAACCTTCCTCAGAAACTAAAACAGTCATACTTGCATACAAACATGTTTGACTATGTTACTGAAGACTGTGCTTTTTGAACAAAGAACACTTAACACATCTGTTTGCCTGCACTGTATCCAAATGATACCTCAGTTTAACAGCTTTGTTCTATGAGAATAAACACTGATTCATTCAATCACTGACATAATTAATCATTACCATCGACTTCTCGCTTGAATTTTTTCTCCAGCACGTTGCTTCAGCTGGTAATAAAAGTGCCAGATTACAAAAGAATCAAGTCTCTGTCGCATCTTTGCATCGTCCGTCACTCGAGTTCTTCTCGGAGATCATGGTGGACCAGGAGGCATTGTTGAGTATGCCTCTGCTTTCACACACACATATACACATATATACGCACACATGATGCATGTCCTTGCTCCAAGGTTTCCTCCTTTCAACAATCATGCTGAAGATTATTTGGAGATTTGCTGTTGGAGGTGGAGGAGGAACTCGTAGTACGACAGGGCTGACTCTGTCCGGTCCTCGATCATGTTCTGCATAAAGTGTGGTTTCAGCTGGCTCTCATCCCTGAGGTGAGAAATACAGGGTGGAAAACAGTTAGCACACAAATTAGCCTAGCATCTTTCCTTCTTTTCCTTTTAATACAAACACAAATAAAACTAACTAACATTTTTAATTATCCATGTTAACCAACCAGCAACTCTAGGATTAACCTCGTCCAGCATCCACGCTTACGAAGCGGATAAGTGTGAACGTGTTGAGAGATGTACGTACATCACTGCTGCTAAACCAAGCAGCTCCTATGAGAACATAAATCTGTTGTTCTGTTAATACCAGTGGTTTAAATAAATACATTTTTTAATAACCCCTAATTTATGGCAGCTGGTGATTTATTTTCTCTCTTTTTTTTAGTGTTTAGATGAACAAATCTGAATAAATCGTGTGTACTGACAGAAAAATAGTTCAATTTGTCAACTTTTAAAGCAATTAGCTGATACAGTCTTCTGAATGTAACAGGACATTATATTATTGTAGATTATTGACGGATGAAGATGGAAACAAGCCTCACAGCCAAGGTGACAACCTACCAGCAGCAAGAGGAAAAACACTTTATTGTCTGGGTTCAGATATTTGAACCCTTTTACGTCACTGTCTTAATGTAGTCATGCGCCACAATGACCTGAAACAGTTTCTTTGTTCGATGAAATAACAAAAAAATCCATTAAGGGTGTTTAAGAAAATAAACAAGCTCATCGGCGTCATAGACGGATTATTTCCACCATCACCACGTTGTGAAGGCTGTTAAGTTGTGCAAGATGACAGGAATTTCAGTTGGGCAGTGCTCACCTTTTTATCTGCTTTCAAATCTCCACTCCCCAAAACAAACAAGCTAAACAGGTATGTCGTATGTTGTAATGGCTTTGTGTCTGTGTGGACCTTCAGAGGGATACATCAGTGGCCAGTTGCTCTTTCTTCTTTATCCTTCTCTAAATGTTCTCTAATGTTAAATTCTTCTTCTTGTATTCTGTAAAGCTGCTTTACAAATAAACTTGCCTTGCCTAAAAGCCAGCAAGGTCTGTTACCCACCTGATAATGTGCAGGGAGGGGAAGAACGGCCTCGGATCCCTGAGCCACCCGATGAAAGCTCTGGTTCTCTGCGACTCAGCAGTGTCCAGTTCTGGGAGGAGATACTGAGAGGAGAATAACAGAATTTTTAAGTGGAAAATTAAATTAGTAAAACTGCAGCTCTGCTCTAAGTTAAAGGTCAGCTGTGTGGATGTAATGAGGTTCAATTTCACCCTCTCCTTCAAAGAATGCAGGAAAAAATGCCAAACTCCCTCTTGCTTGTCCTTTCTGGGCTACCATAGAAACATTGAAGTGCAACACAGCAGAGTGACAAGAAGGGGGACCCTCAGTGGTTTTGGATATAAACTGCTTGTTTTAATCATGGTAATGTTCCCAATTTGAGGGAAACTATTTGCTCTAACAGAAAATGTAACACTACAAACTTTAGGAAAAGTTGCCTATATGGTGTCTTCGAGTACATTCGCACAAATATAAATTTGGAGCAGAGAAACTACGTGAACAGTGATTGTGGAAACTCCAGTATGATGTATCCCACCAGGTTATCAGGCACAGCAGTGTAGTTTGGAACTCCCAAAACTTGTGTGAGGAAATTCGGGTGGCAGTTGCGTCCGATCCAAAGATAAATCACCTTTACAAAAACAAAAAACACAAGTATTGATATTTTAATCAAGTAATAAGTAATGTGTCATCACAGAACCGTCCACATTTACAGATTAAACAAGGACCAACAAACGTTTATGCCACAAAATGCATTTGCACACAAACTGCATGTAAATAGATTTCCTACGAAGAAATTTTATTCCACCCAATCTTTTATTTACCCACCTACTGTCCCCTACAATTACAGAGATGCAGCACCAAAAGTAATCTTAGGGTAATTTGAGAAAATGTAGGCAGCATATCATTAAGTTAGACAGGTTGGACTTTTGCCACACATTTAGCTAAACGTAAAACATCAACTTTGGCTTTTTAGCTTGTTTTATTTCATGCTTTCTAACATACCGTTCCAGCATCCATGAGGAAAGCTCCATCTCTGCTGAGCTTCTCCACAGACAGCTGCAGCAGTCTGGGCTGGGGGATGGTCCGATCGTTGATGTTCAGAGCCCCCTAAAGACAGGAAAGAAATGAGAAGATTACTCAGCAACATAGTGACTAGAGCTGAGAATAAACCAATGCAATATTGACACCATTTGCAGCTCAGATTGTAGATGTATCTCAGAGTTTAAATATACTGAACACGTGGATGCAATACCTGCCACTAAACCTGCTGCCAGAAAGAGATAGCCATACTACAAGGTGAGCTGCCTACAAGCTCAGCACTTCGTTCACAGCAGATATTTTAGAGTAGAAGCAAAAAAAAAAACTTGTCTGTAGGCAAATTTTCCAAGTGGGGAAAACTGTGTTGTATTTTGAGCCAAAGACACCTGCTGATGCTTTCCAGACAAGCTATAAACTTCAGCAAACACCACAAAGACTGAATGGATAACAGCAAAGTTTTGCTTTTTAAATATCTTGGACAATAAGCCACTGTCTGATGTGAAAACCTCTAATCCAGAGGTCACTAACCAGTGGACCGTGGTCCGGATCCGGACCCAGAACCTGTCCCACATGGACCCAGAGTTCAAATATAAAATTTGAGCGGGTGCTTTCATTTTACCTGGCGTAACTTTTACAGTCTTTACGGACGTGGTCTGAAAAAATGCGGACCAATTGCACACGAGGTAAACCACCACACGTGGTGCAGTCAGCCAGTCAGTGTGTGAGGCTCCCGGTGTAGCGGTAAACTGCCCGCTACATCAAACAAAGCAGGGATAAAGACGACTGTGCTAGAGAAATGCAACAGAGTTTCCTTTTAAGTCTCTTGCAAAAATCATCATTTGCAGGTTTTTGGGGTTTGTTTCTTTCTGAGTGTAGTTGCTTATTTGGGTTTATTCTGCTCTTGTTATGAAGCCCCTCTGATCTCTCTCACACAATATCGGATTTTTTGTCAGAAGAGTCCCAACTATAAGAGGGGTGATCTAGGTCACAGTTTCTGACAGCCATCAGAACGTGTACTTGCACTATAATGAACTCAGACTAAAATACAAGTTTTCAAGACTTCACTCATCTTCAAAGATGTACATGCAGAGAAGTGCATGCTATCCACCCCCCCGTGGTCACAGATTCTGATGGGTCACAGATTTTGGTGTAACACCTGCACGTTCAACAGTGACAATGCCCGCGAATAAATAGAAAATGTGTAAAATAGATATAATAAAGAGCGTATTAGAGGAACTCATCATGCAGCCCCTCAAAAAACCTTCTTACCCGTGAAGCACAAATCAGTTTCACTGTCATAACAATATGAGGAGAAAGTTTTTATTTGTTGTAGGTCTTAGACTAGTCATGTACGTCTTATTCTGAATTTAAGTTTAATTTATAAAATGTTTTCATTGTACATACAGACTGTGTATAAATATATTGGCTCCAAGTTTTTCTCTAACTGGACCTCTTTAAATTTTAGCTGAATTCCCCTGCTCTAAGGCTTTATTTAACATCTAGGACACAGACTGCTGTACTCCAACCACCTCAATGACAAGTGCATTACATTTACCTTCACCAAGTACAGATAGAAGCTCCCGCAACAGTTTAAAAGATGTTAAACCTATATTTATTCAGTTTTTTTTACTTTATAAAAATGTAAATTCTTAGATTTTAATCTACACTAAGATTTAAGGTTCCAATAAAAACACATAATTGAACAATGTTCATAAATATCAGGATCTACTATTACACTCTGAGGCTCTCTTACAACTTTGAGGACAAACCATTTTTTGTAGCAGTGCACCACTTTTTCCATTATATAGGATTTTCATGTTTGCCATTGTATTGTGGCCAGAGTGTGTAATTTCCCTGCTGCAGGACTAAATTAAATATAGCTTCATGTTATAGTTTAAATAACAGAGCTCAGGTATTGGGATGCATCATCAGATATTCTCATTCAAATAACAAAACTGCATTAGAAATTAAAATTGTACATTGGTGCAACTCTAACAATGACTTTTCAAAACATCTGGGAAAAAGAAAAATAATTAACAAAAAAAACTTCTAAAACAAATTTCTTTCAGTTTTTTATACACACCATGAAAACACAATTTTCTACTTTATGCTCAAATAATGTCGTCACACATTCTAAAAGAAGAAGATTGCTGTGATGGAAGAGGGTATCCTAATCTGTGTCTAGCTTCTCATTCGTCATCATCCTCACCTCATCCGTCAGATCATCGACACGGTACAGAGCAGGATGGATCATCAACATGTTGTAGGTCAGAGGCTGGTACTTCAACTGGTACATGGCAAACACTCGGTCATCCAGCCTGGTACTGGTGCCTGTCCTGAACGCTTTCTGTTCACATAAACAGGATCAATAATGACTCAATGCAATGACATCCATCATAAGATCTAAAAAGGAACTAGAATTGTTATTTATAGTTATTTTAGTGTGATCTGTGGTCTTCAAGTGAAGGAAGTAGTAGTTTAATCCTTGTTTGTTACAAATCTGGGGTTGAGTCAAGGAACATGAGTGGGAAAAGAGGTTTAGAGATTTCTACTATAAGAAATAGTTAGCTGACAGTGTTGTTGATCTGCAATGACTGTGTTATGTTAAAAGAAGTTACCTGTTTGAGCAGAGCGAGGACGTAGAGCGGGAAGAGTCTGAGGCAGGCAGGAGCGAGCAGGCCTGGCTGCTGGATGGACAACACAGACTGCCGGTATGACGTCAGTGAGTCAATAGCAGCATTGGTCATCGCATCTCTGGCGTCACTCAAACTGGCGGTCACTGAGCGGTCCACAGCTGGAGAGAGGGACACAGGTTAAGTTGTTGGGAGACGGTGAGGACTTCCGTTATTTCTTTCAATTATCTATTTATAATATTTTGTATTTTCTGCTCCGCAGTTTTAGCAACTGCACAAGCAGAAAAAGGAAAACAAAAGTTTTTCAATTAATAAAAACAGAAGATATTCCAATTTTTACCAGGAGCAGCCAAAAAAACAAACAAAAAAACCCACGAAAGAAACATTTTGAAACAAACCTTACTCTTTAAGGTAATGTACTTCAAAGGACGGGGCTGGGGAGGAGGTCACCAGGTTCGTTTCTGATTTGAATAATTCCTAAAATCCTACGTCAAGAGCATCATCCTTACATCACTGCAGCTTTTAAATGTCACTAAATTTAAAAAGTAGGATGAGTTTGCAGAATAATCTGCAGCAATACAAATGGTTGGCTGGATGGATCAAAGTGGAGCAACATTTAAACATAAAATACATAAAAATCATGCGTTTCATATCATAATAACAACATATCAGTAAGTTGTCCATTACAGCACTATGTGAAACAGTCATGAGCATCATTCACACCTCTGTGTTTCAGTCGTTATGTTCCCCTCCAGCTGATGCTCACTATGACACAATCTTGTGTCAGGAATATCAGCGTATTTCGATGAGCCCAGACATACTGGACTGCTCATTATGTGACAGTTGCTAAGCAAATAAAACTGTCGCCACTCATTACCATCCGTTAGTGGTAATAAAACAGTAAAATGGATGAAACGTCCTAATCTTTTATTTGATGAAAAGAAAAGCAATCATATTACTGTGTTGTTAGTGATGGTTAAATCCATGTTTAGCCAACAACACACACACAGTTTTGATATGATGTAATACTTTACCAATACCAAAACATAAAATACCAAAGATTGGGTCGTTTCTCCAGCGATGGACTGGTGACCTGTCCAGGGTGTACCCTGCCTCTCACCTTAAGCAATGCTGGGATAGGCTCCAGCTCACCCCGCGATCCGTAATGGAATAAGCGGTACAGATAATGACTGATGACTGGGTTGTTTCTCAACAACTCGCCAACTGCTGCTCTATTATTGGGGGTGATCCGGATCATCACCTGGATCCAGGATTTTTACATTTTTTTAAAGGACTTTTTACTATGAAGAGATAGGAATAATTTTACCATTAGAGCATCTAATTCAATTATTACCCAAAAGAAAAAAGAAAAAAAACAGTTACCATGGCTAGGCGGAGGTCTGCACTTTGAGGGCTTCAAGTTCCTTAAATGCTTTTTATGTAATATTTCTGGTTTCTTCAGAAGCTGAGAAATTTAAAGTTTCAGCAAACACATTGAAGTTTTCCAGAAAACCCTCATGATTTCGAGCCTGACGCCTGCGGGCTCAACATCTTCATATAAGCAAATCTTTGTTGACTGGAGATGGATTTTGTCGTGCACTGCACAGCAGGAGCATTCCCTTGTAACAGTAAATTATGTAACCTAATTTCATGACTCGTACAACACATTTCAGAGGTGCAGTACGTACCCATACAAGCCAACAGGCCAGTGATTGCTTGAACATCAGCCCCAGCAAAGATATCCGACAGAGAATTGACAACAGGAAGACACAAAGTGTGCACGCGGATCCTCCTCTCTCCTGTAAGAAACAACTTGTGTCATTCAACATAAAATGATAAAAATGTAGTTTCAGATTAATGTAACACAAGACAGCCTTCTCTGGTGTGTGTGTGTGTGTACCTTTGCTTGAGGTGTAAAGCAGAGCAGCCTGGAAAGAAACAACCTGCATGTCATCCAGGTTTTCCTCAATGGCCATTTGGACTGCAAAGCCAGCGTCTGGGTTGACGTTAGGGAGGGACAACAAGTCTGTGGAGCGCACAAAAAAGTTTCCATGGAACGTGTGGATGGACAGACCTGCAGGAAGACGGAGAGACAAACAAGATCAGTTAGATTGGACAAAAAAAACCCCAAAAAACAAAACATACTCAACTGCAAAACCGCACCCAAAATGAAAATATCAGCTCATTCGAACACATGGTCAGGAATATTTTAAAGGTACTCAGTAGCTGTAAAGGCTGAACTGTTTCTTGGTACCTCCCTGAAAAATTAAGGGTTCAATCTAACCTTTTTGCTCAGAGCTCTAAAGGATCAGTTTGGTGGATTTCAAACTGCTGAACGATTTATGAACATGACTGTCATGAGTGATGTTTATTGTAAGCCACAACCAACACTGAAGAAACCAGATAAATACGCAAAGAGAACATGAGAAATAAGGTGATCCTAATGATATTTCTAGAAACTTTTTGCCACAAACCTTTGGTGCAACGTATCCTCATAACTGCCTCAAAGCCAATTTTTCTCGTCAGGTATCTCTTCAGATCCTTCTGGAAGCGCTCCACTTGACCTGGGTTGTGCTGCTGGTGGTAGGATGGGTAGTAATAAATACTTCCTGCAGAGTACCTAGATATGCAGCCTCAAGAGAGAGAAGGCCAAAGAGGGACAAAAAAAAAAAATCAGATACTTATCCCTTGTGAATTTTTCCCCCCAAACATTAAGCATTTTGGAAAAGGGGAATGAGACAAAGGCCAGGGTGCTGAGTGTTGTTAAAACTCTCAGCACACAACATTTAACTTAGTTCAATATTTTTCAACAGTTATGGAGTGGCAATAGTTGGTTATTTGAAATGCCAATAATCACAGATTTTGGTGAGAAAAACTTTGCACTGAACCAAGAGTAATGGTGCATTGCACTCCTGTGAGAATCTCATATAACTGGTGCATATTATTATAACTACTTACCATTGAAGTAACTTCTCTGCCAAACCAAAAATGTCTCTGAAGCATTACTCCATAACTCAAGACAAAGACCCTTGTCATTATTCATTTAGCTGATACTTGATAACCAGAGTAAAACCTGATTTTTCTACAGAAATCTGTGTTGTAGAAACAGTTGCAATGAAGGAATTGTCAGAAAAAGATAAAAAAAATTTACCATGGAAAAATATTTTTTAGCATGAAAAAAAAAAAAGGAAAGCATCACAAAAGGAAAATTGTTTACAGATTATATATTTTTTTAATTAACAACACGACTTGTCTCAATGTAACTGAAAGTTATATGTTACTTTGATGGACACTAGAGGGTGACACAGGAGTGGATTCTCACTCCTGTCCCATCCCACTCCCACAGAAAAAAATCCTGTCCCGTCCCAATCCTGATAAAATTACTTCCAGTCCCATTTCGAATGACTCCTGCGGCCATTTTTTTAAATTTATTTAGTCTTTAATCAAAACCTTGAATTGGATTAAATGTTCTCGCCATTCTTTTTTAGACCAGCTGCTAAGTGTTTCTAGCCTTTTTTTGGAGGTCAGTTACAATTTAAAAAAACAACAATAAAACAGTACATGGTTCACACCATGTCTACCAAAGTTGAAAAAACCCAAACAGAACATATAAAGTTGTATTTTACTCATTTCTAAAAGTCATTGACTAAACATGTATTACAAGCGGCAAACATTGTGTTGACACCATCGCACTCAACTCTCGCGAAGTTCATGAATATGTGCGCCTTTCCTACCAGTTCTGCCAACCTAATAAACACCTCATTACTTCTAACTTTGCGTTGTAAACCATTTGTGCCATATCGGTTTCTCCGTCGGTGTTTACTAACTCCAATTCTTTCAGGGAAGCAGCGGCCAGAAAGCAGCGTTGGCTTCTGGGTAGTGTAGTTCTTTTTTTACTTGGTTACAGTGTAGGTTTATTGAGCAAAAACTAGAAAATGGCAACACCTGCTTTTTTTTTTTTTCTTTCTCTCTTTTGTTTTCCTTTGGTTCCCACTACCGTTAACTTTTTATCCTGTACCGTCCCGATCACGTGATTAATAGTAAAATAATTATAAGCTTATATTTATGGGCTCGTGTATAAATCATAGGGACCTCCATTAGTTTGGTTTCTGAGACAAGGCCACATTTCTCCTGGTTTCCTTAAGCTGCCATCAAAGGCTTTGAGTGGATTCAAGAAAACAAATAAATTTGGAAGAATCACAATGAGAAAAACAAGCTGGCTTATTTACTGTCAAATCTCATCAATATAACATTCCTGTGAAAGAACAATTTCGCAAAGCCGACACTGAACTCGTAGCATGATGGGCTTATCCACACCACATACCCTGCTTAACTTCAACATTTTTCTCCATTATTTCCTTCTAATCAATGAGCTTGACACTTACCAAGTGAGGCCAGGTCACAGTACTGAGCACTGAGCATGAACAGATCAACAGCCACCTGCTGGCCAGAGCAGTCCAGAGCCAGCTTCTTGTAGAAGTCTGTTGCAGGCGATAAGTGCTGGATTTCCTAAAACGTAAACATATCAGGGGAAAATTAAAGTTATCAGCTACAGGACAGACTTCAGTAAAGACTTTGAGTTTCTGTAAAGAATTCCATAAATTGTAAAGTGTTGTCTATTCGCTTGAGTTGAAGCACTAGACTTTTACTCAGCACTGCCAGGTGGAATCTTTTCTATATTACCAGCACCAACGCTGCTGGTGTTAGCTTTACACTTGGCTGGCATGCAATATTACTGGCCAAACACACGCCTTCATTTAGAAAGCATGGATCGGTCTTCTTTCTGATTTGTACTATGATTGCCAAACATCACTTTCTTGCATTATACACTATCAGCTGGCTCAAACTGTGGATACAGAATTGTATAATACACTATTTATATTATTGCTTCTTTCTATTTAAAGTGTTGTGATCTTCAACACACTTTTCACGGATGTCCTTGAGAAACTCATCCATGTAACTTATACCTTGGCAGATGCCCGCTGGTTGGGGTCCTCCCTGGACTGGAGTGCACCCACACCGAGGTTAGGCAGCTGTGTCTGAAAGACAGACATGCGCCCCCCAGTGGGTGACAACAATTTGAAGGCTGCCTGCAGAGCTGATCCCAGAGCAGACTGAGTCTCCATTGTCTTCTGAAATAAATTCGGCAGGCTCTTCAGCAGATCCTGCACTAGCTGGAAAATAGGAAAAAGTCTAAATATATTTACACTACAAGTCTAAATATTTACCACTTAAATATAGAGTGGTAATAAATCTTACAATCTACAAAGTAAGAAAAAATAAATAAAAATGGAAATGGCCAAAATTAAATGTTGGGGTAGGTATGAAGTTTTTAAATGGTTAAATAAGTCATAAAAACAGCTTTAAGGTATATTACCTCTTTGCATTCATTGAGGTTTACTAGAAGGCTGTCTGGTGTCGGTAAAAAGATATCTGTGGAGTGAACAATAATATATTAAAGAAAAATTGTTATATGTTGATATTATCTAATCAGAAAAAGAATTGAAAAGCAACAGGCTGAGATAGCTTACAGTATATAGGCTATAAATTGGTGCAGTAAGTTTGCAGACACAGCTGATGCAATAATGAGTGTGCCCTTCACTGTCAGCTGCATCTCACCTTCAATGTCAGACACGATGAGCATCTGTGGCTGGGAAAGCCCCTCCTGGAGGTTGTAGAAATGGATGGTGCTGTCGAAGGTAATGAAGCCTACTTTTGTCCGTGAGTCTCCAGGAAGTCTAGGACGCACATTCTCTGGTAAAGCTTTACATTTAAATGTCCGGATAATCTTATCATCTCATCCTGATAGTTATGTTAATATCAAAGACCTGAAACTATTTAAATATCAAATGTTGTACATACGCATTGATGTTGTCCAGCAGGGACTGACAGAAGACATTTAGATACCCTGTCTCTACTGCATTGTGGGATACATCCAGAACAAAGAGATAAACAGCAGGCTGTGGTGGCCTCAGCTGCAAAAAACATCCAGGTTACTTTATGCAAAATAAAGACAAAATAACAAGTGTAAAAATAATATCTATTAAATAAATTATTTTAATAAATAAAAATTTTAACTATTTACAATACGTAATACCGCTGTTACAAAAGTATAGAATAAGTTAATAAAGCTGCAAAAACCTACCATGTATTCTGAAGGAGCAATGAATTCAATAGTGGCGTTCTGGACCTCCGGTCTTTTGTGTGGCTCTCCGTATGATCTGCTGACTGGGTTGTACATAAACTCCTCTGGAACTACAGACAAACACACAACATTGAGAGGTTTTTTTGTTAAGTTTCTTTTTTTTCTTCTGATAAGAAATGGGGGACAATTACTACATGTACAAATTCAGTTTATTTGTTCTACGTTCACCAAAAGAGTGATCTTCTAACAAAGCAAATTTAGTTTATATTCAAATCTAAAAAACAAAATCCTCACACACTACAAAAAACAGAAGTGCTATTTTTAGAGGTCAAGATAACAATACTCAGTTAAGGCTGGGATAGACTTGCTGTTAGCAATGCATCCACGTACGTATTATGGCTGCCACGCGTTCCTTAAGTTCGCTTGGCACGTAGGCCGCTCGCGTTGACACGAGGTAATGTGTCGCGTGCACGAGATGGAATATTGACTTGAATGCTAGAGGCATTAATGCGAACAAGCGCATGAATCAGAATACTTCATTGATCCCGGAGGAAATTGTGTGGCTAGTTGCTCCATACCAAATATAGAAGAATAAGAAAATAGTTACAATAATCTATATAGCCAGATGCAGGACACATCCTGCCAGTGAGTGAGTAATATTGTCAATATGATAAACAGTATAAATGTAAATGTAGTGCAAAGTGTAAATGTATAACAGTGGATGTTGTTGCTGTATGGAGGAGTTGTACAGTTTGATGGCCACAGGTAAGAATGATTTCCTGCGTGGTTCAGTGGAGCATTTCGGTGCCATCAGTCTCTCGCTGAACACGGAAGATCAGAGATAAACACAATGGAGGATAGTTGTGAAGACCGTCCATTGGACCTTGTCTGCAACTACCGGCATCTGTATGATTTTTCTTCCCCGTTGCAGTGATAAACGCTCATACCTTAACAGTTGGAAACACATTTAAAGTGTTTTGGGGGTTTATATCCCTGAAATACAGTGACTGGTGGATTGACCTTTTCACTATTTCAGAGTCCTGGAATAGTAAGAAGCAGTACACAGTCCTGAAGTTGCCTGTACTGCTCCTAGCAGTGACTTCCAATATTGAGTGTTTTTGCCCTGTTGTGCTTCTGTAGTTTGCAGCAAATAATAAGCACAGACATAGCGGAACACTGACGTGTACGCTTGCGTTAACAGCAAGTATATCCCAGTCCTAAAACGTTTGCTCTGGAATGTTTCCATCTCATTACTTGGAATGCATTTTGTAGCTGAGCTGTTTTTATCCGAAACTTTGCAAAGTGCCTCCAGATATCCAACAGACAGCAGCGCTTTCAGATGTTCCCATCTCACTCGTCAACCTCCCCTGTCTTTAAATGAAATAAAATGGACTGTACTTATATAGCACTTTTCTAGTCAGGTTCAACACTCGGAGCTCTTTACACTTCATTGCACATTCACACACACACTCTTACCATCATTGACTCGATAACACAAGTTGCACTTCCACCTTCTCTGGTCCAGGAAAGACACGAATGGGTTGATGTAGGTTCTGCAGGACCGACACCTGACAATGGTGCTAGATGTCACTACAGGAAGTTGCTGCAATGGTAAAACCAGACAGAAGAAACAATAATATTTTCAGACATATGACACTCTAAATAAAGAGTCATATGTTTCTTTATTACCCACCAATATACGGATCAAGTCAAAGACAAGATAGGTCTTAATATATTTTATTTTCTTTTTTGGGTGGGTTGTTGCAAAAATTATTTTGGTGACTTACAGTAAGAAAACAAAAAACAGTTAGATGTTGCAATGTCTGGTGCAATGGCTGCCCCCCTAGTTTGGGAAACACACCTTTAAACTAATGTAGTAAAATCTGTGTAACGCTTAAAAAGAGAAATAAATTCTGCAAAAGTTGTCAAAGTGTAAACAGAGCGAGAAAATATGAACATTAAATATTAACTTGAGTTGTTACCGAGAGGTCTTTGAAGGGGTGGAGCAGCAGGCCCAGTGGCATTTTAGCTTTGCTAAGCAGAGACTGGGTCTGAGGGATACTGGACAGTGTACAACGGAAAACCCTGCGGGCAAACAAACAAAGACTTTGTGTAAACAAACTGCACAAAAAGATACCCAACTAAAGCAAACAGTTTGTTTTTGAGTTACTGTACACTTGCTGCACAGCAATAAACAATCAGTTTTAAATGATAACTGCACAGTCAAAATAAAAACATCTTGTACTAGTTTATCTCAACTTACTCTGGGCTGCAGCTGAGCTTCTGCAGGTCCTGTGGGAGGCAGGGTGTTGGTGCTGGAACTGGACTTGGTGGCAGCAGGTTCCTCTCTTGCAACAGGTTGACCACTCTCAGGGCTTCTGGGGTGCTGGACTGCAGGCTCATGGTTGCCAATGATGGGCTCAGCTGGGCAGGCCCTGGGCCACCAGGCAGCTAAAGACAGTAAAGCAACAAACTTTAACAGTTACAGATTCACCAAAAACTAGTGATTCTTGTTTAATCATGGGTGGGGAAACTAATTATGCTTACTTTACTGGTGTAAAAGAATTTTTTTACTTTTTTTTTTTTTTTTAAATCAAACAATGCAAGTCAGATTTCCATGTTGTCAGATCATCCAGAGAGGGTTTGCATATGTGCACACACGTGCATTACAAGAGTAAACTGTATATGCAGACCGTTACATTACGTTAGTGTCAGGCTGTGACTTTCCTCTAACCTGTTGATATGGCTGAGGTGCTTGAGTGTATGGCTGCGTGGAAGCTTGCATCGCAGGGTGCATGGGGGGTGTTGTGTGGGGAGCCGAGGTGTTCTGATACCCAGGGGGAAGGGAGGGATAGTGACCCAAGTGCCGACCGGGTAGCCCAGGCTGAGTCAAGCCAGCTGTGAATGAAGAAGGATCATGAATGAGCTCAGTTTACAAAGGAAAAACTGATTATGATGTGATTATTTGATTACTGAAAATGTAAAACCCTTCGAAAAAGGCACTTGTTGCAATGACAAATAAAGTTCTATTAAAAAACCCAGCATCAAACCAAAATATTGCAGCTTCCCAGTGGCTACATGTGCAAAGCACCTACTGAATAACACACACACTGTGGTTCTACATGGACTCAAATTTGACTAAATGGAGCATTTAGCTGAGAAAACATTAATCTGCAAATTAATCCAGCCTTTATGGCAAATGAGTATTTACAGCACCAGAGAACTTGAAGGACTGACTGATGAGTAAAAAAAACAACAAATAAAAAACACAACAACAAAGAGTGTTTTGTTATAGTGAAGGTACATGTCATTAAGTGCATTGCTTTGTTTAGTAGATTGGTTATATCTTCTAAAAACAAAAATCTATAGCTGTCTATGGTATAGACAAGAACTATTAACAGTGTGTGGTTAATGTGGATTTAGTTCATTTTCATGGGTTTTGAAAAATTACATTAAAAAGCATACAATACGATCCAGGTCTTCTCTTTTAAATGTAAGGTGTGTATCAGGTTACAGCCAGCCAGAACAAATATTCATAGATGAGTTTTGTTGAAGCTGTACAGCCCAATTACTGTAGCATGTACTGATTTTAGGTAATAAAGTATGACACCATGTAAAGCTAATGATTGTTAAATAAAATTTTTAAAAAAATAATAATGTTGCTGTTTTCAAAAACTATATAGATGACTATTTGCCAGCGATTTATTCATTTTGAAAACCCACATTTTAAACCTTAACATGCAGGTGGTTATATAATAATCCCTGTGGCAGAAAGGGCACTTACCCATTTTGTTGTCCACATGATTATAATTGTTGGATGCTTGTGGGCCATTGCCAGCTACAGCTCCTGTATCAAAGAAAACAAAGATGCAATATGAATCATTTTAGAGAAACTTTGCTATTTGTGACCCAATGTGCTAAAAAGGTGTGCTAAAAATGTCAAGTGAAATGCAGTGCAAGTCAAAGGACATATGAACACAAGAGGAGTACTAGAACAGCAAGGTCCTTTTACGCTTTTTATTTAAATATCACAGGGACGATATGGAGGAACTAGATAACAAGACTAGAAAACTATAAAAAAATGAAATATTACCAAGGATGCACACCGATACAAAGGAAATCCAGAATCACAAGAACATAAGAGTTTAAAGGACGACATCTTAAAATTTGATTACTTTTGTCTTATTTATTGTTCTATTAAAAAAAATAATAAAAGAAGCTCAGTTTGTGCTGATTCTGCAGAGCTTTAAGTTTGCCGTCACTATAATGGATGGGGGGGGAAAAGTGCATCCGTAGGTACAATAAAGAACAACACAGGGAGGACAGGATCGGCACCACAAAACTGACAACATCTAACAAATAATGACACCAGACAGCTAATGATTTAGCCACACCTGGACATTCAATATCCCCCTCTTGGCAGTCGGGCTCAGTAGGAGAGAGAGCATTGTTGACAGCCCCCCCACACTGAGCTGGCATGTGTAAGAAAGAGGAGGGAGGTAAACAACAGAAGTAGTACAGAACAAAAAATGATTTGTTTACAGAGGTACACAAAGTTAGAAGCACAGTGATACAATATCATGTTCAGCACTTTATAATCAGCAAACAAAACGTATGTATGCCACCTGATGAATACTTTTTCTGTGGGTGAAGTTCATTTTAAACACAACTGTAACTTTGACACTGAGTCACACAGAGTGAGTTATTTCACACTGTTCAAGACAAAAATGGTTCAATTTCCTCATCTGATCCTATAATTTACTCTAGTCCCAAAACAGATTTTTTTAAATCCCTGTTTTCTTCCTAAAGAGCAAGGCTGTTCTATCTATTAAGACTAACTAAATAAATACTCACCATCTGCTATAAGTGGTGGAGGTGTGGCATTGGCCATTGGGTGTGCAGGGGGAGGCGGTGTAGGTTTCATGGCTGGAGGTGGTCCTGTAGGTGGTGGTCCATAGGCAGGTCTGTTTGGTTGGTATGCGTTAGGAACCAGGGGATTCACTGGTGGAGGTACAATGCCTAATAATAAAAGGAATTATAAATTTTGATTCTTTGGTTTATTTTCTGATTAATTTATTACCTATTTAGTACAAACCGGATTCTCGGTATCGGCAGACAACTAAATCCCAGGTATCAGAATCATGTTCACATCACTGTGCCACGTAAAACAACCCTGCCCTGCTGGCCGATATCAAGTATAAGACAGATACAAGACGTCACAAGTTAACTAAGCATTCGCTGTCTTAAATTGCAGCTTTTGTGGATGATTATCATCGTGGCTACAACATAAAAACCAGAGTTCAAAATGTTTGAGTAAAAATAAAGAATTCTGAAGGAATAATCAAGAATATCAAAGTATGGCAAATAAAAACTGACTAAGAATACATTGTGTACACAGCAGATTTACACTTCATAATCAGTTATTTTATACACAGAGATCTAATAATAAAAATAAATAAATAAATAAAACTTTGTGACTTAATTCAACGTGAAACAAGGCCATGCAAAGAAACTTTCTGTACCTCACTAAACAGAATACTTAAACATAATGTACTAGTTTAAAAATCAAGAAATTACTTAAAAGACATCCTGACATCTTGATTATGACTTTTTTATTAGAGACATATCCTGCCGACAGATATCTGTGCAAATAATTCACAAATAGGTGAAATCTCAGAATTCACTACAAAACAATCAGTCAGACTTTGAGGTCTGAACAAGTTGCAACGCAAACATTTATCAAGCACATGCTGTGTAATACAGCCAACTTTCGGTTGCCATAAAATGTTACTAAGCATTTCTATTTCTGCTCTTTTTTTTCCCTATTATATAAGTATACAAGCCTTAACTGGCATGGCAGGAAACGAACACACCAAACACAATAAATCAAAAATTCACCAATACCTCAGATATAAACTTAAAAATCATCAAAATTTGCATTTTCTTCTGAAAGTTATGTCATTCAAATGCAAAAAGATCACACAGCAACAATTTATGTTTTATCTGAACTTTGTACAAATTCAGAGTAAATGAGTGTGTGGTTGGGAGGGAGTCAGAAGCAGCTGCCAGCCAACACGTTCAGCGTAGGTGCAGAGAGCAATGTCCAGCTCCAACATATCAGAACTCTAGATATGCATATCTATGGCACGTCAGTGAAAGAAGACAATTACAGGGTAAAAGACATCACTGCAATGGTGCTAGCAAGTTATAGAAAGGAAACGGTGGTAGATATATAGTACAGCAGTGTACAGTCACAAGTCAACTTACGAAACCCCCGATGTGAGGGGAACCACTTCCAAAGGGGGATGAAATGTTTTTCTAGCAATTACGTGTTTTTAAAAATAAAAATACTATTAACTGTATAAAGTTCACTGGCTTGTTTTAACTGAAACCTGACAAGTATGTTTAATATTTTTAAGGATTTGACCCACAGACTGACTGCATCATTATGGCCTCATTTGCTATAATCTGGAAATATTGCTTCACTTCCATGTAATCCTCTCTTCATTTCAAAATTAAGCTGTGCTGTGCATTTAGTGACCATTACAATTTTGGCTGTCAGCTGACCCTTTGTTTTCTTACCTGGCTGAGTGTATCCATGCATAGAAGTGGGTGGGATTCCTGGGCCTGAGAGTTGGGTGGTGCTATGTGGTGGTGATGCAGAGCTGTAAGCAGCTGATGACGGTGGTAGAGACGCAGCTAAGCCTGCAACTGGATTCACATGATTTGTCACAGGGCCTTTGGGGCTCATGGAAGTGGCTGGCCCCATTGGTGGGCTAGCTGGGTTGTACTGCCATGCTGGAGCCATTGACTGTTGAGGGTGTGGGTAGTAGCTACTAGCAGACACAGCAGGAGGAGGAGTGGCTTGAGCAGGGGGCAGCCTAGGGCCAGGGCTGGGGCTCGCAGATTGAGGAGGAGTATGGGATGAAAGACCTCCTGTCTGAGGCCTGGACAACTGAGGCTGGCCTGAAGAGGAAGGGTATGAAGTGAGTGGTGGGCCTGGCTGATAGGAGCTAACAGGAGGAACAGATTGGTATGGCCCGGTGGGGTAGAGTCCAGGGCCAAGGGGTGCAGGAGCTTTGGCCTGCATTGTATTGTAAGGTGGTTGGTGCGTCATCCCATAGCTGACCCCTGGCAGCTGCTGCAGGGCAACTGGATTCTGTGATGGACCTGGAGAAAAGAGAATGAAAATGCTGGTGTGTTAGTGAGCAAATACAAAGCACTGCACATCTTTTACCCAAAAACAACTGACACAAACCCATAAAACAACTACCTAAAAGCATGTCTGACATGCAAACATCTTAAAGTGCTTTTTTTTTTACTAAACATATCAGCTTCATGTTGAACATTCCTTTTTCTTTTAAAACAGTACTGCCACTGCACCGCATCAAATGCTAATATCAATTTTATTTTATTTCTTTTTTTCATTTCAAAATCCATGTGTTCAACATGTTAGTCAGTACCATACCAAACAGATATAACCAAAGCTGCTACAGAATCCATCTTAGGATGGTTCTTAAAAATCCATTACAGACTGACCTTGATGTCTTGTGAATTTCCCTTTTATAAAAATCAGATTAATCAAGTTCTATTTTATCTTCTTATTTAGGCGTCTTAATTAAAGTAATACATTTATTCTTAGCGTTTTTAACTGCAGCTGTGCCTTTTAATGTGAGCTGCTGGACAACTGAATGTCCCCTTTGGGGAATAATAAAGTATTCTATATTATTCATTTGAGGTTAAAATATGTTCAGAGCACAAAAGTGCTAATAAAAAAACACACACAATAAAAAAAAAACACACACACAAACAGATGGTACAGTACTAGTAGTGACAACACCCTGTGAAAACCTCAGTTTCACTAAATGACCAATGAACTGACAGCCAAGGGTCTAATCTCTTTACTTGGATTTAATTCAACAGGATCTGCCCTCAGTGACAGCAAGTACAGAGCTTTGAGCCAAATCTGACCCAGCCTTTGGTGAACACAACAGCAGTAAAGCTTGAACTATTGAAATTGCTTTGACTGAATATTCACCATAAAATGTGATATTTATTTCACAACATTATAATGCAGATTACTAAAAACTAGGTGATGCAAGTTGGCCTGTCACAATAACAAATTTTGCTGTACCGTTAATTTTCTCAGAAATTATTGCGATAAGTGATAATATTACGCAAAGTGATAATGTCATTTTGAGACCATTTTCAACTGATATAATGATAATGACATAATAATACAAGCACACCCTTTAAAAGAATAAACTTTAATTTCTAAAGAACATTTTACACTGGAAATAGAAGAAATTTTAAAATAACAAAACAAAAACAATAAATAGAACGGACTCTCAGTCTCATTAACAATGAATGAAAACCAAACAACCAAAAACAATAAGTATGATGGATAATAAAGTCTTTGTTCTGTAAACAAAATTGCCCTTTAAAAAAGAAAAAAGAAATATTAAATATTAAACATGGTGCTCAGACAGGAAAAAACGGCAAAACTACCAGTAAACTTGCATTAAAAAAAATTAGAAAAAAAAATATACTGCGCATCGTTGCTGTTTGTGAAGCTGAAATATCTGCCCTCATCACTGTGTCTCAGACTGATCTATGAGCAGTGAGTGAACCGCGCTGCTGCATCACGACGCTTTTCCACATATGCCGGGACACCGGCCCAAGAGTAATTCGGCCAACTGGGAATCCTCCTGAACTTCTCGATTAGCTGACTTTGCTCTTGATGTGTATTTTGTCATATACGGCAGTATATAGGCTGACTCAATTTGTGTAATGTGCCTGCGCATTACGGGGTTAATTACAGTAGACCAGGAAGTGGGGGCTTCGTACTGATGTTGTAGGCTACATGTGTGTGTTCTGCCTAGATGTGGGGAGCAGCGATACAATAAATGAGAAAGTGCTCGCAGCTATTTTTCTCCATTTGACTTATTTACATGATTCAGCATGAGAATTGGAGGTTTAGCTCGAGAGCGTGAGAAGCCACTCAAATGCGCGAGTCTCGCGGCCGATGCGTGAGAGTTGGCAGCCCTGTAAAACAAATGCGGCATATCGGCTCGCACAGGTGCTTCACCAAGGTCTCGTGCTGCAACATGCTGCTGTCAAGTATGACACTAGACTAGAGAGATCACTCCGCAAGAAACGAGAGCGTTTAGTCGAGATACTCCATAGTGAAACCTGCTGTCATACACAGTCTACGGTAAAGTAAGGTAGAAAAAAAAGAAAATTATCGCGGCCAGCAAACTTATCGCCCTCATTTTTTCTTACAGTGTAATTAATTGACTTATTGCTATTCGCGACAGGCCTATACTAGAGTATTTTTGGTGAAAACATTAAACTTCCCCCTGCTGTCCAAAACCATGTATGTTTAGAAGAATTTGATTAATGGTAAAATTCAGTTTCTTATGTACATTTGAAGTAGAAAAAAGTGAAACCTACCTCTGCCACCACCTCGGCCTCGTCCCCGGCCTCTTCCTCTTCCACGTCCACGACCTCTGAACCCTCCGCGGAACGGCGCCCCCTCACTCTTCACGCTGGACACCTCGTCGTGGTCATCACGCCACTCACGCTCGTACTTTTGACTATGCCAGTCTGCAGGGGAAACAAACTCTTTCCCATCAGCAAACACAACAGCACACCAGAAAAATTAACTGCAGTCTTCGATTCTCATTACTTAAATTTTTTCATATCACAAAAAATTTGAAATTATTTTTATTTTTCACACACTGATCAGGTCTGTTCTTAGCAGACAAACACTCTTATTTTCACACTGAATGCAACAAACTTTAAAACTGAGCTCATCTAAATAAAAAGCAGAAGTTGAAGATCAGCAACACACACACACACACACACACACACATCCTTCTGCTGAGTCATGTGCCCTGTCTCAACAAGCTCCTCCAACAACTTCTTGCACTGTAAAGTTCAACATAGATACCAGACAGCTAGACCGTCTCTCTGTGACCACATCACAGACTGACCTCTGAGGTCGTTCCTGGCGTTGGGAGGCAGCCGGGGGTTTTCGTTCTGTCTGCTGTTGTTCCTGGAGGCCGAGCGCTCCCTGGGACCTTCAGACTTCACCTCGATCATTAGAGGAACCCACTTCTGCTTGTTTCCTGTTTGTGACGACATGAAGAGGAGATGAAGAAGATTTGGTTACAAACTGGAAACTTATAAATCACTCAACAGATGTCAACTTTTATATCTGCATTAAGGACTTTTTTCTAAAAAAGACCTCTTATGTTCCTGTCCTTCAGTTTTAACACTTAGAAAAATAAAAGAAATTCAATTAATTTCAGCTTAATTTGTATGGCGCCACTTCACATCAATGTCATCTCAGGACATGTAACAGACCAATCAAATCTGTTCTTTCATAGAGCTGAAATAAAAGCAGCTAAAGAAGCAAAGAAAAAAAAAGGTTTAAGAAGGACAAAGAAAAAAAAAAACCTGATCAAACTTAAGGCCTCCTGCAGTACCTCAGTTGGCCAGCAGGGTGCATCAGTAATAAGGTGTTTGACAGCCAGCTGCTGGGCGTTGTGAAGTGGTGTGGGTGAGATTGTGACAAATGCTGCATGCAACGTGAGAGAGGAAACAGACATTTTTAAGTGACGTGGCCTTGTGTAGGTGAGCGATGAAGAAAGAGACAGCGGTAGAAAATAGCAAGAAAAAGAAGATGTGGATCTACTGATAAGACTGAGGTCACCAAGTAAAGGAAGATGCATTCATTTAAAAATCTTGCAGTATTTTATGCAAGCCAATGCATCTTCTGACAACATAAGGAAAAAATTTTTTAACACCACAGCAAATCACCACTTGCTTCAATGCTGAGATCAGAGTTGATATGGTTCTCTTCATCTGTGTTGAGTCAGAGAAGAGACATGAAGCTCATCACTTCTGCAGCACATCTGCACTTTAGAACACATATCTTCAGAAAACTTTAGAAATGTGTCGACATCATTCTTAGAAACAAAACTGAGTTCTTAAACTGGTAAACTAAACAGTTCGTTGTGCCTTTGAAACCATAAATACATGTTTCAGTGCATCCCTCCAAATTATTACAGACTGACTATCGATGTCACAAAACTTAAAGCTAAATAAATCCTTCCCAGCACATCTCTTTGTTTTCTGCAGCAAAATTGGCAAAGTCGGGGGGAAAAAATAGAGATGATGACAATGAAGAAAGGCAGTATGTACCATCATAACAAACAACGTTTGCTGAATAAACTGAGTGCGACCATGTTGTGAAGGTCAGAAAACACTCCCTGCCTGGCAAAGTTAAAACCTTTAATTGCTGCCGACCTGCAAACCAGCCATCTCCAACTTTTACTCCGTCATCTGTCGTCAGCACACATTGAAGAGAAACCTGTGCATAACTTCTACTGCCAACACTGTCGTTACGGTCGAGGCTCAGTTTCATTTTCTTCAACACGTTTCTTAAAATGAGGAAATACTTCATATCAGCTGCGAGGAAAAACACTCGCTCATTTTGTTCCATCTGATGACTGAAAACCTGCCCTGTTCACTTCCCCATTACAATCACAAAATTTTAAATACTTCATTTTTAAAATGTCATGAATTATAAATGAGAAGTTTTTAAAAATGTATGAATTTAAGTTTAATTTTAACACGTGTGCTTGCTGTATTTTGTTTGTCTGGATCAAATTTGGCATGTGTTTAGCACTTCAGCAACTCAGTAGTTTTTCTGCATCTATCTGCACTCACACTCCAATCACACACATCTGACAACCAAAGCATGAATAACTGCTCTTTGTTCTCTAAATAAACATAAGAAAAGGACGTCTAGCTCATCTGCTCTACTAAAAGACCATTAGTAATCAACAGCCTCAGGTTGGTCCAGAGCAAACCAGCTGTTTGGTGTTAATAGTGAAATGAACTTTGATTTCAGAAGAAAGAAACAAGACACTCTGTCTAAAGGTTAGGACACTGTGTAACATGTTAATCAAAATAGAATGCAATGATTTGCTCAGGCTGAAAAAGTATTTAGTAAAAACAATTTTAGACCCAACTGGAGGCGTGTTTGACAGCTACTTAGATTAACTGGCAACACGACAGTAGCATAAGAGCATTTCAGAGAGGCCAAGTCTCTCAGATGTAAAGACGGACACAAGTTCACCAACCTGTGATTAAACTGCGTCTATAACTTATGGAACAATATCAGAAAAATGCTTGTCAATGTAAAAATTCTGAAGAAATCTCCATTTGCAGTAGAGCTGCAGAATATATAGAAAATTTACCTTCTTATTAGCTGATGTTAGCCTTTGCAATAAACATATTCCAACAAGTGTAATAAGTAGTTGTTCATATTTGCATATTTTGAGGAAGCATTCATGTTCTGTGTGCATCAATGGCAAATCAAATGGACTCTTAATGTCCTGGATACCTGCTCCATGTGGATGCTACCAGCTGAGGCACATGGAGAGAGCGTTTTGATGGTGGAAGGTAACGAGAGGAGCAAGGGAAAATGTGGATACAGAAGATTTTGTGGCTAAACAGAGCAGCACGTCGGCTATTTCTAACTACATTGGTATGAAGAGAGATGACACTACAAACACAGGTACGCTGCAGGACATGTCGAATACTTGTACCAAGCACCAGGGGACACATGTTCAAGCTCCACTCCACAGGACAACCACAAGGAGCTATAGAATCAGAATCAGGTTTATTGCCAAGTAGGTAGTAAAAATGAAGTAACATTCCAGTTGATATTAACCTTTTTTCTTCGGGCCGTTCTTCTGGGAGTCGTCGCTGTTCTTCTCCTCTCCGGAGTCATCCGACTTGGCCTTCAGGTTTTCCTTTATCTCCTCGTTGCTCTCCCTCTTCTCCTTTAACTCCTTCTTGGCACTCGTCCTTTTAGGACCCTGGAAAGGAAACGGGTTCAAATCACTGATTTTTACACAGATGGTCCTTAAAAAGAAGAATTAAAGTTGTATTCAGCACCTTCCTGTACAGTTCCAAAAGTCTGTTCTGGTTAGAGAGGAAACGTGTTAAAGTTAGACATACATTTACACATCAACCTGTTAAACATTTTAAAACACACTGGCTAGCAGAGCTGATCCAGTCTAAACTTACAGTAACCAGCAAACAACACAGCGCTCTACTTATTAAGTCAATCTTTGGATTTCTCAGCAGCAAAATGATGGAAATGAGGCTCTAGTTGAAAATAGTGTTGTGGTATTTGCAACCATGAGGCAAACATGGCTTAGTAAATTCAACTGTTGCACATTAATACATGTTTGTGCCAATATAAAAAGGAAGGGGGACCAAACCTTTATAAAAAGCACCAGTACTGATCTACGTCCTGCTGATTTGTTTTCCTATAGACTTAAAATAATTTGGTCAAAAATTAGAAAAAAAGATGGTGAAAGTCCTTCCTCTAAAAACTTTAGCTGGCAGTGAAATGATGCTATCAGCACCTTTATGATGCTAATATCTTGTGCATATCACAGTGGCCATGATTACAACAGCGGCTCAGGTGATAGAGCGGATCGTCCAATGACCGGAAGATTGGTTTCCCTCGCCCCCAGATTCTCACTCCCCCAGTCATCTGTTGTTGTGTCCTTGGGCAAGACACCACTCCCTCCTTGCCTCCAGTGCTGGCATCGCTGGTGCATGAACGTGGATGAATGTCAGGTGATGGTCGGAGAGGCCGTAGGTGCAGATTGGCAGCCACGCTTCCGTTAGTCTGCCCCAGGGCAGCCGTGCCTACACATGTAGCTACCATCACCTACACAAGTAGTTACCATCACCAGGTATGAGTGAGGAGTGAATGAATAATGCCTTAAAAAGCGCTATAGAAATCTAATCCATTATTATTAATATCATCTTTAATTATGTCTAATATACAGACTATAACCCCTTAAGGCAACAGAATGCATTTCTTTTTGTATGGGCCAAGAGATGATGATGAATGAAAATCTGAAAACCATTTTTAAAACATGATGGTGACCTGAAGCTGAAGCTCTTCTCGCAAGGACATCAAGTAACTCTAGATCAGCCGGTGCCAATACATTATGGAAGTATTGGAGTTGGGCTTCATCTCATAGCTGATTATTGCTAAATACTCACACAAGCCCATCAGGCCCCATCTATACCACTTCCACTCCCTTTCTTTCTCGTTTGAGCCTTCGCTTTGAACTTTGATCCAGTCTACACTTCTACATTAAATTAAAAAAGACTCTACAATGTGATTGGCTGATTTAGTTCAGGAAACCAGTTGAACAATCATTACAATTGAATTGGCTGAGAAAGCATCTGAAAGACTGTGCTTATGTTGCATATTCTACATCCCACACATTGTGGTGATAATTAGTGATGAAAATTGAGAACAAACAAGGATTTAGTAAAGTAATTTAATTAAAGCGTAATGTAGTTTGTAAAAAAGGTTTTACATGAACTAAATCACACTGCTATAAAGGTTAGTATGGGGACAAAGTCTCCTTTACATGTGGTTTATGTTTAAATTGTCTTTTGTTGGGCAGCTGTGTAACATTTGACTGCAGCAGAGCACCACCACCACTGTCCTCCAGCTGATCCTGAGCCTGCACTGCGAAACGGACACAGCGTAATTCACCAAACATGAACCCGCTTCCCTGCTTATCTTTGCTCACTGAGCTGATATCCACGTTTATTCAAATCGAACAGAGTTCAGTCTCTACTCAGCAATCAGCAACACGCATATCGGCAAAGTTTGACGATCCTAAAAGTTTGCATACAAGCCAGGAGAAAAAATTTGTCTCAAGTAATGACAGAAGACGGCTTTCATGCCCCAAAGGCCTCTGTCTGCAGACACAGTGCAGTATGTGCAGCTTTTGAAGAATTGCGTTAAATACTTATCTAATCACACAAAATTTAAAGAGCATCATGCACTTAGAAGCATTGTTAAAAGTTAGTTTCATCTCACATTGTAATATGTCAATCTTAGAGGTGCAAATTTACTACATTTGATAAGGAAACTGAAACACTTTAATCTTACAATAGAAAGAATTTGCATCTCTGAGCTCCTGATTGTCTTTTTTCATTTTGGCTGCATGCAGAGTAAAGATGACTAGTCTAATGTGTAATGACACGCTGGCCTTTTGACTTAATAGCTTGCCCTTTATTACTCCACCGCAAATGTAAATGAGAACCCACAAAGGCTGCATGCAGAAGAGTTTTAATATTACACTATTTATTCTGAGCTAATTTCTGTTCAACTCCGCTCCTTTAAGATCTTAAATACAAAACTTCATTATCTGTATCTGTGTTTAAATGCTAACCTATAAATTAATGCAGCAAAAAAGGACTCAGTCACAATGAAAATGAGTTTACTGGGTTATCTATGACAGTTTGTAAAGATCTCTGATCGGCAGCTATTATTCTGCAGATACTAAATGAGCTTACACAACAGAGATTAACAGGGAGTAAAACAATTAACAGTAAAACAAGTATGATCTCATTTATCAAACTTCTCATCAACAGTTGTAACTGTTGTCAATTTATCTATTGTTGTACTCTCAAAAATGTCTAATTCTTTCATGCCCGGTGTCCACTAACTTTGTTGGTTTAAATATCAAAGTAATAGGACAGTTTCACTCATTTAAACTTGGGGTTTGGGTGAGATTAAACACCACATGGTCATAAAATAAAAGCCATCAATAATCATTAATTGGCTATCAATGTTGTTGATCCTCTTTTAATGAACCAGTCATTTTCACTGCTTTGCTTTTATTAAAAAATGTGTTTGAATTCAATGTAGACTCTTAACAAGACAACTGATAATGGCAGGATGTTGATGAAGAACATTTAATAACATACTGTAAATCCAGCTAAACAAAGAGTAATTTGCTTTAAGGCCTGACCTCAAAATATTATTATTATTATTATATTTAACGTGTAAAGCAGTGAAAGGGGAAGTGGTTTTGGGAAAGCCTTGGAGCTTTGTTAGATAAGCTGTCCACCATGGAAGCTGATGGTCTGTAACCTAGCTACACCACCAAGTTTTTAAATTAACCACCACCCAACCACAACCCTGCCCTGCCTGTACAGAAAACATGTCTAGAAAACTTATTTTATCCTCATGATAAACCTAAAGCTGTAGCTTGCACAGCAGCAGTATGGCAAATGAGAAGTAAACATATTTCTGTTTCAGTTAAGGAAGGAAAAGTGTCACAATTTTTGAGTCAATTTTCATGCAATAAACTTTGTGTCAGATGATCAGATACAGAGACTGAATGTCAGCAGCAAGGCAGGCTGCAGGTTGAACTTACACTGATTCTCCATGAGTCTCTGCCCTGCCTGACAGTCGGCGGGCAGGACACAGTCCGTGTCTCTGCCTCCATCTGAACAAAGGGAGGGAAGAGCAGTTTAGAGAGGACAATGAAGTGGATCATGATCACACACACGCGCAGTCATACTGTATCTAAAGCCCGGTACACACAAGGATTTATGAGCTGTTTTTGGCCCGATTTGGCGTCTTCCTGACCTCGGACGGCAAATGCTCCATCATCGTGAGATTTCCCAGTACAATAATAATTTGGTCTGAGGTGTTACGAGCAGATTTGTCCCGATAATCCGCCAACAACTGGAAATATTGAACATGTTCAATATTTACCAACCAATCTCTTTGGTTGTGGTTTTGTTGCTGTTGTTTTTCCTGTGGGTCAGTGTAACATACACAACACAACACACAATGAAAAGGCTAAATGAATTTAGCAAAAGCTGTGGATAATTAGAGGTATCTGCTTCATCTAATGGCTGACTGAGCTCCCTTTGGGTTTAACCAAGTGGAGCCCATGTCTCGGTGAGTGCAAGGCTAATCCTCTGTCATTACATTAAGACTGGAACACTTGTGTTTTATGTTTGCTTTGTTTTTTATTCATTACAGCTGAATCTGCACAAATCCGAATAAAAACAAGCTATTTTTAGCACTAACAGAAGTAGACTGTGTTCTGGGCTCAGGTGTGAGTGTTGGAGCGTGTTCTCAAAATCAATAACATGATGCAATGGCTGCAAAAAAGCCAACAGCCAAATGAAGATCACATGAACACTGATTCACACCTCTTGCAGCTCAATGATGAAACTTTTCACAATGAAAAAGGACAAATCATGATCATGGATTAAGTCAAGCAATAAAAAAAAGCAGGAATGAGCATATTTTATGGCAGATGAATAAAATATACAGAATGAGTTCAACCTGGACCCTAAAGAGACTGAAGAAGATGTTAACTGCTGCAAAACATGACAACAAATCCACAAACTGTCCATATGCAGGTATGTGCTGTCTTGTTTAGAGGTGGCCATGGAAGAGCCACATTTCCCCTGCCTGTCAGGCACTACAGGTGGACAACCCACCTGAACTGCTGCCACTACACACCTGCATGAGGAGGTTTAAAATGACTTGCCTGAAAAGACTTTCAGTCACATGCTTTGAAAACGATGTATAAATCACACTCAGAGATAAACCTACAAATGAAGAAGCAAACACATATTGCTCCAGTTAGCAGCGCACTCAGC
Source organism: Rhadinocentrus ornatus (assembly GCA_037177495.1). NCBI lineage: Eukaryota > Metazoa > Chordata > Actinopteri > Atheriniformes > Melanotaeniidae > Rhadinocentrus > Rhadinocentrus ornatus. The sequence continues at coordinate 18,553,170 of JBAMHW010000017.1, read as the reverse complement.
CCTTCCTCGGCACCACAACAGTGCTTGTCTGAAAGCACTAAGAGATATACCGTGAAGTGAGCTGTGTACTAATAACGACAGTGGCAAATGCTGCTCTCTTCGAGATGCAGAAGACAACTTACGCCCACAAACTCTCGTTAAGAGACGACCAACATCAGTAGAATTATTTTCGCAGTGAATCTCGTATGATAAAGATCCAGATGGAAAAAGATCACGGATGCAATTGTGTTTTTCTCTATGCAAGCTATGAAGCCGTTTATATAGATAGATAGATATAGATATACAGGACTGTCTCAGAAAATTAGAATATTGTGATAAAGTTCTTTATTTCCTGTAATGCAATTAAAAA
>JBAMHW010000017.1:18536385-18551911 GCA_037177495.1 Rhadinocentrus ornatus | reverse complement strand
TTTTGGATTTTTCCCAAGTTGCCAGAGGGAAAGTGAAGAAGAACGACAAAAAATGGGGGTTTTCCCCCTCCCCCCCCCCCCCCCCCCCCCGAAAAAAAAATCCTATTGCACACTAGTGAGTGCACTAATTAACATACAGATTATATTGCTCGCCAGTTTACAGACCACATTGGAAAATCTCGAGAGACACAGAAGAAAAAAAACAAGCATACGCCCGTTGACCGTTGTGACAAGACACGAAAGTTCAAGATTTCTGTTAAGCATAAGGAAAATTATTAACCATCTGTTTTAAAGTATAACCCACTGTGTCCGTTATGTTTTCTGGTAAAAGCATGAACACATAGCTGTTCTTAATCGTACTGTCATCTCTGTTGACCACTCGGTCAACCTGTTGGTTGCCACCTCGGCAAATCAATTAGAAGGAAACACAGGCTACGTGTAGCAAACTGGTGCAGTTAGCGTACCTTCATAATGACAACTATTTTAGTCATATTAATTCAATGAGATAAGACGGTTTAACCGAAGTTATCCTTGCGTAGCCACATCTGACAACTCATCCTTACTTGGCTAACTTACGTTACTGAGCAAGCTAGTTAGCTAACAGCTATCAGATAGCTAGAGACACAAATAACTCGCTTGTACTCAGTTCTACGTCTGTTAGCTAATTTCAGCTACTTCGCATTGAGACAGTATTATATTCTAATGATACTCACCATTTGCGTAAGTCTGCCCCGTCCCAGTCCCATTCTGAGAGTTGAACCCCGCAGTTGACATCTTGAAATAGACACCAGGATCTAATTTAGAGGTGCTTGGTTTGCGAGGAGCTAGCTGAGTCTTTAGCCAGCTAACTAGCTGACAGTCGCGGGGTAACGTTTAAACTTGTAGCTTTGACGACGTGGCGCTTTGTCAAAGTAGTCTCCTAGGTAAAGTCTCTAAGTTTCTTTATAAAAGTGACTTATGTGACCTGCCTGAAATCATAAATCCATGACTATAACCAAAACCCCGTTCGACTACCTACGGGTGGGTAACGATAGGCCTTGGGCAGAGTAGTTTGAGACACTACTCCAGTTTCACCGGAAGTTGGGATCACCCAGCAGGATCAACGTAAAAATCGCATGCGCAGTTTGTACACGTGGCATTTCCTTCTGTGGTCAGGATTTTCCAGTGTACAAGAAACAAGAGGGGGAAAAGTAAGCAAAATTAAATTAGCCACCTTCCTTTTTGGCAACATCTTCTCATTTTGTTTAACAGAACACTAAAATATCTGCTAAACTCAGCCCTGATTTCTAACAGTCGTCATTGTTATAAGCATACAAAAGAATTCATATTGTGTTCAATATATTGTAAACTAACTAGCCTTGTGTGTAGGGTTCGTCTTTTGATCGATATTTAAAGTTTAAAAAATGTATAGCCAAAAAAGTCCTAAGTGCAGATGATACAAATTATTTACAGATTATATTGTCAAATACAATACACAATCCTAGAAATGCTATATATATATATTTTTATTTATTTATTTTTTTCAGTTTTTAAATAATTCTTTTTCTTTGAAAAAAGGCCTTCGTTAATTACTTCATCTCTCATTAATTAGTGTGAAAGCTTTTACTATTCATGTCAGCAATTGTATAGTAATTATTGTAAAATATTTTGGACTACTCTTCTTACAATGATATCCATATCTTTGAAGTTTAACAATGCTGTCATCACATTGATTATTTTTTTAGCTCCCTTAACAAATTTTGAATAGTGTTAAAGTCTGGAATCAAATTAATAATATTCTTTATTTTACACTTCTGTACTACTTTGATGTCTTGTTGGAATATGCTAGCCTGAACAAGGCCAATTTTTTTCAGCTTCACAATGTTTTCCTCTATAATATGAATAAGTTCTCTTATATAATGATGCCCTAAATTTTGACAGGTATCAAATAATCAGTTCCGTTTACCTTCTTGACCTTGGAAATGGTGATACACGTCCCAGTTTCTAATCAACTCAAACTGGTGTCATTAAGTAATAGAAGCAATGACCAAGAAACGTACCTTTTTAATATTTTAGACAAAGCAAACTTTTGTATGCTTGTTTGGGAGAATTTTTGTCATGCTTAGTAAAAATGTTACTTCTATGAGTTGTCCATTTAAAATGATAGGGGAAGACTTGAAAATATTTGTAGTGGTACTTACAAGGAAATAGTTATTATATTAATAGTTATTGGTACAAGTGAGTAATAAAAGCACACCTAAATTCTATTTAGAAACTGTTGTTTTAATAGGACTTGCCAAATTGGTGTTAAGGATGCCTTTCGTTCTCAAAGAGATGAAAATTGTCCAGCCAGCAGGAATCAATGTGGAAAAAACGCCATGTTTATAAATAATTTGGAGTTATCTCTTTGTTTGTGATATGTCATAAGAGACTCATGGTTTAAATCACTTCGCCTGTCGGAAAGGTGATTGTGAAACATCAACAGGAAGCGGCTGGGCTGAGTTTTGGGGAGTTGTTGGACAGCCATTGCAGTGTCGTGGCTCAGTAACAAAACACGAAAGAGGCGAAGAAGACCTGGCATCTCGCAGGCTCTCTGCTTTTTTGACCGGGAGATTAATTTATATGACTGCTAGAGCAAACACACTCGGAACATCAATCTACACGTAAACAGCGGGTAAGTTTTTGGATACTCTTTCTGAGTAATAATCAAATAAGGGTCATTTCGTGAGATTTCGGCTTCTCCGATAGAAAATGATCCTGACTGCTAACGGTGCTAGATTAGCAGCGCTAACACCAAGTTGGCTAACTCTTGTTTTATTAACTTGCCTCGAATAGGATGTAAATTTAACTCGATCCGCCGATGCGTGTACTTTGACAATTATGTTTATTATTAAATGAGAAACGCTTACTAGCGCAAATATTGGTGTCTGTAGTACACCGACTATTTCTTTAGCTAACTGATGATTAGCAAACCCAGCTAGTAGCTTTCGTTGCAACGTTGCCTATCGAAAATGACACGTAGCTGCTGGCTTCCTGCTAGCCGGTCCGTTAGCCGGTGGAACTCTGTCACCTTTTTAGTTTCTGTGAAACAAATACTGTAAGACTTGACAGAATGTCCGCTGTTTTGCCATCACGTACATGTTTTGGCCCTACAGCGTAATATCCCTCTATATTGAGTGTTAGCCAAAGCGTCGTTCCCTCTTTTTCTAATCTAATCACTAATTTTGATAACTGGTACTAGAAATTATTTGCCTGTAATATTTGGTGATGTAAAGGAGGGAGACTGTAGCGTGTGGGTATTAACAGCTTAGCTGACAGACGAAATTATTGTTTCACCATTGTGTCTTTAATGCCACAGAATTGGAAGGGCTGTTAGGCATCTATATTTGTGAGCCGATATAGACACCATTACACCACCTCGTTTGGAAACCGTTTTTAAATCATGTAAGCCAAAAGTACTGACGTTTGTCATCCTTATTAGATCACAGAATTTAAACAGCTGTTTCTATTTACCATTTCAAATTACACTTCCCTGGTTTTTAACACAAATTTGTTATTCAGTTATAATCTTTTTGCATTTTTGGACATTAGATCCACATTTAGGCCAATCATCTATGTGACAATGGACATTAGTGTAAAGTACATGGTGCTTAAAGTCTTCATTAGCTGGTGAATGTGAAAACTGGGTTTGACAGTTCATTCTATGGATTAAGTTTTTTCATTACATTTTAATTCACAAAAAGAAACCTGAAATGGTAATTCACCAAGATCTCGTTTCTTTAAAGATATAAATGTGACATCCTTTTGTTCAGTTTAAAATAAAAATTTGTAATAGGTATATTAGTGTGTACAATACATCAAAACTACAGCACTAGGAAACACCAACACCTGATACTAGTGGAAAAAACTTTTAAAAGTCCTATAGCTGGATATTATGGGTGCATTCCAGTTCTTGTAATTGGTAGATTGGTAGAAAGTAGATCCAGTTACAGTTGCATCAATATAGAAAAAATGGAGGCTTCCAAAATAGCCAATTTGTAATCCTCTAGAAATGTTGTATAAAACTAGAAAATCACAAACCTATTGTAAAAATGTGCACCATTAGAAACCCAACAAATTATGGTGATAGTGATGAATAAACCACACATTTTGACACCCTGTAACAAAGTAATTGTTGATAACAATCACTGCTGTTTACACTAGAAACCTAACAAACAAAAAATATAAATAATTTTAATAAAGATAACAATGGACTACAAGTGGTAGTGGGGGCAGCCATCTTTAAATCTGGAATCTCAGGGTTCGCTGAAATTTACGAGTTTGACATTTGGAAGCACAAGATCATTTTGTCACTTTTGGCAAAAATTCCCCAGAATTCTGAGGACAACTGGAATTCACAATATTACTTAGAATAGCAAACTGTCAAATGTGCTAATTTAGCATTTATATTTGCTTACTTATTTATAACGTTGCCATTAACTCATCTTATAAATGTAAGTTATACAGACCCTTCAGTGTTAGTGGCACTTTTGGGAAAATTTATGATAAACCATCTTTTTTATTTTTATAAAGATTTGAACATCCTATGTTTTATGTTTGTTTCACTTTTGCTACTACATCACACCACATGTGTCTGCCTTCCTGCAATTGCTGGCCAGGGTTGAACTATGTGGGTCTGGAGTGTGTCAGCAGCTGGCATGTGGTCTGACTGTATTTTTCTGTATTTACCTGATCTTGACCTTTGTCTACCTTACACTTTGGCCCTGGAGTTGTTTGAATGTTACATAAGTAGTGCTATAGGTCAATGCCAGCCTACCTGGTACTGATGCTTCAATATCTATCGTGGATGAAAGGGTAGGAAATAGGGTGACGCTGGAAACAAAGTGCATGTCAAAGTGAGAGTAAAGCTTCTCCTTGTTTTATGGGAAGGGGAATTTGTCTCCCTTTGTTAACATTTCTTTTTCCTTCCCCCTCCCTTGCCCTCTTCATAATTTAATGACTATGACACTGACAGAATGGATTACATATCAGCTAAAAAGAGAATAAAAGAGTCTAGTGTGAACATAAGTTTTTCTTACAAACAAGAATCTGTTGTATATAGTCAGGGAAGTTAATTTCACACAGTTATAGAAGTGTGAAATCTGAATGGAGTTCACATCAGATTTAGAGTAAGGATCTCTTGGATTCACTTAGTTTTGATTGAAATACAGTGTTGCTAGCTTATCATGAAAGACTCGGGGCTTTGAGGATGGATTGAGACGAACAAAACAAACACATTGCCTCTCCAGGAACTGTCAAGATGTAATGTGATCAGGCTTCAGAATCTCTTGTGTTGTCCAGAGATTTCTGCTACAACAAGCTAATCAGTGACTGTAGAAAGCCACTCATTGTTCTTATCACCAGTCTATTTGATAGGTTGAGGCAAACTGCATAGTAGGAATTTAGTACCAATCTCTTTCATGTGGTTTGTGGTGACTGGTTCATGTTGTTCTTACTGTCCGTCCTTAACTTTATTTAAGCTTGTTTTTTTACTCCTAGCCTGTAATTCCCTAATTAATCATGCAACCCTTAAAAAAAAAATCCATGTGACACTTTAAACAAAAAAGTGAGGAGCAGTTGCTGATACGGAATTGTCCTTTTATTCTCATCTGTATATTTAAGGGCAGTCAGTTTAACAAACCAGCCAAGTTCATTTGTGAAAACTACTATCAAGGTGTGCATAGTAAAATATGCTGTAATTTGTTTTGTTTGAATGTGCAAAATAAACAGGCATAAGTCAGTCAGCATTACCTGGACACATTAAATTGATACTTAACAGGGAAGTAGTGCTCCAAAAGTCGTTAGAAATGCAGAAAAATAAGGGTCATTTGACCAATAATATAAACAGATCTCTCCAATTGAAACTCACTAAATCATGAAGCAGAAGAAAGTCCATGGTTCGGATCATTTTACTTTTCCCCAGGGATCACCTATGTGAGCCTGTATAACAGAATGTTGTGCGGTTGGTAAAAGTAAAACTGCTGTTTGTAAAAGTGTATTCATCTGATCATTATAAAGCAAACAAATTGTGAAAGACACACACTTTAAATTCATGCGAGTCTTTTTCACTTTGTTATTGAAATGCAAAATTATTCATTACCATATTATTCACACTACAATAAAAAGGAAATCTAACTTATTGGTTTTGTATTTATGTTTTCTTATCTCCCTTTTTGTCTCCTATTTTTGTTTTTCAGGATTCAACAGCTCCGGATATGTCATTCCTTTTTGATTGGATTTATAGCGGTTTCAATAGCGTACTACAGTTTTTAGGTGAGTAATAATGATTCAACTTATTAACTTGTAATATACAAAAAAAAAAGTGCTAAAGCTACAGTTAGACTGTTTTCAATTTAATTAAAATGACATCATTCTAGTGTGAGCCACAATACCAGCAAAGTGTTGGAAGTTTTAAAGCATCAAGTAAGAATATTGTTTTAATTAATCTCTTGGGATGACAAGAAGAGCTTGAATTATTACAGTTCCTAATTTGTTTTGCATTTACTGAAGTTGTCTAAGTTGTTTTTTTCTTAGCCTAGAAATTAGTGTGTTGTTGAAAAAAAACAACAGTTTGCCCTGAAGTCTTTACCTCTTCTCTCCCACACACGCAGCTTATGTACAAACATGAAAAAAGTGGCAGAGCTAACAACGTTAGCCCAATTTTCAATTATGTGTTAACAGTGAAGTCACACAAACACATGATTTTTCACCAAACTTTTTAAATTTGTGATAATGTGTCCTTTTAAAAGCTGGTGGTAAATCTAATCTGTACCAGCAGTATTTTTCCCCAGAGTGTACTGCTCTGGTTTCTGTCCAAGAACTGTATGTAGCAGCTGTTCTTGTTCTTCCTGTTCAGCTGGTTGTTTAGTGTCACTGTGAGAAGTGGTGACGCTCTGCAGAGCTGACTCATTTAGAAATTTACAAATCCACTGGGTATCACTGTGCTGACTCAGACTAGTAAACATAGCTCATCAAGAAACTTGAGCAAGGCGTACCCATAGTTGGGAACTCTTATCCATGTTTAGGTTATCAGTGTGTGCCTCTGAGAAAAGTGACAATTATGTCCTCTTCTGACAAGAACTTCGGAGACTTGAGACTCAGGCCACAATTGACATTGTTCTAAAGGAGAAGGAAGTAACACACATGCAATAAGAAAAAAATGCACAGCAGCCCACCTCCTCTGCACGCACACATGCTCGCTGTAAATTCTGTTTCTTGCTCTATTCACAAATCCACAAATTCAGACATTACATGCACTTTGTGCAAGTGAACCAGCAATCGGAAGTCTACATAATGTTGGCTCCAACTGATTCAAACATAATCGTTCTCACATACAAGATCCTCTGAGCAGTGTATTAACAAAAAAAAAAAAAAGCTAAATTAATAAAAATAAATTGGGCAGTGCTACAGGTGAAACATTAATACTAAAAATAGCCAGTTTTCCTTTTTTTCATCTTTTTATTATATTTATTGTAAAATGATTTCCTTTTCTTTTATAAATAAACTTAAATTTATTTGCAGAAGCAAAAATCTACTTTTTAACTCCACCCAATAGAAAGCATAAGATAGCATAAAGCTGCCTTCACTGTTTTGGCATTAATGACGAAGACTAAGGCATTGGAGCTCAGCCACTTGTGTAGTTTGTTTTAATCATGCATCAAATATTCTTTTTTATGTGCGTGAATTTAATACATAATGTATTCCTGAGAACAAGTCTGAGTTTGGAAAGTCTTGTCATCTATCTTATATATGCAAACGTGCAATATGATGCAAACCTTTATAAAGATCTGTAATGTCAAGGCTTGTGTGTCTAAGCTGCTTCTGGTTTTTATTTCAGGACTGTACAAGAAATCTGGCAAATTAGTATTTCTTGGCCTGGACAATGCTGGCAAAACAACACTACTGCACATGCTCAAAGATGACAGATTGGGACAGCATGTACCAACTTTACACCCAAGTGAGTTGTTACTCTGTCACACATGCATGGCCACACATGTTTACTCTGTAATGTTCTGAAAGATGTTCCATGCAAATAAATTGAGGCATATTATTGTATAAATGAACTGGAAGTATATTGTAACATTGTAAATATTATTATGGTTACACTCATGCTTCATGTGTAAACTCCTCCCCTCCAGCCTCAGAAGAGCTGACGATTGCTGGCATGACTTTCACCACCTTTGATCTTGGAGGCCACGCACAAGGTTTGTATGGTCAAATGATTTTATGTTTAATTGATTTTTTTTAATATGTAATTGATATGTCGTCAGTTTATGTGGGACATATTTTGTGCCCAACATCAGTTGACTGATAGGTCATCACTTAAAATTCATTGTATTATAATGTTGGTTCACCCAGCCCGCAGAGTGTGGAAAAACTACCTCCCTGCCATTAATGGCATCGTCTTCCTTGTGGATTGTGCAGACCACACGAGATTGGCCGAATCAAAAGCAGAACTTGATGTAAGTAAGCGCTACATTCTTGGGTCACTTACATGCCATAGAGCAGTTTTTTGATCTGTTTCAAGAACCACTGTGTTTGAGATATTCTTTTTCTTATATGTATTTATTTATTGATGACTTGATTGGGTTTTTTGGGGGGAATCTAGTTGTTGGTGTTAGTTGTACACGTCATTTCCAAGAAGACTTAATTTGAAAATACTGTTTAAACATAGCAAATTATTTAAAGAATTCACAATAAACTTTCAATAACATTTAAATTCAGCATGTTTGTGTCATACATATTTTATCTGTAATGACAAGTGTCTTGTTTACTGTAGTATATGTCAGTCTAGCTGCCAGAAACAGCTGTTCATCTTGATTTTATGTCTACAAAAACTGTCACAGCAAGTTTACTCCAAGATGTCGGTCACTGTTTACTTCCACAGCTGAAATGTAACTGGTACTTTGGCATGATGCTCTAGCTTGGTTTGACTTGTTACTGAAAGAGAATTTGCAGAATATTCTGCTGCATCAAAGCTATCAGTAGAAGCCGATAACAGTATTTGCAAATTATCTCACAGAAAGAACTAAATAATTTTCTAACATCTCACGGCGATGAGTAACATTGTAGAATCAGGGTATAAAGTGTTTTTCAGTATCTGAAAAACAACTATTTTATCCAAATTGTAATATTTAATCAACTTCCCTAGGCATTAATGACAGATGAGACCATTGGAAACGTGCCTATCCTAATTCTGGGCAACAAGATCGACAGACCAGAAGCCATCAGTGAAGAAAAACTGAGGGAACTCTTTGGATTGTATGGCCAGACGACAGGCAAAGTAAGCACATCCAACACCATAGCTGTTTAGGAAATGTGTCATACTTTTTTTTGAGACCCCTTACTCTACAGAATGGTTTGATAAGTATATAAAATTTATTCAAAATAAAATCATATTAAATACAGAAACTCAAACTCTACTAAAGCAAAGGCTTCACAAGGAATTAAAAGATTAAATCCAGGTTAAGTCCCTTCTTCTTTACAATTATAATAAAAAGTTTGTAATTTATTTAAAAACGTACTGCAGTTGTGGAACAAAAAAAATGGTTTTAAAACTTGAAGTCTTAATATAAAAAGATTTTAACATAGTAATTCTGTGAAGTGATTACTGTATGTCAGAAAAAAGATTTTGAGGGTGGGCTTGTTTCCTCATGTGGGGACGTTGACCAATACCTGTTCCGGTGATCCCAATGGCTGACACGCAAAAAGATTTCCATCCCCAGCCAGTACCCTCTCCTGTGACCCGTGGTCTGAGTTGTCAGTTAGGTCTGGGGTATTCAACTAAGATTTAAAGAGAAAAACTTTTGGAGCCAAGGTCCGGGAGATCATACGTGCATGTGGGTAGGGGCATGCTGGTGTTACATCAGAATCTGTGACCACAGGGGGGGTGGATAGCATGCACTTCTCTGCATGTACGTCTTTGCTTACAGACAAACAGGAGCGTTGAAGACACCATTTCTTTTGCTCTAAACTCTGTAAATGAACATTTGGATAAAGGAAAATCTCATGCAAGGATGCTTTTTATAGACTATAGTTCTTCATTAACTCTCTGGTTCCTGTGAGGATCATTTACAAACTGAAAACTCTTGGACTTAGTGATGCCATTTGCAAATGGATTTTAAACTTTTTAGCTTGCAGACCACAGAAGGTCAAAATTAATGGTTGTGTCTCTGATGAACTTTGTGCAAGCACTGGCTCCCCACAAGGTTGTATTTTAAGTCCTTTGCTTTTCACTTTGTACACATGCAGTGTCCGAAGTTAACTTTTTGACTCACCGGCCAAGTTGGCCGGTAGATGAAAAAATCCACCGGCCAAACATAGTTTTTACCGGCCAAAATATTTTATTATTTTACACACACATACCTTTAGGCACGTTATTTCTATAAAACTGTGTTGTGTTGTATCCAAACTGAAAGTGGAAATCGCAGCAACATTAAACAAAAACAAGAAAAATGGTTTTATTTGATGAAGTTATTGTCTGAATTCATTAAGTAAAACCTAATCAGACTCCTCCCTCTCTACATGGTGCTTTCACACAGTCCGTGAATCTGGCCGCCTGCTCCTGACAGTCCTTGTGCCACAGCATTACAGTCTTAGTGGGATCATACTCCCTGATTTCTGCTTTTTATTTTATTGTTTAAAAAATAAACGTAACAAAAATTTATAATAAATTTAAAGCTTATTGATCTGATTCATAATAAGTCAGTAATATTGAATATAAATAGCCTATCTAATAATAAAAGCTGATTTATAATAATAATAATGAACTTAATAACTGATCAATATAATAATAATAAGCAATATTCTTATTTTTTTTCTCATTTGATCGGTTGACAGTTCGTCTCGCGGAGTCACGTCACGCCCATTATGTAGCTGTCGTCACCCTTCAGTTGAAAACAGCTAAGCTAAGCTAACAGGCTAACCGAGTGCTGCTGGGTCTGACAGCGCGCGTCGGTGTGTTACCGCCTACAGTCGGCACATGAGAAGCGAGCGGAACCGGGCCGTGAAGCAGACAGAAGGTGCCGCTATATCCAAACCATCACTTTTCACTGAACTTCCTGGTTGTAAGCCCTGCTGATTTATCCTCCAGTTCACCGTGCTTCTTTTGGAAAGCTGAGCGGCTCCTGCTAAAAATCACCAAATATTTACCCGATTTAGTTAGCCTGAGCTAAATAGTGAACAGAACTGAAATAGTGTGAGCGCGCTCTCGTGTCACGTGCGAGGGTTTGCTTCAGTGTATGTTTGTGTACGTGCGTGTCATTCATACATGCAGACAGCGGAGGAACATAAAGAAATCCACCAAAAGGAAGACTGAACCACATCACTAATTTGGTGCAAACATTTACTCGCCATTTGACGGACAGCCCTCTGAGATTTACTTGCCAAACGGAAAATTTACTCGAATTTGGTGCCTGGCGAGTGTTGATTTCGGACCCTGTACACACGTGACTGTGCTGCTACTCATCCTAACAATCTGATTGTCAAGTATGCAGACGATATCACTGTTATCGGTCTGATCAGTTCAAATGATGAATCACATTACAGAGCAGAGGTAGAAAATGTTGTTCGCTGGAGTGAAGAAAACAACCTTGCTCTGAACACTTCTAAAACTTGTGAACTGGTTATTGATTTTAGTCGGTGTAAGAACAACGTGCCTATTGTCATTTTATGATTCTGAGGTACAAATGGTTGATAAATGTAAGTTTTTGGGTGTCACTCTCCAAAGATCTGAGCTGGCAGTCAAACACTAGTAACATTGCTAAAAAGGCTCCTGCCCTCAGGAAAACAATATTGCGCAATTAAATGCACTACATCTCGTCATACTAAACGTTTATTTTCGCAAGCTGGAATGACTTTGAACAATGTATTTAAAATACCTCAGACATGAACCTTACTGTTTTAGTTACCTCTTTTACTGCTATTTATTTTAAAAGTGTTTTTATTGTTTCTAACTATTTATGCATTTTAGGATGTGTCCATGTGTTGTATTTTTAGGCTTGTGTTTTGTATGTTTTGTCTGTTTAAATGTTGACAGTGCACTTTGAGCTCTTTGCAACTGTTTTCCAATGTGTGTCTTTTTTTTATACCGCAAATTGCAAATAAACTGAACTGAACTTTGAAGACGAGTGAAGTCTTGAAAAATTTTATTCAAGAGTTTATTATAGCGCAAGTACGCGTTCTGATGGCTGTCAGAAATTGTGACCTAGATCACCCCTCTTCTAGTTTGGACTCTTCTAACAAAAAATCTGATATTGTGGACAGCTGAGAGAATCAGAGGGGCTTCATAACAGGACCAGGACAAGCCCAAATAGGTAACTACACTCAGGAAAAAAACAAGCCCAAAAACCAGCAACTGACAATATTTTCCAGAGACTTAACAGAAAACCAGCCCAAAGTCGCTGATCACGGGCAGATTTAGCAACTCTGTTGCCTTTCTTTGGCGCAGTCGTCTTTATCTTAGCTTTGTTTGATCTAGCGGGCAGTTTACCGCTGCACCGGGAGCCTCACACACTGGTTGGCTGAGTGCACCACGTGCGGTGGCTTACGTCACGTGCACTCGGTCCGCGTGTTTACTGACCACTACCGTAAAGACTGTAAGAGTTGTGCCAGTTAAAATGAAAGCACCCGGTCAGATTTTATATCTGAACTCGGGGTCCATGTTGGACAGGTTCTGGGTCTGGATCCGGACCACGGTCCGCTGGTTAGTGACCTCTGGTTTAGGTGTTACAGTGAAGCTTTTTAAAAATTTTGCACATGCAGTCAGAAGTTAGGTGCACCCCTCAAATTTTACATGCGCATAGTATTTTGAGCACTGGGTAAACTGAGAATGGAACAGATGTTCTGCCACTAAAACTATACACATAAAATATATCGGGTTTTAATCTTTGTTCAGAACAGAACATATATTTTTCCTTGGAAAATAAAATAAGTTTAAATGTTAAATAATACTCCAAAGGTGGTTTTGCAAATATGATTATAAATAAGAGAATTAATTGTGACCTTTTTCCTGCTCCACCCTCAGGGCAACATACCCATGAAAGAGCTGAACACAAGACCACTGGAAGTGTTCATGTGCAGTGTGTTGAAGAGGCAGGGCTACGGGGAGGGCTTCCGCTGGCTCTCCCAGTACATCGACTAAAATGGCCAAGCCCCATAATGCACAGATGTCACCACCAAGAGGGCGCTAAATCCAACCACTCAAGCCCACCATGACCACCAGTACCATCATAATCAGCCCCATCTTCAGTTAATCAAGTCTGCCTCCGCCCTCAAAGAAACCAGTACAACTCGATCCCAATAGACTTTTATTGGTCGAACATTTGGTTCCGCACTTAAAAACATACCTGTGTGCGCACATACACATTCATCATCATTTCTCTCGCTCTTTTCCTTTTCTTTTTTTTTTCTTTTTCTTTTTTGAAGGAGCAACATAACTTTGGTTCCACAGCAAGGGTTGTTCACATTCAAACAGATGAATCTTTTCTATGTTGTGTCAGTCATTTGCTGCCTTCTGTCCCTCTTTCCTTCCATCCGTTGAGTGTGATGATAGATGCACATAACTGTAAATCTGTATATGATTCTATTGGTATATCAGCAATCCTCAAAGCCTCTTCCCCCTTTTCAACTCATCTTGAGCAACTGAGAGCAGCATAGTTGTATACATTGCAGTACACTTTTTTAACAGTAAAGAAATTGATTCAACATTGTATGCAATCATTTTGGTTTGACCTGTTTCTTTTTGTTTTTTAATGGTTAAAGTAAATTAAAGAAGTGGCCACATAAACAGCCGTCATTACAGATGTATGGTTGTTTCACCCATTTATATGAATGGACCAGTGCATTAATCTTAATATATCATAAATTAGATTTTCTTTTTCAGTGAATGCTAAAATACTTTTGTTCCAGTCTTCTGTCTTGTAGGCAGAGTAGCTCTGAATGGATACAAATAGTCAGTGGGCTCACTTTTTAAACAGAAGCATGGGGTGGTAGTATTACTTTTTTTTTTTTTTTTTTTTTTTAATAGGAAATAATACTGGCTATAACTCTGGCAAGGTTTGATTAAATTGTGTAGATAGCACAATGATCAGTTAATGCAAAGACAACTATTTAAATTAAATAAAAAACTTTGCAGTCAATAGCCTGAAGGTAACATGATGGAAGAGATGACAGGAGGAATAAACAGACGGTTGTAACATCTAGTAGTAGTCAACGTTAGAAGTCCAAACTGGAGATGTATTTCCAGCTCAGACCTTTTCAAGGTGAATCTAGTGACCAAGTGAAAATGGAGAACATGGTTCCACAGCGGGAACAGGTAGATAGGCCTAAGACACCTAAGAAAGGCACCATATATATGAAATGTACATGAACAGTGTACATGGATATTGTGTTTATAAGTGGTATCCTTTGATCTATGTGCATTAACAGAAACTATTATGCATGCCTTGTTCTTTCGATTTTTTTCCTTTTTTCAAATGACCATTACTCAACAGGAGGGAAGAAGATGCCAAAATTTACAATGAGAGATGATTGTCATGTTTGTTTTTTTAAAGGAAACGATGGAATTGCGCATAATACACTTTTTCTGTCCCTGTCCCTTTGTGTCTCTTTCATTCCCTCATGACTAAGTGATGAGCTGTTCCAACAAGGATGGGACTGTTGTTTGCATCATAAAAAAATGTAATAAATGTTTGCAATGAATAACGGGCTTTAACAATGATCCCCAGTGCAGACTGTTGTTTTTCTTATTCTTATTTCTTTTAGCAATGTTAGTGGAATTTCCTTTATTTAACTTACCTTAAGAAATATTAAGAATATTGGAGCATTTAACATCTTTTTTGTCGAAATTGTGATATCTACCTAACTTCTTCCCTAATAGTACTAATACTCTGAATAATTTACAAAAACTTTAAAATGAGTTGTACAATTATGCTAACAATGCTAATGCTAACAATATGTAAATATGCATAATTTTCTTAAATACATGTTAGTCATTTTACATGTCTTCATTAGGGGACATTATGCAATTGATTTAATCAAGTATTTGATTCAAACCGTTAATGAAGGATTACATAACGGTACATTTAATGGTGCTGTTTTATACACTGCTCAAAAAAATAAAGGGAGCACTAAAATAACACATTCTAGATCTGAATGAATGAACTATTCTTATTAAACACTTTGTTCTTTACATAGCTAAATGCTGACAACAAAATCACACAAAAATTATCAATGGAAATTAAATTAACCCATGGAGGTCTGGATTTGGAGTCACACTCAAAATTAAAGTAGAAAAACACACTACAAGATGATCCAACTTTGATGTAATGTCCTTTAAACAAGTCAAAATGTGGCTCAGTAGTGTGTGTGGCCTCCACATGCCTGTATGACCTCCCTACAACGCCTTGGCATGCTCCTAATGGATGGATGGATGCGGATGGTCTCCTGAGGGATCTCCTCCCAGACCTGGACTAAAGCATCCGCCAACTCCTGGACAGTCTGTGGTGCA
>JBAMHW010000017.1:18478786-18511192 GCA_037177495.1 Rhadinocentrus ornatus | reverse complement strand
TTATTATTATTATTATTATTATTATTATTATTATTATTAATATTATTATTATTTTTTAAACTAAAATCATGTATCATTAAAGTTTAACCTGGGATGACTTTTTTTCTACATCATCTTCATTCCTCCTTGGAAACACCTTCATGAGTTTTTGGTTTGCTTGGCTCAATCTTAGCCATTCCACAGATTTTTCTCTGGGATTCAAGTCCAGGCTTTAAGGCTATTGTAGCATTTTCTCATTTTTTGTTGTGAAGCCACTCAAGTGTTGAATTGGCAGCATGTTTGAGTCTTGTTGGAAGAGAAAATCGCTGGCCCTCCTCGGAGGCCTCTGGCAGTCAGACATGCTCTTCTCATGATTTGGCTGTTTAGATCCGTGCATTTTTTCCTCTGGACCTTCGGCCATGTCGGACAATGCATGGTTGATAAACTATGCTCAGTTCCAGTAGTTAGGACACTTTGCACTGCAGTTACAGTATTATTTTTTATTGTATTTTAGAATGCTTTCGATTATGCTGCCAGCTTTTCACAAGCCTTTAAACAAAACACTATAGACTACTGCCATTTTGGCTTTAGACTTGTTTTATGGCCTTTTTTTCTAGCCTGATTGAATATGATTTTTCTATTTAAACTTTTTCTTTTTGCATTTTAGGAGGATGATAGCTGCTGTTGATCCCAAGTCCTCTCATTTTCATATTCTCTCCAGACCTCTGATTTTTCTGTAGTGAATTCAGTGTTGAGCAACATTTGTGTAAGTCAAATCTGTGAAAAATTATGTAATGTGATATGTCCCCTGTTCAATCTCATACTCCCTCCTTAGTTAATAGGGTTGATGTTAAAATGTCAGATTTATATTTTCCACATTAATCTTTGTGGCACTTACAGCTCCGATCAGTGAATAATTCAGAGCTCAGCATCTAGTTTCTTTCTTTAAAACGGCTGATTAGTTAATTTACTAATATGTCATAGAAATTTATATGTTTTTACTTAAATGTATATAATATTTATTCATGTTATTGGTGCAGCCCTTGGGCAGTATCACACTGAAGGTGAGTCTTGCACCAGATCTTTCAGGCCCCGTGGGAGGTGAGTGGAGCCTTTTTGTATTGGACTTGCACCAAAGTATCCTGAACTTGACTGAAATGGGAATCTAGGGAGTTTGGAGGGTGGGTTGACACTCTCTGCATTCCTAAAGTTTTTCTGAGGCATTTCTTGCAGTAAGGTGGAGGGTTTTGTCCGGCCAGGGCTAGGAAAGGTTCTCATTTTGGGGAGTGGGGGTGCTTTTGCTCAGCAACCATGTTTGGATGCTTGGTGCATGCTTAAATAATTGTTTAATTGTGATGTTAAATTTTACAAGTTATCTTAGTTATGTAAACATTATTACATGTCAATGAAAACAGCTAGAAACTAACAGAAATGTGATGTTTTTACAGTTTTTCTCCCATTTATCGTATTCTCATTGCACCCATCTCTGCTATGAACATGTTATATCTGCCAAGTGCAATCTTTGTTTAGAAAGCTTAATTCTAATGGATATATTTAATTTTCTTCTTTTAAAACAAATTTCAGCTATTATTGATAAGCACTGGGAAAACTCTTAAAGTATCAAAAGGATTACAGCTCTTTATACACAAATTTTTTTTTGCATGACATTATTGGTTTTATTGTGGAAATTGTGGTAAGAAAGATCAGAGATAATTTCTCACTTTGATAGCGCAACTGCGTGTAGTTTATTTTAGCTTGGAACACAGACAGAATGAATGAAAAACATGGCGTCACCCATGGAGGGATTCCCTAAAAGGAAACCCCACCTAAAAGGGGCAGTGCCTTTAAGAACTCCAGATGCTATTCTTGATGTTACATAGCAACAGTGAACCTCTTGCTGTAATATGAACTCCAGTCCAAATGACTGCATGGTGAATTATGTATTGCAGAGTCCACTACACTATGAGTTAATACTAATAACTGAGTCCATGGTCACAGAATTTTACTTCCGCTCTACCATGAGTTGCAAATGTCTCAAAAACTGGATGTATTGACAACATATTACACAGCTTATTCTTGGTACATTCTTTCCCACCATCGGATACTTTGACTTTTTACCAAATATCTGCAACACTGACATTCTCACCAGCTGGGCTCTGATGCTGAAAGCAAACATTCACATTGTCATAAGGCATATGTTTGCATTTTAATTGCATTTAGTTGAGACACTGCTCTGCTGGCATGTAGTTTAATGAAGCTGCTACCATGACTTAAGTGAAATGTTCTTAACCTTTACTTTACCCAGACAACTACAAAAATCCCACTCGGTTACAACTTGGTTTCACTAACAGATATTAATAACCACCCTAACACACCTCATAAATTTTTTCAACTTCTAAATCTTTAAAAAGTACTTTATTAGGACTAAAAGGAAATCTTACACAGATTTGACTCCTAGAACAAATTGTTGCCAGACAAGCTCCATGAGAACTTGAATAGGTACAGATCGTCTCTGTGGTTTATGAAGATAAAGATGAAGAACAAAGAGGCGGAGAGCTTCTTGTACACAGAAAGCACTGCTTTTATTGACTGCACTGAACTGGATCAGATGGGAATGGTACTCCATCAGATGAAGTGGGCTGGGGGGGGGGGGGTTAAGATATTGGTTTGGAGGAAGATACCAGATGGGCCGGGTCAGGTTGGATTGGGTGGGGGCACAGTGGGATGCAGCCATCATTAAGGCAACACAAACAGCATGCAGATACAGTCACAGGAAACATCATCATATTGCTTTTCAGAGTCTCGCTTAAAACATCGAAATAGTACAAAAAGGAAGAAAATAGGTTTTTCGCACTAATGAAAAATACATTTTTAGATTTTCCCTCCTACAAAGAAGATTCTAATACAAGAAAATAAATATGGCAAAAAAAGCCAAAAAATAATTTAAAATAGCTCTTCTTTTTCATATATGTTCAATAGTTCTCTTTGCTATTAACAAATGGCACAACATTCTTTGAAACAAAGAACACAGAAGGATAAACTCCTGCAACATTCATATTATTGTATTGAAGAACCAATGCAGAGTGGAGGAGAAACTGGGCAACAGCAGATAACATCTTTATAAGGACAAATAAAACAGTAGGAGGAGGAAAAGCCCGCTGCTTTGAATAGACGATTTAGGCATTTAGAAAAAAAGTATCTAAAGACAACCAATAAAATGCAGTATGATCGTTTTAAAAATGTCACAGAGCAGAAAGATGGTAGTGAAACTGTTCCAATAAGCATCATCTCTAACAATTAACCTTACTTCAGCAAACAAGGACATACTAAGTGCCTACATTAACAGATCATCACAAAACATAGATATTCGGAAGTGCTTCAAAGTTCTGCTAAGCAATTTTGTCTCATTGTTTTTACCTGAGGGGGGAAAAAGTTGATTATCAGGTCGAAGAGATAATTTCTGTGACTAATGAGTCAGACTGTTCTGCACCAAGGAGATCCCATGAAATAATTGAAAAGGCGAGGAGAAAAGGAAAAGTGGTACGGGAAGAGAGAAAATGGTTAAGGAGGGCAATAAAACAAAAGGACAGCGGGTGTAAGAATGCAATAAGCCAGCTATATCTGTTCAGGCTCATTATTCAAACTAAACCAAAACTTAAATTTTCAACAGCAATAACCGGAGTGGATGAATGTGGGCCTGCTTTTCACTGTAGATGAGCTTTTAGAAAACAAACCCAGCCAGGGTTAAAATCATTACTATCTCATGCCTCTTTCTCTCTCTCTAATTACGCATTATTAGTATGTATTTATATTTATGTTAACAAATTAAGGTGAAAGAGAGGACTCAGCAGAGTAACTAGTCCACCTGTCCCTCTAGTGTTAGCTGTGCTGTACTCCTGCATAAGAAATGCGAAAAGTCGGGATACAGAAATAGTGGGACAATAGCAAGGAAATGCAGAAAGTTACAGAAAGTGGGGAAAGAAAGAAAAGAAAAAAAGAGTGATAGAAACAGCACAGAGGGCAAGATAAATGATTTCAACCTGCTTTGGAAATCAAGATTGTGTCTAGACTTGATATATGAAGATTACATTTTCACCTGGAAGTAATGCTGACATCACTTTTTCCTCTGTTATATTTACACCTTGTGTGAGTTTCCCAGCCAGGCCTATAATTACTGCTACCTGATGTAGCTGTGGGAGATTGTAACTTAAGCCAAATGAATCTTCAGTGAGAGCTGGTTGTATTTACATCTCAATGTCTGCTGTGATGTTTTTTGGAGCCAAGTCTCAAACTCCCTGGAGCAGAATGGTAAAACCACATACCAGATGTA
Organism: Rhadinocentrus ornatus; assembly: GCA_037177495.1. Taxonomy (NCBI): domain Eukaryota; kingdom Metazoa; phylum Chordata; class Actinopteri; order Atheriniformes; family Melanotaeniidae; genus Rhadinocentrus; species Rhadinocentrus ornatus. The sequence goes on along the minus strand of JBAMHW010000017.1, from coordinate 18,506,883 downwards.
AATGGAAGTTAAATAAAAGATAATTTTTTAGGAACAATTAAGAGACTTTTCATCCAGGTTATGGATGAATGTGTATAAAACAGTAGATTAGATACTAAATCCCAAATCTGGATTTCTATTGGCTAATGTTGCCATGTAATGATTTTAAAATACTATTTAAAGGTGTAAAGGAGTGGAGTGATTTCGGCATTTAAAGAATAAATATGTTTTACAACTTTCTGAGACATAAAAATTGTTTCTTGCGCATCATGATCTATACTGAAAAACTCCGTAATAAATTAAGGCTTCTCCTGCCATTTTATTATGCGATTTTCCTGTTTCCATTTTGCTTTTCTACAGTAATGGTTAGTTTGTATAGGGGAAAATTAGGATGGAGACCCGGCTGAATGAGGGGATAATATGAGAGCAGAGGAAATAAAAAGGAACCGAGGGAGATGGAGAAGATGAGTGCCTGGTCTTGTTTATATTGGCTGCTTGTTAACGTGACTGTGTGGACAGGCTGCAAACAGAACGCAGCGGAAAGAACAAGTTGTACTCTTTCTGTCTTTCTCCAGTTCAGCAAACATCTCCCTCTTCTCCTCTATTCTCCTTTTTCCCCTCTCCTCTTCCCTAATGTTGACTCTTTTCGAGCCAAAGTGGAGAAGAGCCGAGTGCATTGCCTTTTTCTCCTCATTCACACCTGTCATTATTTGTCCTTAAAGCTACAAATGTCCTTTTTTAATATATGTATATTATATGCTTCGAAAGCGATTTGAAAAACCACATGCTGGCTAAGGAGGCTGATCACTGGACAGGGAGAGGAGAAAGTAGGAGTTGTGGGCAGGAGGGAAACAATAGGAAGGAGCTTTTAAGGAGTTAGAATGAAGCAGAAGAGTGGACTTTGCTGGTGGTGGGAGGAGGACAATGATGGAGGGTGGATATAGAGTAAGGTGCACTGGTTTTGTAGATGGGAGATTTAGTCTGAAAATATTTTATGTTGGCCCGAATCAGAAGTTGGAATTTTATGATTTTTGAGGAAACATGAATCACAATTTCTCTGGATCACTTTCCTGTTGCTTTTCATTAAAGGCAGAAATATGCACAAAATACTTGCAATCATAAAGACTGAAATTTACATTAAATTAGACATCATAAATAATGAATCTGATTAACAACATGATGATGCTGTTAAGCCAAGACATTCAGGTCAGTGTTACAGTTGAACCTGGGGAATAGAATCATTTTAGCCTCTAAATAAAAACAACAATCAAGGTTATTTCTTAAAGTGAAAGAATGATTAGCAGCTGACTATATGACCTTGAAAGAAAGTGAGTAATCCTGTCTAGCCCTCTGAATCAAACTCCTGTTACTCTTTCGCCACTAGATTGAAATTAACTTGATAACTGAATTTGTTCTGTCACAGCAGCTCTGTGTGTATGGCTAAATCTCCCATCTGTGCAGTGTGTCTGTGTTGCGGATGTTAAGACCTTGAAGTTATAACTTTGAATTAACATAGAGGAATGCAAAGCGCCAGTGAAAGCAGATAATGAGTCAGCTCTCTAGCTTGATACGAGCCACAGCGGCCAGCTAAACATTACTAAAGAAAAAAAACTGCTTGCAAAGGCTTTTTCAAAACACTGAAAATGAAAATGTCTCTAGTAGCAGTTGAACAGTATAATACATTATTGAAGGTGTGTATAAACTCCAGTGGTAGGCGGGTGGGTGGGCTTGTGTGGCTGGTGGAAGATAGTAAAACAGGGATTTCATGATACCAGAACATGCAGAATGAAGCAGGCCCTTGGTCAGTCTGCATTAAACCATTAAATTTCTGTTATGGGTTTAATTTCAAACCATCTGATTCTGATTATGAATTCAGTCCTGGAGAAATCCCAGAAGTCCAAGTTGCATTATCTGCAGCAAACTTTAGCATTTCCACTGAGCTTTGTTACAGCAACCCATCAGATCAATCCTGCTGTCACTGATCTACCGTCAGCCTCAAACCACCAGAAGAGAAGAGAGACGCTGTATGAGCAGCATCTAAATGCTCCTGATTCCTCAAAGCCACCTTAGCTGCCATGTTTTGCCCTGGTCAAAATTGTAAAATACAATTTACCGACACAATAGTTGCTGGATGAAGCCAAACTTCATTTTTACCAATAAACAGAAAACATAATGGTGACTTCTGCTCAGCTGAGGGGCTCTGAGGAACCCAGCCCTGCTGGTAAAGTGATGTCTTTCTTTGACTTTTACAACAGAATCAGTGTAATAATAATAAATGGCAGCGCTGTAAATCTTTGGCAAGGGTCCAATTTCCTGCAGCAGTGGGTGCTGGTCCTAATCCACATTTTCATCTTGTGTCTTGTGGAATGCCTCAGTGTGTGTAGGTGTGTTTCTGACCTACTATCATGTGGTTGATACCCATCAGCCTACTTCTATGGTGTAGCTTTCATGCCAACACCTGGAGGAGATTCTTACGCAGACACATGCATCAGCTACAGTTTTCATCCATAGCAAAGAAAGTCCTAATTGTGCACTTTGAATGGCTAGTTAGCACATGGTAACATTACTTTAGATACCCCCAGAAAATCTTTTGCTGACATGAAGGCTTCTTTATGTGGTTTAAAATTTCCATGATGACTATTTTTAGAGATTAAAACCACAAAGACAGTGGAAAAAACCAGAAACAACCTCAAATCTGAATCTAACGTCATGCAAAAATTTAACCTGACAGTTGCAAAATTCAAAGATCATCAGAGCACATTTTGGGCTGTGAGCCAACACAGACGCCAGCATACCACACAGAGGGTTTGGAAGTTGTTTTCTAGTAGATATTGATTTAAAAATAAAAAACAAAAAAACACATAAACAACCTGCAAGACTCCAGTCTACAGTAAGCGGAAGAAGAGGGCATTGAAGCCACACTGTAAATGTTAAATAACTAGTTTGTATTTGCTAAGGCTGCACAGCATAAAGGAAAAAACAGACCACAACTGGAATTACCAGCAAGTTACTAGTACATAATGATACTTTTGACTTTAGATTTGAGTTTAAACTGGTGAAAATCTTCAAAAATCCCAACTTCGCCAAAATATACGCAAATATAATTAGAATTTTCATTTTCCAGCACTGTGAAGCCTTAGCATTTGCTACTACATGTTAAGGCCATACATGGGAGGCCTTGTCTAAAACCACTGTCAGGCACAACGTCAGGCTACTCTGAACATTGAATATTGAAACCAAGATTACACTTTTCTGTTTTAGCACATGAACGGTAACAACCATCTAGAGGAGGATCCTGTGGACCGCAATGATATACCACCACATCCTCGCTTTAAAACAGTTTGTGTGTTGTTGTTGTTGTTATAGTCAGCTGTAACAGCCAACGTAGAAGTCCAAAACCCTCTACCTGCCTCATATCCAGGTTGTTGTATTAATTCAGCAACTGCTTAAGACTGAGCTTTGCACAGTTTAACAAAACAATGTGAATCTTCTACGAAGGTTACACCTGAAGGACGAGAGAGACAGCACTGTCACCTGTGAAAATACTTTACTGCTGTTAAGGGGGCGTTTCACTCTGAGTAAGCTCATGTTTCATGACGCAGTCAGGACCTCATATACATAAAAAACTAGTCATCTTGTACGTTATAACCCTGTTATACCAGCTCTGATGTGTGTGTGTGTGAGAGAAAGCTGTGTTGTGTGTTCATTTAAGCAGCATCTGGCTTATTCGTAAGGGTGTAAATATATTAGTCTGAGTTTTAACTACTGCCAGGAGCCCATTACTATAACGGGCATTTCCTGTGTGTGTGAATCTGAAGAATCCAGTGTTCAAAGGGGTACATAACACCACAGCACCGTGCCTGAGCTTTTCTGTATTTGACAAGTTAACCTGAACATCGCTGGTATCTGGAGTCATCTGACACCTTATCTGATATTCTTTATCTAAAAATCCAGAGACAGAGCACGTATGTGTGTGTTTGTGTAGATAAGATGTAAATATGCTGCCTTGATACACAGATGTGTTCCTTGGCGTGGTCACCCCTGAAGACTGGATAGAAGCTGTCCATACAGACAAAAGAGAAAGTAGAATGGACTTGTATCTCTACATTAAATGTCTGTTCGTCAGTTCTGGGTCAAGTAGTCCTTAAAAAATTCAGTTGTGATGCTCCATGTTCATATAAGTTGGGTCCAGATGGGTGGGATGAGGGTAAAAGTTTTTACCTTGTTTGACCATCTGGTTAACGTGGCCTGCCCCATCTCATCTGTTAACTTGCACATTTTATTATCAGGTCTATTGAACCCAGGATTGATGAGGATACATGCTCAGTAGTAGTCGTGTTGGAGTTCTAACAATGAAGCTCGCCAGATAAGGAATTTTTTCCAAACACACACACACACACCTCTATATATATGTGTGTATATATGTATAATAAAAAATATGTGTATATATTTATGTCTTATGCTCTGTTCATACATGTTTTTCTTACTTTAATTTATTAATTTTAAAAGTTTTATCATTTTTTTTATTTTTTTTTTACCCCTGAGAAGACCATGGACTGCTTACAAAATACAACTCTCAGAGAGCAACAAAAAGTCTGTAAATTTCTTTAAAAAAAAAACTAAACACAAACAACTCAATTCAACAAGTTGAAAGTAGGCCTTTGAAATTTTATTTAATTGTCTTCATTTGTTTAATGGGAGGAAAACGTGCAGTAAGCCATCACTTACAAGAGATTGGTCATGTCAAATGTGAGTCGCCGCCATGTTAACATGTTAGCCATTAACCTGCTAACACTTGTCTTATTGCACACACTACACACTGCATAGATACACGTGGATGGTCTGAGGTAACCTAATTCTCTTGATACTTGTTTGAAACCTTCAATTCATAATGCAATTAGAAATATATATATTTTTTAAAGACTTAAGTTCCAAGAAATTATCCACTGATGTGAATGAGCTGGCAAAACGATTTAATAAGATTGGAATCTAAGAGCGTGAGTTTGGTGGGTGTGTGAATGGGGAAAAAAAAGATTGTCTTACCAGCTCATCATCCAATGACCACAATCTGCAAAGATTTGAGAAGTAATAAAGCTTCTTTGTGAGCATATGTCAGTTAGGACCGGATTTTGGAATTAATTTTTTAAACCGATACAAATCTGATTCATAAATTCCTATTTTTGATTCAATATGGTTTTTGTTTTAATAATTTTACACTGTATCAAATTTGCATGGTATCAAAATTAGAGAGAAAAAAAAAAGATTCATATTTCAACAATACTATAAATGATTTAGTTTTAAACATTTCTGTGGGCATTTGTCCAAAAACTTCAGATATATTAATTAATTTATTTGCACATTAAACTTACACAGCAACTTTTTTTGTGGTTGCCAGTATCAAATGGGCAGCATAGTTCCCCTCAGTGTGACCTGGCCAAACTCTGTTTTGATGGCTTTTGACTGCATTGGAGGGGACAGACCAGTAAGCAGCTCTTTCCACTGACAGTATGTTCTCTGCTTTGCAAAGTGCTGCAGATGCTTTGTCAGTAAATAGCAAATTCTACATTTTTTTATCTTTGTTTTAGGCACTATTCAATTAAGGTGACAAGGAGCCCTGTGCTGGTTACACCTGGTAACCAACGCAGCGGGATTTCCTCTTGCTTTGATTGTAAGAAATCCGATTGAGGAGCGACTGATTGATATATTCATTGATTGTTTGGCTGATTTGGTTGGGGAGAAAGGGCCACAGGACAAGGGACAGAAGGCACAAAAGTTTTTGCAATCATTTTTTTTTCCCAAAGTGTTAGGGGCGGTAAATATTTAGGAAGAATTTGACAGCAGCTGACAAAGGTGAGATATTTCTACAACAGTTGAGATGTGAGTGAAGGGATTTGCTATTGTAGTTTGTGTGAATATATCAGTGTTTGTGACTCTGTGTGACAGTCTGACAGAGCACCAGGGGTGGGGTCAATCTGTTTACAACATAAAGCAAAGACAAGCTGGAGATCTGGAAATAGATTTGGGAATAAAGGCTTCAGTGTACATTTTTCAGCCTTTTTTCATTAAGTCAATAAAAAGATAATTGACCCCAACCCTGATTGAGCCTCTATAATACACTTGAGTGCTTACATTACAGCTCTTGTGACTTGCTAGTTGTGCTTTAAAGGCTGAACACACGCCGTCCCATATCATAATCTGCACATACTCAGACCAACTCTGGTGTGAAATTGTCTTCCACTGAATAACTTCAAGAAAACAAAGACTCTTCGGATGCAACTTGAGTTGTAACGACTAAGAATGTAGCATACCCTGAAACCAGCTTGAGTAATAATAAGAATAATAATGCCCCAAAATGTTTGTTCCCAAGTCTGACAGGCGTCACAAACGTGAGACCAGAACTGGGCACTTGAACACCCAGAAAGAAAATAAATCTGAAATATACAAAACAGAAAAGACTAAGGGTCATGTGTTTTTCCCCCTATTTGTTAAATGTATGATGTTGTATGATTAGTTAAACTGCGGTCCAGTGGAGAAGCATTACTGTACGATATACAGCTACATTCAACATCCCCCCCCCCCCAAGTTGAAGAAATTCTCCATATGTAGGTGTGACGGGATTTGGTTGAACAAAGCCATCCAGCTATTGTCTGTAGACTTTATACTGGGCACAGATGGGGAAAGAAAGTAACTAGCCAGCAGGATTCTGCCTAAATAATTGCCTGCATGTGTGTACTTGTCTATTTGGGTCTCAGTTCTTTAGGATGCCAGCACGCTTCTCCTCAGCAGGTCGTCGTTCCCAGAATGCAGCTGTGACAGCCGCAATTTGCGTCCACCAGCGCGTGTGTCCGAATCACTCTGCTCACCATCAGTGAAGTACCCGTCAGTCTCAGCAGTGTTCATTAGGGACATGTCCTTCCCTGCAAGAGGCAGGTTCACGGACTCCAGTCCCCCTACGCTTGCCCTTCCTCTTGATTTACCCTGGCGGGTTGGACGAGGACGTGGGGCCCCATAACGGAGGATCGCCCCTGTGTCAGGCACTGCGATCCCCGGACTGGAAGCTGGAGGTGGTGAGGAACTCACTATGAAACCAGATCCAGCCCTTGATGTAACTCCATTCCCCATGTGGATGCTGTCCCATGGGCCGCGGTCCTCAGAAATATGACAGGAATCCATTTTGGATATAGGCGGCTGTGGTGGTGGGTCCCTGTGAGGGTCTGAGCTCCTGGTCTGGTGGTGATGACTGTGGTGATACATGGTCTTAGAGGAGCCCCTGGACCTTTCCCCTCTCCGGCCTACATGGCTGGACTTTTCTTCTGTCACATTCGCCCAGAGGTTCTTCGCTGTGGAGGAGCTGCTTTCGGCGGATGCGGCCGCTGCAGGCAGGAGCATCTGAGGGTGACTGGAGGCGGTGGCTTGCCCTCGAGCGCGGGGCTTGTTGCTCCCTCGGGGTTTGCGGCCCAGCTGGGGTGTTTTCCAGGCAGACTGCATAGAGTTCTCCATCATGAGGTTTAGCAAATTCTCTTCACCCTGCAGAAGCTGGATGACAGGAGGAGAAAACAGGTAAGACTAGGGAGGCCAGGTAGTCTGGATGAAAGAGGGGGTAGTGATAAAAGACCAATTTATAAGGTATGAAAAAGTAAATCATAGAAGAATAAAGCCATATCAGCTTATATATTTTAGTGCCTGTCAATGGATAAAGAATATCTCACTTTACCTGGAAAGTTGTTCCCTGAGAGAAAAATCTAAGAACAAAGTTAATGTATTATGATAGCATCCTGCAAATAAATGTTTACTGTTTTACTGTGTAGTTCAAAATTCTTTAGCACTTTGGGCAACAAGAGTTGCAGTAAATGTGCTATATTGTATCTACTGTACTCTAGTCCTAGTTTGAGTTTATTATTGTTTTTTTTGGCGTGCAAGATCATGAAGATCAGTGCAGGGGAGTATAAGATTATAGCAAAGCTAATTTTCATTCTTAGTCTGTTGACAGGCCAACACAATAAAATAACAAGATCAAGGTGCACAATAACAACAATAATAAGGAGATAACAGAATGACTTAGTTCAGACATCATCTTCCAACCCTTCTGCAGGACCAGCCCTACCTGGTCAGAAAGCAGGTTGCCACTTTTGTCATGGTGCTGGGCACCCAGAGCCCACTGGCTCAGCATGTCATCAGCAGTGATCTGAACCGACTGGGCGAGCCAGCTGTCAAACAGAGAGTTGTCCAATGGGAAAGACTTTGACAAACCTGGAGGAAGGGAAATAGGAATATATAGGGAGAGAGGAATGAAAGGGCATACATGGAACAAAGGGGAAAAATGGAGAGAGAAAGGGGAATACAAAGCACACAGGTGAAGGTTTGGTACAAACTCAAAAAAGAAAATGCAGGTAAATGTGTCCTATGTTTAAATCCACTTGAATAAATTAGTTTTTTTAAATGAAAGGTAAAAAGCATAATACAGAGCAAGCACACAGAGGATTGTGAACATTTGTACCAGAAGAATTTTTGTCATATTTGCTGAAAAATTCAATTTGGCCTGACAGTAATATCTGAGACAGTTTATGAAAAAGAAATGAATCTTCTTTTGTCAGGCAGAGCTCAAGCACAGCAGAGATGTGTTTAATTTAGAGAATTTAGAAGTTCTATGGATATGGATGGATGGATAATATCTACACTTTACTGCTTAGTCCACTTCAGGGTTGTGGGGAAGCTGGAGTCTATCCCAGCAATTAGCAAGTGAGAGGCAGGGTACACCCTGGACAGGTCACCAGTTCATTGCAGAGCCAACAAGCAGCGCTCACATTCACTCCTAGGGAGAATTTAGAATAACCAATTAACCTAACATGCATGTCATTGGATGGTGGGCGGAAGCCGGAGTAACTGGGGAGAACCCACACATACACAGGGAGAACATGCAAACTTCACACAGAAAGGCCACTGTTCCAACCTCCCCCCAGCCGAGGCTCGGACCAACGACCTTCTTGCTGTAAGGCTGCGGTGCTAATCACCACACCACCGTGCAGCACTCTAAACGTAATGTGTTGCATCTGACCTTAAATTAATAATACTTAACAGAGAATACGATAACACAGTCATCCTCATTGCATGTCAGAACAAGGGAAAAAAACAATAACATTTATAGTACATGGCTATATGCTAAATCCAAGCATACGGTTTCCAAATCTTATTGGACTTACAGACTTACAAGACAGATGAATATCAGCAAAATCTGCATCTCCCCTCACCTCAACTGACTGGTTGATTCACTCTTACGCAGATATAAACCTGCTTTTAGGTGTAATCCTGTTTTCTGTCTTCTTTCTGAGCGTTGCCTTCTCCACAATCTCTGGTGTGTGTACAGCGTGTACATGTGAGAGGCTGCAGCCAATGCTCAACGCTTTTAAGTCTTTGCTTCTGTGTCTGTATAATTACAGGAGATTTTCATGGCTTCATTTAATCATTGTTGCCAAAGAACTGCATGTGTCTGGCATTTTAGTGTTTCTTGCACTGAAACGCACAAACTCACACAATATTGTGAACATAGTGAGGCTGAAGTACAACAAAGTCCACAACTCTTTCACTTCACACATATTTACTTCCTAAAATACTTGAAGGTGGAAAGTTAAGATTGGCCATTAAATGTATTAGAGTTAACAGTATTTTTTTTTCTTTTTTTTTTTAAACTTCTGTCCTGTCTCACATTGGATAAGCAATTTCCTGAGAAGTATTTCCATTTGTTATTTACACATGGGATCAAAAACAAACCATCAAAATTATATTGAGAGTACATTCCCAAAACCAAGTTTTAACTCTCAAAATTGACTCTGTTCCCATGTCCTTATGTTTACCAAAGTATCTATAAGTTGGTGTGCTGACAGATTTTGATAAGCACACCAACTCACCAACCAACAGCACAACAAATCCCAATATTGTTTATCCTGATAACAATAACGCAACAATAAGATGTAGACTCTCCCACATTAGGTCTAGACCGGCTTACTAATTGTTCCACTTCAACAAGATTGTTGCAGAAAGATGATTTGACACTTTATGTGATGCATTTAGTGCTGTTATGCTTTCCTATAGACTACTTGACATTGCAGTGTTTCTTTTATTGATATGTTTCTATTGCAATTTCCCTCTGGGTTTATTATTTATAATTTAATTTAGGTAATTTCTGTTACCAACATATGTGCCACCTGATGTAGGAAACTAGAAATATGGTAGCTTTAATTAAATGATCCGTCAGCAAAACCATAAATGCATGCACACAAAAAAAAAACATCATCAGAAATGCCTGGAGATTGGATAAAAACCTTCTCCTTTCTTTTCATCAGGTCCTTGTAAATCTTCACTGTCTAAAATATTCTGCCGAGTAGGACAGCAGGAGGTGCTGTTAGGGTGCGTTTAACACCAGCTATGCCACACACACGCACAGCGAGCTGGTTGTTTCCATGACGCAGCATGTCTCTGCAGGAATCAGGAGAGCTCTTAGGGAGGGAATAGGTGTCGGAGGGGGAAAAAAAAAAAAGAGACAGTGAAGAAGTGTGAAGAAAACATGGAGGCGTGATGAAGGAAATCAAGAAAAGAGCAGAGATGGAAACGAGAGACCTAAACCTGCCACTTTATATTACCTAAATCACAACACATACAACCCAGGAAAGATCAGTTATGTCTGAAAAAAGCTGTTATAAGTATATATCATCAGTCTATTATCCACTTATGAGCTCATAAAATTGTTGCTTTTCCTACAGATCCATTTTTTATTTTATTTTAAATGGCGTATAGACATCTACTGGAATAGATTCTCTAAAATTCTTTAAATAATATCCCTTTATGTGGTAACTTAAAGCAATCATTGGTTTAAGTTATGTGGTTTCTATCATATCCCTCAGCTCTATAAAGTAGTATTCTCATAAGTAGTCATGTGAAAAAGAAAATGCACTCCAAGGTTTTACATTTTAGAATACAATACAAAAAAAAAAGAAAAGAAAAAGAAAAAATTACAGGTCAAAAAATTAGCTAATTGCAACTTCAGATTATTACAACATCTAACGTTGTATCATTATTCACTTAACAAAAACAAATGTCAAATGCAGAAGTAATTTTGAAAACTAATGATCTACAAGCTCCTATAACTACGTTTGGCAGGAAATGTTGCCAAACATTGTTTCCTTAATGACATTATCAGTTCATTACGGCTAGCAGGTATTTATTTATGCACAACTTCCTTAAGGTCATACCAAGTCAAATCAGATTTAGGTCTGGTCTTAGACTGACCTCAGGGTGACACTATAATATTTTGGTATAGAGAGGAGTTCATGGTGGACTTACTTACTGCAAGGTGTCCAGGTCCTGTAGCTGCATAACAAACCCAAATCACCATGCCTCCACCACCGTGCTGTCAGTTGCTGTGAGCTGTTTATGCTGATATATTTACCTAACGTGTTACTGTGCATTATAGGCAAACATCTTCCCTATGGTCTCGTCTTTCCAAAGGACTTCTACCTGAGGTATTCTGGTGTTTTTACATGCAGTGTTGCAAATCTTTAGGGTTATCTTACAGTCCACTCCGGGGAAAGTAAACAACTGACTTGAATGTTTTTCACTTGTAAATAATCTGCCTTACTGTAGAATAACGGACTTCACATTGTTTGGAAATGATCTTATGACACCTCTCAGATTGATGGGCAGCAACAGCTGCTTCTCAGAGATCATTACTGATGTCTTTCCTCCTTGGCATTGTATTCACACACACTTAAATGCTTCATAACATGCTTGATAACACTTGCTTATGATCAGGAAATCAATTGAATTTGATTAGCAACTCTTGGCTGCAACTGACACCCTCAATTCCCATGGAAGCAGTAATGATGGACCTAGTGTTTCCACACACTGTTCCTTCATTTTTGCTTAGTTTTAGTTGGATAAGGGACACAATATAATGTATCCTGTGCTGCTGTTCACTTGAGATTGTATGTCTCAAATTTTACAACCTGGTAAGGACCAGATGGTTATATTTTGATGCCCTGATAAATACCACCTTATTTTTGGAATTTGGATAGAGCTAATAAACAGTGTGGGCAGAGGACAGTACAGCAGAGACAGAGATATGCTACATCTTCTTGATCCAAGAACACTGAGAGAAAGACAAAGCTCAGGACCAGACTCGACAGAGAACAGATGGCCAGACACACAAACACACATCAAGTCTGTGAGATATGAACACATACGGCATGCAAAGACAAACACAGAGACAGCACACTGAGACAGGGAACAATATACTATATATAACATTGACAATGGAGAGCATACATGGACACACAAAGGACTTGTTTATCATGGAAACACATTTTGTGTGATGATTTCCCAGCATGTATGCAACATCAAGTTTCATCCTTCAGCAGTCAGTTGGAAAACTGAGAAATAGTGAAGGAAAGATAAACAGAGAAAGGGAGTTTCTTAACAGAGAGACAGAAGGACCGATATGATGGACAGATTTACTGTAAAAGACACAAACAGAAGAGGACAGGCAAAAAAAAAAAAAGAAGAAACCTATTAGAGTAGGAAGCAAGAGAGGTACAGCCAAACCACTCTCCAGCCCTGTGTTATCGTTTGCCTGTTGAGTGGAAATGTTCACTTTCACATGAAAACACTGGGACTCTGCAGGATGAGTATGAGTAACACAATCCGGCTTCATTGTTGAAAGTTACTGTATGTGAGAAACTGTCAAAACATGTCTGGTATAGGCCTGAATAATCTCAAGATTAGATCATGATTAAAATTACGTGGATCTTCATGATAAGCATGACACATTTTTAGTTGATTCATCAACAGGTAGCTCAGGAGAAAGAGCAGTCGTCATCCAACCGGACTGTACATATTGGGATGCATTACCATCTTTCCTATTGATGACAATAATTTACATGTTAAGAAAGCACCATTGAACTTCCCCTAACAACGGACAATTCAGCATCTGCCTTGCAAACGAGTCAGAAACGTGGAGTTTTAAGATCGGAAAGGTACTTAGCGCTACTTTAAGGTAAACGATATGATTGGTTAAACATGCTTAAGGTCAAAACATATTTATATTAAACATAAATGTTAATTAAATAATTCGAAACATCATTTCAGAAACTATATTTTAGTTTTTAGGTCCAACACACATGCAAAAAGCATTGCTTTTAAATTATTTTCTAAGCAGCAGGAATGTACGGTATTACAAAGCAAAATCAGAGCAGAATCACAGCAACATGTCAAACTTATAGAGGAATATGAACAAAATCTGCATCTCCCCTCACCTCAACTGACTGACTTCTGTTTTGATCATGCTGGTTTTAGCTCCAGTACACAGGTGTTATTTTTATTTTTTTAATGGAAAAACAAAACACTGGTGGATGCATTAGAGCTTTTACAGTCAGTAGCAGGGCGGCATCAGATGTTTTAGCACCGACATTGTGATGTGCACATATGCAATATTAACTTAACAAGATATGCAAAACATAAACATTAAAAATTACTTTAATTCACACTCACGATGCTGTGGGTGTTTAAGGGAGTGATACAAACAGGAAACGTGAACTGAACTCACCTCCCATGATGGTGAGACCTATAATTAAAACCTGCTGATAAAAGATTAGTCACTGTTTTTAGTGTTGTTGTTTTTTGGGATATGCAAGATTTTCTTTCTATAACTTTACAGCAGCTTTGCTGCTTACTCATGAATGTAATGTCTGCATGCACGGCATAGTCAGTAGGTACTGAATATCTCAATTTCTATGGGATATAGTTGAAATATTTAGTATTCTATGAGCCTTTAATACCAGCAATGTGACCTCTCTCCTTTGCAGAAAGACCTGCTACATTACTGGATATGAACTGCTCATTGTGAAGGAAGTAAAATTAGCAATTTATTTAGCAAATGAGTGATTAGAGGCTAAATGAAATGTAGTTATGGTATAATCACTTTATTTGTTACACAGTGTAGTTTGATACCTTTTCAGCAATCAAGCAAACCCGTGCTCACTGCTCAGCTGAAGGAAATTACTGACATCAAAGTCTATTTTGTTTCAAAATGCTGGAGATCATACAGCATTATGGGTAATTATTTGTTTCCTTTATGCAATCTAGTAAAATGTTATCTGCTCATTATAAAGCTGGAAGAAGTTATTAAGTGAAGTATAAATGAATTGTTATTGTCCTTGAAAAGGACTGAAAGATGTGAGTAGAAATAAGTGAGCAAGCTTTTGTGATATTTGTTTTTTCCTTTTAGACAATGAAGTTCATCAGATTCAGCAACGCAGTCTGAGTCTTTAAGTTTAAGTTGCTCAAAGTTTCATTGTGCTTGAATTAAGGTTTGGTGGTTAAATCTAGATTTGATCTAGTTCATACAACCCTATTATTTCTAATACTAATAATCAAATTTTAAGCCTGTTGTCGACACAGAGCCAAAACCTCAATCTCAAGTGTCATGGATTTTATGTTACAGAAACAGCAGCAAAGTTAAGCTTAGCTGTGTGTAACTCCCACCAAAATACTGCAGAATACTCCCTCACAGTTATAACTTGTTTTGTTATCAGCCACGCAGCTTCAGGTTTCATCCTTTGATGACAGCGTGTAGTCTTTGTCCTTTTGATTTTTGCAGCTTTTAGCAACTTTCAGTCATGTACATTTTCTGAGATCACAGGAAGTAAACAAGCTCTCTGTGTTTTATGTTGCCTTAAAGCTACTGCCAGTGGGCTGATACGTCCTGTTTATGTATTCTTAATGCTTTATGTGTCCTATGTTATGTCTTGAAAGAATGAATGGAATTAGAGAGAACAATTACTCATCAAAATCGCTCACTTATTAATCAAGCACATGCCACAACATTTTACAAAATGAATAATATTCATAACCTATTGGATCAGGATTCAATAAAAAGTGATTATATAATACTAACAATCCTCCTACTTGATGTCCTACTTTTACAATCTATTTACAGGAGAGGTTTTTTTTTCCTACAGGATGCCTGAAGATATGGTAGATGATTTTCTTTTCTTTTCACCCACACAAATACACATAACTTGTGCCCCATGTTACCATGTTCTGCATACAAGTGACTGTTTAGTTGTCTTACACAATAAAAAAAACCCAACTTACATCAGATTAGTTCAATTATCTTGAACTTACTTTAAAACAATCCATCTGTTTTAAAAGCTTCCAAAGTTTACTAAACTTCGGAGTGAAATGTTTTCCACAAATAAAAGCAATAATGTGTATGATACAATCTGAGAGGAAACACTCATCCTGACAGTGTGCTCTGGTTCTGCCACGACCGACAGCTTCCATCAAATTGTCACAGTTCTACTGTCCCATGACACAGCTGCCTCTGAAAAACTTTTAGTGATGGTGATGTCAAGACATATGATTTTACAAGC
Organism: Rhadinocentrus ornatus; assembly: GCA_037177495.1. Taxonomy (NCBI): domain Eukaryota; kingdom Metazoa; phylum Chordata; class Actinopteri; order Atheriniformes; family Melanotaeniidae; genus Rhadinocentrus; species Rhadinocentrus ornatus. Next base: position 18,491,482 of record JBAMHW010000017.1, on the reverse strand, counting down.
GCAGCAGATATGTGGAAGAGTGTCAACTTTTATAGCAAAGGTGGATAAATACTCTATTTAAAATCTGAAACTCTTTCTGAAGAGACGTTTTGTTATCTTCATCCATGATTTACCACATCAGTCAAGAAATTTCCAACACAGACTCGACCACATAATCTGTCTGCTCCAAGCTGAACATGTCACCTCTCCACAGTGGAGAAAACAAATGAAAAAAAAAACCCAGCCCACCCCCTCCTCCTGCTGCTTTGTGATGGACTAAATGCTTTAGAGTATTTTTTAGACTTTCGCCAGGATGCCAGTATATTGAAATGTTAATTTGCACCTCAAGAGTCAGGCAGGTGGCTTGTCTCTTGTTGACAGTGTGAAAGCAATAAATTCAGTCACCACAGCTGTCACTGTGTCAATCAAATGTATATCAACTGTCCTCCAGCAAGACCCTGAGCATTTTTATTCACACAAATGCCTATAAATGACAAATATCTGCATACATATAAGCTGCATGCACTATTTAATATCAGTTTTCAGATCATCATATGCAGTTATTTCAAGTGGGGATGAATTTACTTGACAGACAGACACCATCTATCTATCCATCCATTCTTATCTAGTCATGAGAACTGGTGGACTGACAACCCCCTTCCTACCAGCAGATACACTATCTGACCAGTGCAAGCTTTTTCTGAGCTTACATGTAGCCCAGGGCTTAAATCTCTGAACCAAAAATTACTTTATTAATAGTGTTTAAATAGCACAGGCATGGTCAGTCACATGTAGAGTGTTGATAATGGGTAAAGCTTTTTCAATCCGACGTAGGTACAGATGGATGTGAACGTGTGCCATGATGCCAAAATGACGATATGCTGCTGGATAAAATATTGTACAACACCAACATTGTGATAGACATGTCTGAATCTGCACTTTGCACGCCCTGCGATGGACTGGTGACCCGTCCAGGTGCTTCTCGCCTGATAGCAGCTAGGACAGACAAAACGTTTGTGAATGGAAAATTTAAAAATTGTCAGGAGCACCTATTCATTATAGATGCCTTTTAATTGGTCATGTTTCCCTCCACATTTTTTTATGTTATTGACTTTTTATATTCTAGTCTTGTGATAACTCTGATGTAGAACATGCTAACAGAATCAGGATGCCCTGCAGTCATGGTGGATCAATGAAAGAGGAAATGGTTTAAACTTATGGTCTGTATAAGGAGAAATAATATAATGAATAAAGTTTCCAACTTTTTTGTCTTGGTGTTTTGAAATTAAATGAGCAAATATGTTAATTAGCATCAAGGCTACCAATGCACTGTAAGGACACACAGAAACACACAGGCTTATGTTCAGCCAATGAGGAGCTTTGATCACTTTGGAAACACTGCAGCTTGGACACCCACCTACACACACACACACAAAGACACACACACCATGTACCTAGCTCTTTAAGCAGAGAGCCGTTCTCTGACTTCCATCTCTCCTTTTTCTTCTCTGGACTATTCTTTCTTCTCTCCTTCCCTTTATCCTTCACTCCATTGTGCTTCCTCTTTTCTCCCTTCTGGGGTTTCTCTGCAGGGAGACACAGAAGACAGGCTCAGGTTAGGGATTTAGTTGATTTACTCCATTTAAGGTTGTCATTGGGGCTGGGGATGTGTTTCTTTTCAGCTGACGTCTGGTGATAGAGATGATAAAGAAGATCTTAAAAAACAATATGTAGTTTTTAATTTTTTTAATTAGTTTAATTTCCACAAAACACAGTGACTCCGACTTTTGAAAAGGATGAATACTAATCTGTTCCTGAATAATTTTACATTAGTTGATTTTTAATATTAACTTTGGTGTGTACACATAATTTATAAAAATATCTTTTTTTAGGAAAGTAGTGGCATGCTAAAAAATGTGAGCTTGACAACTAAAAGCTAAGTTCTTACACACCAAGCTAACATTTGCTTGGTGGGTATGTCTGTGAATGTCTGTCTCTCCATTATGTGCACTCTGGTGATATTTTTGGATTTTGTAAGACTCTTTTTTTCTCTCCAACTTGTAGGACTGGTGTCCCATCTGTCAGTAAGGGTGCTCAGTGATAGGTTATTTATTATAGTGAATGAGTAAATTAGTTGGTAGGCAGCAATGACAACAGAAAACAAACATAACTTGACATGTTAAACACAGTCTCTTCTCTTTTGCCTCTTAAATTCTCCACAACAAGCAAAACTTTCCTGGTGACACGGTTTTGTGTATAAGAGCCTTAAACTCAGTGGTAAGCTGTAAACTTTCAACAGACAAAGAATTTCGGTGATAAATTTCAGTAAGAAGGTATACTCTTTGAGTGTGGCTTAAATATCTTGACATCATTCTGGGCAAGAAACTGGTCAGACTTGATGCAAGGGCAGTTAGTAGAAGTCTCATTGTTTCACTGCAAACACAAAGTAGAAACAGCCCAGAAACATACCCTGAAGAGTCCCTTTGCAAGCTTTCTTTCTGCATTAATGCAAAAAGCAAGGCAGAACATTTCAAGAAATAGTTTGGCTCTGAATATTTCTGAACAATTTAGTTATAAATGCAGATTTTTATAAGCAATAAGTTTTATTTTCATGCAGCTGCAGGGTTTTTATTGCTATACTTCATAATTCTGAGAACTGGTGGCAGCTTTTTTATCAGTGTGGCCCAACATGACTTGCCTCCTAACAATGTTTGGTTATGAAGCCACAGCTCATCTCCATTTTCACTGCTGCTGTCCCCAGACAAAAATGAGATATTTGGGATGCGTGGCATTGCTTGGTGCTAAGCTTGTTTAGTATTTTCAAGTTTAAGGGTAAGACTGTCTATGTGTACCCATGTGGCCTTAATGGAATTTAAATCAGATAAAAAGATAAAACAAGGACTAGCTGCAGGGTTGTGTGAGTGGATCAGGGTAGAGCAACAGTTTGTATTTTCTTGGCTGGTACTACATCAAAGCTGCTGTAAGAGATTATACTTTATTCCACTTACCATAACGATCAGCTGAAGTGTCTGAGCTTAAGTCACTTTAAGGTTGTACATTCAAGAAATTCATGGAACATGGAAAATTTTTCCAGAAACTTCCTTGAAACGACTTCTGTTAAAACGAATGCTAATTCCCAAGAGTTCAGACATATTTTAAGGCCGATTTTCACAGACACAAAAGACTGTTAAACCATTCATTATGAACATTCCTGCAACATCCTGAGGTTGAGAAACTTTCTTATAACTTGTCCTGTCCAGCATCGTAGCAAGCAGAATGTCTGGCTGCTGTGCTTTGCCAAACAAATTTGCCTTGCCAAGGTGAGCTTTATGGGTATAAGGCTCCTCTTGATTATCAGATATTTTTTCCCTTATTCATTTATTTATTTAGAATAATAGTTTATCCTTTTTTTAAATCGTCCCCTCAGGTCAGGTACACCAAAATTATCTAAATTCTGTAGTAAAGAGTGAACAGAAATAGAAAGGAGTGGACAAAAGAAAGGAGATAAAAATAAATCCAGAGACACCAGACAACCAACTGTTACACCTGTACAGAAACACAGCAGAGAATTTCCTACGGCCTTTACCGGAAACAAAGCTGACAATCATCAGGAGCACTTATAACAGATGAACAAGCTGGGAAACAGACATGTATCACTTTCCAGAAACACACACAAACAAAAACCTAAAGTAGCTCTTAGTGTATAAACCCACAGGACAATGCAGTGACTGTGTCAATATGCAGAACGGGAGTAATGAAAAGACCAGGGTGGCCCTGTGACCCAGGCAATCAGCAGCAATCACGGAGCACAAATCCCAGCCACCACACCATGAAGAAGACCATGCATCCGCCCAGAAGGCGGCAGAGGGGCTAAGAAACTGCACTTTACCTTTTTATTCCAGCCAACGGCATCACGTGACAGCTGCATTTTGCTTTACTGGAGAACATTACACACCGGCAACTGGATATTATCACACACAGGTTCTTTTGTACCCACACCTTGGCTGATTTACCACGTTATCAAAGGAAGTGAAGAAAAGAAAGACAAAGTGATAAAGCAAGACTCAACTTCAGAATTACTTTTTCTGGCTAGAGAAAACTCAGAGAATAGACAGGAAGACAGATGCCTTGATTAACCTTGATTAGGTTGTGCAGAAGTTCAAAATCTGTCAAAGTTTTTTAGTATGTTTGACTGCATAATCAGCTAAAAATCCTCAAAAAAAATTGTCTGTTTTTCTGTCACATGTGGCCAACTTTAATGAGCTTTGTTTGTGTTTAGGGGCCATGACTCTACACATTACAGCCATTAGGCCTGGGCGATATGTCGAGATTTTTAAATATATTGAGACTTTATAAACACTATAGAATGAGGGAATATTGTTTATATCTAGACAGCTTGTTTTGTGTTAAAAGCATCGTTTATGTTTGTATTTTGCACGACTTTTTTTTGTTATGCTCATTGAAAAGTATTTTTATTTATTTTGTTGTAAGTTAACTATTTTTTTTAGTACTCAAGACTGTAAATTAGAACTGTCTATTTGGTTACTTGTCAACAAAATTATATCAAGTTATCGTACATCGTGATTAAGGTAAAAAAATAAATAAAATTGAGATATGAAATTTGCTTTGCCCTAACAGCCATTCATTAATTACCCTATAGCAAGACCTCTGACAACATTACACACGCTTGTTTATTTACTCGAAGGACTCGTCTGACCTGCAGTTTCAATAAAGCTATAAACTAGTTTAGATGTAGACACAGCTATTGACACATGTTCATGTACTGCTGCATTGCTTAACAACCAAACATTGCAGCTGACCTTCAGGTGGACTGGCTCCTATACAGAAATCACACTTATAGGCTCCAGGTTGTGAGCATCCTGACACACACACAGTATGACACACAACAGAGTCCTGCAGAGAGCTTCCCTGCTGTGAGCTGTCCTCTCGCTCCGGGGGGCCTCGCTCACACTCTCCAGGTGTAAGTGAAGCAGGTAACACAACAAACACTAACACATCTTGCGGTATTATAAAGTGTATTGGTAGCTTTATTTATCCATTCTAATTTGAGAGAATTTTAATACATTCCTAATGGGTGGTACAGTGCAGTCAAGTACACATGTTGACAGTAATTCAGCCATGGCAGTGATAAATTAACTTATAATTGCTTTTCGGGATGCTTTAAACATCCTAAAAGTATGTGAAAAGTGTGAAAAAAAACTTTTAAACTTTCTCTGCAAAGTGACTAATTATTTGTGTTTAGTTACACACCAAACAGTGGAAGTCCTAAGGTTCATTTGCAAGAAAATTAGCATTTTTTGGTTGAAGGAATTAATATTCAAAATAGCAGCAGTTTTCATCCAATCGTCACAACGATAAAGCAGCTAATAGTTTAAGCTAAAGCTAAATACCAGTTCCATTATCAGCCATGAGGTGATTGTACAACTGAAAGTGAAATAACTGACTATTGCTGGGAAGCATAAATACATGCATGCTTAACACACATGCCTGCACACGCAGCATGTACGGAAACAATGCAGACACATGCAGTCACACTCTGGTGAGTCCCACATATAGAGCACAGCGATGATCTCCCTCATTCTCTGACACAGGAAGCCCTTATTGTTGAGATGTCTTGTTGTAACAGGCTCCTGCTGTTTACACAAACAGTCCTGGCTGCATGCCTCACTAACTCTCCTGCCGCTGAAAATATATAGATGAAAGTCTGTGTGTGCGTGTTTCCATGCATCAGTGCAGCAGGTGGGAGCTGCAGAGGTTTATTTTTTGTTTTGTTTTTGTGTAAATTATAGGGTGAAATAGTAACCATGGATGACCTGACGTCTAGTTTGAGTTACTGTAGGTTAAAAGTATGCAAAGTTCATTACTTGTTTATTTTTAATTTTGTACAATTCAAAAGGAGTTATATTAGAAACTACATGAATAACAATTCCTTTAATTATGTAAGCAGCTCATGCATATCTCTTACTTTTCTCACTCTGTATTAATAGAATCAGCCGTCCTCAATACCAGATGCTTGAGCATGAAGGACAGACTGGACCACATGTACCATTAATTCAGTCTGGGGATGTAAAAATCTACATCATCTGGAAATGAAAGGTTTCTGACCAAGAGTTGACATATTTCAGTCAGGACCTCCTACAAACAAGTCCGTTTCTTTTTAAGTAAAAGGATGGTGAAATAGAGCAGCTATGTCACACACAGTGTGATCCTTTTAAAAATGATGTGTGTGTTGGATAGTACAGTAGATGAGTAGTGTGTGTGCGGCTGTCATATCCAGCAGTAGGCTGTCCTCATGCTTACTTTAGCATGGTGGAGCAAGACATGCATGAATGGAGCTGAGAGGGACCACAGAGAGATTTCACACTGTGACGACCCCTGTGTGTGTGCGTGCAACAGGGAGAACATTGAGAAGACTGTGATCTAACTATAATTTAGTAAGAGTACAATATTTTAAAGTTTAGCAATAATAGAAAAGTGTGTTGTGTTTATGTGCACCCTAAAAATGTCCACTTTTTTAATGGATATTTATGTTTTCAAACGTTTCTGAGCTTCATGCCATGCTAGTTTTTTAGAGATAAACTGAGTTTAAAAAGAACAATTAAAGATGCAAAGAAATCCGTGAAACACAGCGTGCATGCTTATCATGAAAATGGGGAACAGGGTGTGGAGCTTTACATTCAAGTCCATGAACAGATCGCTGGATTATCATCTGAGTTAGGAGGAGGCTTTGTTAAAATATCCTTGGTAAAAAGAAAATCAAAAAAACAAAACACAATTTGAAGGAAGCTATTAACTCATCAGAGCTTTAAATTACTGTTTTTACTGAGCAGAATTATGAAATAAATCTGACACTAAAGTGGGATGTGTGATAGATTTCTGACTGGCTTAAACTTGGGATTTGTTCAGTACTTGTTTAAACATTGAGTAGTTTTCTCACATACTGAAGTGCCCATAGATAAGTGCCAAATGCTACAAACTGAGCACTTTTGTTTTTTGGCTTGTCCCTTCTGGGCTTCTCTAGTAACACGGTGCAACATGGCAGAGAAGCAATGAAGGCGACGTGCTGCTGTTTTGGACAAGTGGTTCATTTTCTACGGTGATAAAAATAGTTATTCAGTCATAATCCCAGGATTCCTGGATAAATCTCCCTGGTTACATACATGATCAAAATGGAGACTAGAACATTTCTCCAAACATTTTGCAGGATGTGCCCCCACAGGCAGCAAAACATTATGATATGTTAACATGCATTTACAAATAACTTGTGCAAAAAACTCTTAGAAGTCATCTGTTGTTGCTCCATCACATGTCTTTCTTGTGGCTGTTTTTTTTCTTCATTTCTGTTTCATTGAACAAATAACTATTCGTGTAAAGATGCCAACAGTGCACTCTTTTCTTCTTGGGCCTATTATTTGTCAAGATATTGATTATCTGTGGCTGTCCTTATTTGATCTGACAGAATTAGTGTCGTCTTGTGAGCCTATCACCAGCTTTAGCTTCAGTTTCCAGTCTGATCCCCTCATTATCTTCAACTATTCTTTGATATGATGCAGAATTCATTATTGCATACCGCACATAAGAAATATAGACTTCCTTTTTCTCTTGGGAATTTAAAAAACAATAAATGGAAATTTGAACTTATCAAGAGAAAATGGGTTCAAAGTAAATGATCTTAAATTCTTTGAACTATTTTAACAGGGTGGTTGGATTTAATTTTGACTTAAACTCAGTTATCACATAACTGGTTTAAATCAAATTAGTATACTTATTTTCCTTGAAGAAGTTGAATTTTTAGCTACATATTGTGTAAAAACCTAATCCATAAAGACACTAAATGTAAAAATCTGCAGCAAGTATGAAGTGTTTATGACACATCATTTTGACTTTCTGTGCTATAAATGTTCACAAATGCGGATGACATATATCCCTGTTTAATTTCCCTCTCTCGTGGTTTTATTAATTTTCCCTGTTTCAAGAATCCCTCTTCCTCATTTAAATGGGGGTGTTTGAAGTGGTAGTCATGTCCTGTATAGACTGTAAATCCCACTGGCGCTTCAAGGGCATGAGGAATTAGAGTGAATACTGGAGGTTTACTGTATGACTGGATTATTTGTTTCTCTCTGTGTTTTTTTCCTTTTACAAAGAGGATTTCTAAAATAATGCAGGTACATCTACCAGATGTCTCTCCCCCTTTTCCAATTTATTTTATGGCTGTTGCTAAAACTGCAGAGCCCATTAACTCCAGGGGATCTCTGACGGATCTCCCAGTGGGAACGCTTCTTGACACACCTTGAAATTTTAATTTCTTTCTTTTTTTTTTTTTTGTTTTGACAAAAGCTCCAACTTATCCTGTAATCTCCCCAGGACCATTTTTCCACAGTTTTACTCTATTCCCCCTAATCTGATCTTGTTCTTTTATATTTTGTACAGATTGGTAAAGGAGGAAAACCAGTCTTTGGGTTTTCAAGGACGCCAGCAGGCTCTGCTCGAATGTGTGGAAAGTTTCCCCTGCAGGTTGTAATCTCTACAGAAATCCAACTATCAGCAGTGAAAAACCTTCCGTGTGAGATTTTTCCCTCCATTGTCTCTATATTCTGCCGTGTTTTCACTCCATCTCTGCAATATGATTCTTTGCTCCAAACCTCCTTCCCTCTCTTGTTTAGAAGGTTTAACAGCACCAGGGGATTCATCTTTTTGAAGTGTATGATTAATTTTCTCTCTTTCTAGGTGCACTGAACTGCAGCATGAGTCTGTGTGTGTGTTTGTGTGTTACCACCGTGTCCCATTTCTTACCTGAGCTCATTAGGGCAATGAAAGTTTTTTTCTCCTCGCCCCCACCTTCTCTTCTGTCCTTTCTCACTTTTTCTTCAGTCACTCATTCTGTTGCCCTCTCTTCTTCTCTTCCTTCTTTCATCTCATTACCTTCTTGTCCCTTCCCATCCTCCTCTTCCTCTGTCCTTGTTTCCTCTGTCTTCCTCAAACTCTGACACACATACACTTGTGCACACACTTGCTGAAAGCAGATCAGAGAGGCCAATAGTAACTGCTGTCAGCTAGAATATAAATGCTGTACACTTTCTGAATAACAATAACACTGAGTCTCCGCATACATTAAAAAAATGCCTACACATGCACTCCTCAATATATGTTATCATTTTTTGTGTTTTAATATTTTTTTTACTACACACAATCCCCTGAAAAGTTGTCCATAGAAAATCTTTGGGAAAAATGACAAAATAATTGAGTGGTGATTAGTTGAACCACCAGTCAGTTTGCTTACATGCACGAAGTCGAGCTATGGCTGTAGGTCAACCAGGTCTTTGGTTTGACTACTGCTGTTGCCTAAAATGACCAGTGCAGGAGGGGAATCAATTTACTGACCCAAGCATGCTCAACTTTAGTGTAATAGTGACAATATTCCACCAACAAAAACAATTGATAGAGATTTTGGATGAAATTGGTTCCATGTCAAGTATTGGTTGTTTATTCCCAACAGTTTTATGTTCTAATTAAAATGTTGTCATGTAAATGTCCTGCATCTATCACTGTTGGTGAATTAAACTCTTCTTGAAGCCAGCCAGTTGAAGAGTAACAGCTTTGTAGGTGCTGCATTTGTTAATCGCCGTCACACCTAAAACAGACGCATGGCAGCAAGAACATGATGATGGTGGTTACTGTGATCTTACTGAGCTTGCAAAAAAGCAGCAACCTTACCTGTTGAGTCTGATTCATCTAAAAGAAGATGTGCCGTAAGGGGCCTTGTTAGGTCACAGTCCCTCAGCAAAGTCTTCGTGTAAGTAGACATTTCTGTTACCCCCCAGGTAAAACACACTAAAGATATTAGACATAAAAATGATTTTCATCAAAAACCGCCAAAGCAACAACTTTAAAACTATGCAAAGCTCAAGTTATCTGAGTTTGTAGATACTTTTCAGGTAATGACTTAAAAAATATTCGGCTCTCACCACTCTGTGGTTTAATCCCTCATACTGCTGGCCGTGTTAATGTTTCTTTTCCTTTTTTTTCCTGTTTCCCCAAACATCACTTTGTTTTGACCAGTATAAAATTTTTTTAAAAAAAAGCAGCAAACAGTTTAATGTATAACTAACAATTAAATTATGGCTGTATTCTCATTTTAGTGTCACACACTAAAATGAAAGAAACACACTCACTGATGAACGGTCTGAAACAGGATGTCAGATAAGACAACCAAAATATGATGACAGAGACAAAAAAAAAAAAAGACAGAGTAAGTAGGAGCAACAGATGGAGCAGAAAATGATTAAAGAAGCAGGTAGAAAGAAATGGATGGTGGAAAAGTGAAGGAAAAGATGGTGAGGGACATGACAAATCATTATAGGAGACAGCCTCATCCTTCACTCTGCTGCTCCCTCTCACAAACACTCACACACCAACTTTCCCCTCTAATCTAACTGCTGTGGCACTGTGAATAGATACGGCTGCTTAGCGCCGGCAGCACAGCTCCTGGAACCTGATGGCAGCAATCGGCTGAGTCAGCAGCCCAGCACTATATGTAAGTGTGTGTTCATGAGTGTTTGTGTATTCTTGGGAGTGTGCGGGTGAGTAACATGGTGGGGGTTAGAAAGAGAGTGAAAGTGTTTGTATTTGATTTACTCGAGTGGGTAGATGTGTGTGTCGCCTTCCTGGAGAAGAGCAGTACAAATTTAACTCTACAACTACACACACACACACACACACACACACACACACACACACACACACACACACACACACACACACACGCATACAGCCCCAAGAGCAGACTAGCAGAAGTTCACAATCATTACCATGCCAGCAAGACACTCCTGGTATTACCATGACAACAAGCTTTCACTATCATCACTGTGTCAGCTGCAGGTCACGACTCTAAACTAAAAATAATTCATATCGTCTACATAAAAGTCATCGTTCAGAAACAACCGCAGCTGGGATATTGAGCAGCATTTATACAAAAATATATGTCATATTATTTAACTTGATTCTTTGTTTTGATGATCTTATTCAGAGAAAGTTCAGTCTTGTGCCATTTAGCCGTCTGTGAGAATTTTTTAGCTAGTTGAGATTGTTGTCCATCATACAGTACCGTCAGGGCAGCATTTCATCAGCCACACATCCACTCTGCAACATGTCAGCAACCTCAAGTAACAACTATCGCCCACAACAAGAGGAACAAAGAGTTCTGCACCAGATGGTCTGGGCCCCACAGAGCCCTGATCTCAACATCATGAAGTCAAGCTGGGATTACATGACGACAGGAGCAACAAGAACACTAAATCCAGAGAACAGTAGCAAGAGAAACCCGCCTGCCAAATAACTTTAAACCGTGTGCATAATGCAGTTCAGAGAAGGGTTTGCGATTGAATTACAGCATTTTCTTTATGTTTTCCATCTGAAGCAAATGGATAAAAACATTCATATAATATATGGATCAAAAATGTTTGTATATATAGATTTTTTGTGCTTTTCTTTTTTTCTAGTTAAAAAAAAGAGACATTTGAAGAAGTTGACACAGGAACCCACATCAGATCTTCATAGGACTAAACAGTTTAACTGAAAAAAGAAATCCACAATAAAAAAAATTATCAGTTGCAGCCCAAGCAGCCATTAAATGTTGCTAAATCTTTTCCATTTCCACTTTTTCTAACAAAGATCTGAGGACTAACAATGACTTTTTCCTCCCAGCAGCGTCAAGCCAGATGTTTATTTTTACTAATATTTTTACGCCCACATTTAGTGAAGAGACAGAAATCAGTGACTGGAGTTCATGTTTGTGAAGAATAGGAAGGGAGTGTGTGTGTGCGAGTGTGTGTCTCTGACAGAGATTAGCATCAGATGTTTTAAATTGCTATACTTTGGTGTGTAGAGGCTTATTTTATCTTTATTGTATTTTAATATGCATAAGTTGTTATTATGTACAGAACTTTGTGTTGCTCTTGGCATGAAAAGAGCTTTATAAATAAAGTTTGATTTGATTTTGATCTGATTTGACTGAAAGGTGGAAAGTTTTTAGGAACAAATTTTTTGTCCTTAAAATTTTTTTTTTACCCTAAATAAACTATATTTATGCCACATTGTTAGAAAACCTCTTGTAATTTGCATATTGCATTTAAACTGTGAGCATCTGCAAAGCCTTTAGAAAAGCTTTTAATGCCCCACATTCATTTAGATTCAGCTTTGGAAGTGATCCTTAATATTTTATAACTCGTTCTTGTCTGTTCTCTGTTTACACAGCTGAACTACTGACCTGATGAACTGATACCAGTCTGATCAGAAACACTCAGACACAGTTTTGCAAATTTTGCAACAGTCTGGGTTGGTGTGGTGAGAAGAGGATTGACCTAATTTAAATATCCTTCTAAAAAAAAAAAAGATCTTCATTCAAAGTTCACTGTTTCAACCAGGGTCCGAAATTAACACACGCCAGGTGCCAAATGTGAGTCAGTTTTTCGTTTGGCGAGTAAATCTCAGAGGGCTATCCGCCAAATGGTGACTAAATATTTGTACCAAATTAATCATGTTTTTCAGTTTATCTTTTAGGTGGATTTCTTCATGTTTCTCTGCAGTCTGCATGTGTAAATACGTGCACGCACACAAACATACACTGACGCAAACACTCGCACGTGACACGAGAACACGCTCGCACTATTTCAGTTCTGTTTACCGTTTAGCTCAGGC